>CM032232.1:120800000-121215000 GCA_019009955.1 Riptortus pedestris
TACGTCGAAATATAAAATGATGTTAATGTAAAAAGGTTCCTTGTTACTTTATTAAAGATATTACATACAATTTTTTGTTACTTCGTTAATTAAATTTTATTATTTTATACCTTTTCTTGGTTTTTATTAACTCTCTGGCTTTCAAATGAGTTTTTTTAAAATTATTTCTTTTTTCTCTTCTTTTTTATTTTTATTTATTAATGTCGTCAATAACAGCTGACAGTGTCTGACCTGCGAATAAGAAAATCACGAAAGTAGTAGCAATACTGACTTAAATAAATAAAATAATTACGTACTTATTTGGAAACTTTAATTAGAAAAAATATAAAAAGACTATTTTTTCTGATATGTTGTAACCGTAAAAAAAAATATCACCGAATAGAAGGCAATATTTTTTTTTCTGCGTAGAATTTCTGATTTTCCTCAGAAAGTAAGTAAATACTCTGGTCGGGCAGTGGGTCAACCTCTTTCGTAATAATTTGCTCGCTCATCGTAACGCCGTTTGTGCAATAATCGGAAATAATGTGAATTTCATAGAATAATCTGCTCAAATATGGATTTATTACTCGTTTTGTGGTGGCCTTGTCAGTAGCCACCAATTTCTCTGTTTAATCGTCTTGATCATTGAATTGTAATCTGAGATTTGTATCTGTCGAGCTTCGTTACGATCCGCTGCAATAGGTCCATTCCGATCTGTAGTTTTGGTGATAAATTGTGCTTCTTAAATACTCACTCTTGGCACTAGAATCCGTCAGGGACCTTGGCCTTATCGCACTCTACGGTCGTTAGCAGTGGCGTGATACGAAGTACCATCAAACGGATCCAGTATTGCTAACCAGTCGAAGCTTCGAATCACAAAAATTACGTCATTTGTATTATTCAGGTTGGACACTCTGCGATGTTTACGATCTGGTGAGCCCGTATGACTGCCAGTCAGTTATATGATACACCAGAGGAAAATAAGATAAAAAAAAAACATCTCAAAGGGCAGCGTTAACTAGGGAAGCATCCCATGTGCTGGTATGACACATCTTAATTCTCCATATATTCTCTACTTCTTAATTAAAACCCAATGAGTTGAAATGATTGTTTACTGAATGCTGAAAACAGGAAAGTTCGAATATCTCTGATTTGAATGTTTGGATTCTGTTGAAAGGCTGGAAAAATATTTGGTATTTGAGCTTAGAATAAAATGTTTCATGATATATTTACTCACTGTTAAAGCGCAATGACTAAAAGTTGGCGTTAATAGATGGCCGAAAACTAAACATTTCAAAGGCCTTGGTCAATGTTCAGGATGGAGACGAAATGTATTGCTACATTTATTGGATAGGAACATTTGCAATAAGTTTAGTTCTGTTCAATGTTTTAATCTCACGTATAAAAATTGAGAAATTTTGATATTCGGAATTCCTTTCTGTAAACCCCTCTTTCCACTGGTTGGATTTCAGCCATTACTGAACTTGATTTTTAGGTTTATATAACACGTTTAAATATCGAGCTTGGTAACAATGAAACAGAAATTGCTATATATGCAAGAAGCTCATTTCGAAGATTTCCCTTAAGAGAAATCAACTATTAAGGTGGTAATCATAATGCGATTTTCGAAACATTTCCTCAAATGTCAATCGATCCTACACAGGATATGATGAAAATGAGTTCCTTTCAAAACAGTATATATACACATACGTATATACCTCTGATACCAAACTCGATACTTAAAAGTTTTATTTAAAACTAAAGTTCGTTAATGGCTGACTAGTGAATCAAGCATATATGAATACAAATACGCAAGGCACGTGGGATATCTGTTTAGTTAACTCAGCCTCTGTGTGACGGGCTTCCACAACTCTCTGTTACCTGTTATGTAAATATTAATTAATATTATCTCTCTATTGTTACCTGAGCCTGCCTCTCGATCTGCTCAAAAAGGGAATCCTATGATATATCCTTGATTTATTCTTCAAATTGTTTGTTAAATACTATTTGTATGCATGCCTTACACGAGGCTACTTGGTCTGCACCTAAACAGCACTTACTCAGCAATGCACTGCCCAGCAACTAGCACGCTTTTGGCACGAAATCGCACAAAACCCCATATATTTTTATGTTTTTTTTTAACAAATTGTGTTTTTGTTTTATTTTTGTAGGGACTCTCTCTACTCGAAGGAATTGGAATGGGAACAAAAATATGGAATATACAGGTATTCGAATATAAAGTAATTCTAATATGTAAACTAATTTATATTTGCATAACATGTTTTAATATAATTGATTTAGTGATACTAATGCTCTGGACAAAGTTAAAATCGATATCTTTATTGTGTAGGCAAAATAACTCAGCAAAAGAATTTATTTACATTTAACCTTTTCAATTAACTTATGATTGATTGCTATATAAAAAAAAGATTACCCCTAACCAATTAAAAGTGCGATGTTAAAGAAATATCTTACCCCTGCGAAACTGTAGATACTTTTTAACGACCCGCATTTCAATGCTGTACTGCAGAACAAGCCTAAATAGTAAGTAATGTCCATAGGTTCCTCACCGACCGTGAACAAACTGACATCAATTGTCGGCTATATTATCTTGAAAATTGTTTGATATGAACTTAAATAGCAACAAAAAAATAATTAGATTTTGTATGTAGTGGTGAAATTCAAATTACCTATAATGGTTACGTATCCTGTGTATCTTTTTAGATCATTACATTAGCCTGTTAATATGTAAATTTAAATTACAACTGGATTTGTATTTTATAATACGATAAAATCAATGGAACAAAAAAGAAATAAATTAAAATTTATATGCAAAATAATAACCAGATACAATTAGAAAATGTTGCAGTCGCATATAAAAAGAAATTAAAAAGAGTAATACCAAAAGCAACGTTCATAAAATAAAATGTTCTCCCTGTAACCAATTTTATATATGCGAACAAACCCTAAGGAAGATACTAAAACAGCAGTTTAAAGATGCTGGCCATTTTGAAAATAATTTATTATTTAGACGTTCAAACTTTAACTTAGACGAGGTAGACGTTTATCTGATTGACAAAAACTTTGCCCAAATAATATGAACATAATTAAAAAAAGAATTTGTTCCAAATACCAAAAGTTGATTGAAAAAAAATGTTTTTCAGCCCGGGTTTGAACATGGAACTACTAGTTTTTAAGAAATAAAAACACTCATATCAGATATAGCAACGGTTCGTGTACCTATTAGCTTCAACATTAATGAATTTTTTTTGTAGCATATAATAGTTAATGTAAATTAAAGACTACGACTAACGAGTATTCCAGGTGACAATATCTCGTAATGTAGAGAAAAAAGGGATGCTGTTATGAGCTTTATCAAAACTTCATAATATAGTTATCACCTATTAAATTGTTTTTATTCATAGAAAATCGCAATAAAATACGATGCCAGTTACACTACCCCAATCCCATTAACCTAGATTAAGTGTGTAAGAATGGAAAATCGAAATTTTCCCAACCATTGTACTTGTGACTAAAAATATACTTTGCAAACCAGCCTGAGCATACAACATACGCAAGGATAACGATAGTCATTTCTGACATAATGGAAAGAGAAACCTCAAGTCGCGTGCGAATAGTTTTTGCGAAAGAGTTTGGTGTCTAGGTCTACATGAAAGATTGAAATAAAATTGATATGGCTGGAAAAATATTAGTCCGAGACGCAGGTGCTGCGTAAACTAAGCAGATTTCCCATGAACTGACATCTATCTAATTTCACATTATATACTGTTTTGCACGTATTAAAAAGTGTTCGCACATAGAAATTAAAATATGAGCAAGGGAAGCGATATTTAATGACTGAGGTACTTGAAGCGAAAATCCGGTGAGTAAAAGTCGTGGTCTACTGAAGGGTGAAACGAAAAAAATACAAATAACTTTTAGAAAACGTGTATAACCCAATAGTTAAAGAAAATTAAATTTTCACTAATATTACCTCCACAAACCTCTCCTATTCCCCGGTCGATTTTAGCCATTACTTGTATAATCAATAGTTTGGTACGAAACTATTAAAAATAGAGTATGTTATGATCAAATAAAAGTCCGTCACGCAGGGGCTGCGTAAACTAAGCAGATTTCCCACGTGAAGTTTTACAATAGAGATATTTCATAAGATTCAATCAGTTAAGGAAACGGCCGAACTAGCTTTTGGCAGGATAGTCACCCAGCCGTTAGCGATCCCAGATTTAATAAAAATGCAAATATCTCGGTTAATATTCAAGATAGAGAATAAATGTATAGAACAATATTTATAGTAAATTTAATTTTCAATAAGATTGATTTTGTACAATTTTTCGATCCGACGTATAGTAACAGAGATATATCGAATTTTCAAAACTCCTCCCCTCTAAAAAAATAAGATTAGGTTCGGTGAAGTAAGCAGATTTTTTCGTATTCCTTTCTCTTTTGTTCTTTATTAAGAAGTATGTACGAAAAGAAAGCTAGAAACAGGGTTTAATAAGTAAACAATCTCTCATTACGAAAACAGACTAAATTAGTGGATTACGAAAAGCTGAAGACAAACAAAAAATACAAGTAACTATGTCAATATTGGATTTATTGCAAAATATAAATAATTGTAATTGAGGCAAAACATTATTGTCAAAAATAATTTTTACAACTGGTTGTGGCAATTTATAGTGAAGGTATATACAATGTTATATTTTTCATTCTCTATATTCCTTTAAATGAAAATGTGTAGAATTTTATTAAATATTTACCGAGGATAATTTAAAACATTTTTAAATTCACTTATTAAATTTATTAAAAGCACTTGTGGGATATATTTATAAATGTATTTGTTGAGTTTTCCGAATGTATGATGGAGTTCTGGTAATTCTGCTTTGCGGGTTTAATCTATTCATCAATTGCAGGCGCTTAACAGCCTACTGTATTGCGGGTCAACCTTACCGAGTTATTGCAGGCTGAATTTGCAGTCATCTGATGCAAGACTATAATACATATTACTGTATACATACTTATTGCTGTTCTCGTTTATTCAAAGTAAACTACTGAATACAAGATAAAGATAATGAATATAATGAAATAATCCTTAATGCTTATTAGATGATAAAGATTATGTTCTATAATATTTTGTTTAATTCAATTCTTATTTATATTTTACTCTATAAAGCATTTTTACTAGTGTTCTAGCACTAATATTTTATTCTATAAATTAGCAGGTATAAATGCAGTTGATACTAGCAGGCTATATAATTATTTTATAAGCCATTCATCATCTTTTAATCTTTCAAAAATAATACTCAGTACGTTTTATCTTTAGTCAATTGCTATTATATGTCCTGCCTGTATTTGGTATTAAGTTCTCCTGGTGTTGTTCATTCCATTATAATATATATTTGTCAATTAATACTTTTGATAAACAAAAAGTATCAATATTTACAATACATTTTATTGCATTAATTATGGAGCCTCCACTTTGGCCTTAACAGTGAAAGCGGAAATAATTACTTTACTAAAAATTAAAATTACTTTAATGTTTCAAATATTGAACACACACGCGTGCAAACACACTTATGTATAATAAAATGAATACTTTCACATATACATCACATTTTTCCACGACCATTAATTGAAAAATAATCCTTCAAGAACATCCGTTTCGCATTTAAAATACAGAAAAAAGAGAAAATAAATAATCAACTTAACTTAACAGAAGAGTTACATAAAGAAGCACGCCAAAAAAATAATTACAAAGGAAACAAGCCTTATAAATAAATTGTTCGGAAAGGGAAATTGGAAGAATTCACGTAATATAATACAAATAATTATTACTAGTGCAAACATTTTGAGTAACGTTAAATTACATATTAACATCATTTTTTTTAAAATTATATATAAATTTTATTTCATTATTACTTTGAAACATTTCATTTTATATTGCAATGGCTTAAATGGGTTTTTTTTTTATAATAATGACCTAAAAATATAACATTTTTATTTGTTTAGAGACATTGTTTTTTGGACTGATAACTAATTCTTATTCAGTTTAAAATAAGTATTAGTTATTTATGAGCCCAATATTCTTCATGTAGAATTATATAGTAATAAAACAATAAGAACTAAGCAAAATGCAATATATTTTACTTAAATCGTATTGTCGAAGCTGTTAAAGAGCTAAACAAATTAAAATGACTAGAGAATAGTAAAATGGAACGAACATTTCATTATCTGTACTATAAAACGTCCGTCACGCAGGGGCTGCGTAAACTAAGCAGATTTCCCACGTGAAGTTATACAATAGAAAAATGTCCATACGAGAGCCGAACAGTTACGGCAAATGGCGGAACTAGCTTTTGGCGGGAAATTCTGTCATCCGTTATTGGCGCACAATTAATTAAAATGCAAATATCTCGGTTAATATTCAAGATAGAGAATAAATGCATAGAACAATATTTATAGTAAATGTAATTTGCAATAAGATTGGTTTTATACAATGTTTCGGTCCGATGCATAATAACGGAGATATTTCAAATTTTCGAAAACCCCCGATATTTCCTCCCCCTCTAAACCCCACCTCCAACTGGTCCGATTTTAGCCATTAACGAACTTGATCTGTCTATTTGCATAAAACGTTTAAATATCGAGTTTGGTAACGATCAAACAACAATTGCGACCGCTAGAGCGTTAACAGAAAAATATATATAATTTTGAACGGACCTCATTCTCGTCATCTCCTGGGTAGGATCGATGGACATTTGAAGAAATTTTTTGAAAATCGCGTCATGAGTACGACCTCAATAGCTGATTTCCCTTGAGGGAAGTCTGCTAAAAGGGTACATTGTTGAAAGGGTCTTGTTGAAAGAATGGAATCCATCAGACAATATGGTACACAATATAGGAAGTATTAAATGAGGAAGGCCTAGGAAGATGTGACTTCATATATGGTAGCAATTTTTTGTCGTGTACCAAAGTCGTTACGGAACCACAACATCTAAACTGTAAGGTAAATTATTTCTCTACAATCAGGGCAGAACAAGAGTTATAGAGAAGATATAAAATGTGTTTCACTTAAATGTATATATCTCAGTTATTAATCTCCCTAAAGAAAATATAACGTAACTATTATTTTTTTAAAGAGCCTTTTAAATCTTTCTTCTTAAGTTTTGCGAAAACTTATCAAGAAATGCTTTATTTCTTAGTTGTCAGTCTACTGACATATTATATTTCTTCAGTAACCTCTGCAGCTTGTACTGTGATTTTCACATTCGCCTGATATCCCAAACTCCCTCATTTCTCGTTTACAGAGTGAAATATGTATCTGTGTGACATTCCATTTTATTAACCAGCATTACATAAATATTATAATCTAAATTAAATTAATATTAAGAAATTATTATTTTTACGTCATATTTCATTAGTAAGTGGGTGAGACATATATGAAACATGAGAAAGTACCAAAGATCACGCAGATACATAAATTCATACTTAAATCATAAAATAAGTTAAACTGAAATACGGGAGAAGTGGATATTCACTATGGTTATCCCTGAAGAACTATCGACTGCAAACCCGCAACACATATAGCTAAGCCTTCTAGGAATAGGATAGGCAATGCCCGCAAAACAGACTCAAAGAAAGTCATGTTTTCCCAATGCGTTGCGAATACTCCTTATAACTGTGGATTAATGAAAACGAAATTTGGGGGGAGTGTGGTATAAAACCGCTTTTCTTTAATTTTAATAGTCCGTCACGCAAGGGCTGTGTAAAATAAACAGATTTCCCAAGTGCTTGTAATAATACGTTTGTCATCTCATCTTACCAAGTATTCCTTACTTATATGTATAATACCGGTGAGTAGAAGGGGGAAGGGGTTACTTAAGACAGAAAAAAAGAAAGTTCGAATAACTTAATATTCAAGTTACCATTGAATAACATGCAAATATGGTGTTACAAGATTGGTTCTTTAACATTCTTTGATCCGTATCATAATAATGAAGATATTTTGAATTTTATAATTACCCCTTCCTAAAACAACCACTGTCCCTCGTCCAATTTCAGCCAATAACTAAAATGATCTTCAGGGTTGATTAAAAGTGCTAAATATCGAGTATGCTATAGATCATATAACAATGTTCGAAAAAATACTAAAAATCTTAATCAATGACTTCATCACCCAAAGTATTTGTACGTTTTTTCCTGTTTGAGTATCCCTCTAACGTGGGAATTTATTTAAATGTTGTGTGCTCCATCCTTTGGATACTACACACATTTCAGCATTACATTATAATATTTCTTATATAATAATTATAAACATTATAGAACAATAAAATAAATAAATAAAAAAAAGAAATAAAATAAAACATATGTAAACATTACATATGTGTATAACAGTAGGTGTATATCTACAAAATAGTGTCCAATTCTTGAATAAACGCATTAAATCTCTTACTGTATGTGAGTAACAGTTTCGGTTTGTCCGTTGGTCAAGTTCCGTTTTATAAGGTAATGTACTTTATGAGTTCTGTTCTTGGTCCGGTCAAGTAATGTACAGTCATAAAAGAGGTGGTCATATGTCTATTCAGTCATAACCATAATTTGACCCTTAATCTTAGAATTAAATGGTTAACAGCTCATTATATCTGTTAATATGACATGAGTACGAATCAGGGTTTCCGGGTTGTCGAAAAATGAAACTATCTCAGTTAATATTCAACACGCATCTAACAACATTTGTAGAACATTACATTTGCAACTAGATTCATAATAAACGATTTTTCGATCCTACGCATAACAATGGAGACATTTTAAATTTCCTTTCTCTTAACCCTCCCCCCCATCTTTCTTTTTACATAAGCCTATTAAATATTGATTGCGAGTATTGATCAAACAAAAAGTTTGCTAAAAAAGACCGTTAATATATATCCTCTGGATAGAATTGTTGGAAATTTGAGGAACTTATCGCGTAATGAGTACAACCTCAATAGCTGATTTCTCTTTAGGGAAATCTACTGAAAAGCGTATCTTGAATCCGAAAATGTGAGGCGTGGACCCTTTTTTGTTAACATCTAAATATTATATATACATCGAAACATTATTATAGGATCTTTTAAAACGAAATAGTTTACTAACAAACAAAAAGGAATAGCGGGATTCTTCCATGCGCAACTTTAATGTTTTAAAAAAAAAACGCAAATGTAAACATTTTTTTGATTTTTGCTGTAAACAAGCATTAAGGTTACAAAATAACATCGAACATACGATCATTAAATAATTCATAATAATTTGATCATTCAGATATATTTGTGGTCGTCGAGCATATTATTTTCATTGTCAAATCGTCTTTTAGACTGATAATCAAATTATTCTAAACACGCAAGAAGTAATACTGTTTAGCCCATCAAGTTTTTCAATCGTTTCTATGATGTGTATATATATAAAATGAAATCAATCTTTTAAGAAATTTCTTTCATAACACTTTGCAATCGAATATTTTATTTTTTGTGTGTTAATAAAATATGCCATTCTTATGAAGAAGTCTTAACATGCAATGGATAATTATCTAACAGGCCAGTAATATTCTATTACTCTTAAAGTTTTATTGTAGTGATTGGTCGAGTGGAATGGTAGAAAGTTAAAAAAAAAAAAAAAAAACATCATGCTCGATGTTTCGGAACTATTTATTATCTTTTTTGAGGCGTAATATTAGATATATGTACTCATACACATGAGTTAAGTTTTTTTAAATACATGACTGTAATGAACATATCAGAATTATACAGACAGATCCATAATGCAGATCTAATTAATTTCAATTTTTTAAGTAGAACCTGGCCATTAAATTCGGAATGTGTCATATTGCAGTCATATATTTAAATAGAGAAAACATTTACTCCTGTACTTTATTATTTATATATTTGTGCTTTAGGCATCGAAGAAGGTAATAAAAATACCGAAGCTTAGACAAAGCAGTCTTTTTTATTTGTTATCAACCATACGTCTAAGCACCACATACAAGAATAAAACTAAGATTTGATTGCGGTCCTCCCATTTTTTTCCTCATTTGTTAATCCATTTGTGCAACCATAAGAAATGTTTAATCCATAAGACAAATTTACGAAAATAATAACTCTACTATAGAAATAAAGACCTCGTTGAATAAAAATGAATCCTTGTAACCCCTGTAATTTTGTTGTATGCAAACCCGCAACACTTTAGTGAAATGAAAGGGCAAGACGGTAGGCAAGCACCGCATTGCATTGGGACTGATTTGCAAGCTCCTATTGGCTATCGGACAAAGAGACTTTAATTAGTGAAAGATTTACAGCTTAGCAAACTTTCCTTAAGGGAAACCTACTAATGAAATTGTACACATGACGGTATTTTTGAGAATGTCTCCGAAAGTCCTTCGATCCTCCACAGGTGAAGAGGAAATAAACTCAGCTTTAAACAAAATATATGTGTTATATATATATATATATATATATATATATATATATATATATATATATATCTGCTAAAGTTCAAGCGAGCCCAATTTTTGTGTGATTGTTACCAAACTTGATATTTAAACGTTTTATGTAAAACTAAAGGTCAAGTTCTTTAATAGCTATAATCCAACTAGGGGGTTTAGAGGGGGATTTCGACAATTCTTTATATCTCCGTTATTATATATCGGATCGAGTAATTGTATATAACCAATCTTATTTCACATTGAATGATTTAGCGTCTTTCTCATGTCGTATTAACAATAAGCTGTTATATCATGAAACACGTCATTCCAAGTTTAATACCAAATATTGTTTTCATTGAACTTTTATGTTATGAGACATATACAAATGTATTACGTGGTGACGTTATAAATTAACCTGTTACGTTCCTTACTCGGAAATGTTTATTACATTCATACCATACTCGATATTTAACCGTTCCAATCAACACCAGTGGGCGTATTTGTTGTAGGCTGAAATAGGAATAGTGGGGGATTTAAAAATTCAAAATATATCTGTTATTATTAGTCCGATCGGAAAATGTTACAGAATCAATCTTGTTAAACTATTTATGTTTTACAATTGTTGTTCTATTGGTTTATTTGTAACTCAAGTATTAAGCGAGTTCTTCGTACTTTCTTGTTTTCTGCCGTCAAGGACCACACCACCCCCCTCCTCCACCCGCCCCAGTTTTTTTATGTAAATTGAGAATTTGTGGTATTAGACTAAAAGTGTGATGCACCAGCACTTGGGAAATCTGAATAGTTTACGCATCTCATTCGTGGCGGATTTTTTTTTTCATAGGTCTACCATTATTTTTGATGTCTGTATTTGTCAATATGTACTATCTGTCTTTAAACAGCAGTTTTGCCCGGAGTATAATTGTTACTCTCAATTTGTATATTCATAAATTTATATTGTTTAGGATGTTTCTTTCTAGAATCTTGTCTGTTACGGCTCTTTTCAAATTTCCATCTCAGTTGCCATACCTCAGGATCCTTGATAAGTCGAATAAAAACCGCAAAATTAGAAGCTAAATATTTATACTTCATTTTTTAGGGATTTTTTTTTGAATACCACTCATGCTATTCTGGCTCTAAAAAATATTATGCTATTGATTATATATCCAGATGTCCATAGGATAGATAGAGAGAAAAAGACAGAAAGTGACTCCTATGAGTGCTTGCAATTTATTCTGAAGATGGAGACAATAGCCATCGTAAACGCTTAGCGCTGAAAAAAAAACTTGTATAGAATTGGACGTTTTCTTCTCTCCAAGTACACAACATCCTTCACTCTATCAACACTACCGTGAAATTTGATATTTCATTTAAAGAATGAACTTCCAACATCCTCTTTCCATTTCTCCAAATTATAACGTAGTATAAGTTATCAGACGGCCATTCAATAATTAACCAATAACTAACCAATCATTTTAATCATTATCACAATGGAAAATAATATTATTTGGCATTAATTTCGTATACGTTTTAAACTTGGTTCAAAATTGGTCTAACGTGTTTTTATTTATGTCTCGCAACTCAGGTTCGACAACCGGCTAGTTGTCCTTTCAATCTGTAAGAGTGGCTCTCCTGATCTACTTACGTCGACCTAGTGAAGGAGTGCTACTTTCCCAACAACAGGTGGCGTTTCTCTTCCACCACATATCATCAAAATATGGAATGGAGGTTGTTACACCTGTCTTACTACTTTTATATTTCGCTTACCGATCAGGAAAAGTGGTACGTTTACATTTACTGTTAAATTGCACTTTCATATTTATTTATGTGGATTATTTATTGATTCCGAAGTTAGAAAGAGGTGATTCTCTCCAGTAGATTTGCAACCATGATCCCTTTTATTTTTAAAAAGATAAAGCTAACCCTAAAATTTGATTTAAGGGTGGGAGAAGGTTAGAAGTCATCATTTTATTTACATTGCTCTCCATTACGTGTAGGCTACAACAATAGATTTAATTTATTATAATTCTAAAAGTTCAGCCCCAAAAGTTATGACTGCGATAAACCTCTATTCTTATCGTGGAATGGATGTGAAACTTGCAGAGTGAGAAATATAAAACTGAAAGATATTACGTTTGTTTAGTCTTTCGACCTTTTGCCATTTAACCTTAAACGTTTATTAGTGAAGAATAACTATTTTTATAGAATAAAATAATTTGTTCACATTTCACTGCTTTCTACGTTTACAGATATCCTCCAAAGCAAAGGGTCACAAGGACGTTCAATTGAGATTTCCTTCCCTTCTGTATGATAATAACCATAACAATAAAGGCATCAGGGAACAAGTGCTCATCGTTGAAGAGATGACTGAGCCTGAGGGATAATTTTTCTTCATTTCAATAAAAATTATTTACAGGCATTTTTGTTTGTGATTCAATCTTCAGCAGAATTGTGCAGTCAATTTGACTAGCTATTATTGAGCCAGTGCGGTCCTCGACTTAGGACAATTTGTGCTTATTTAAAAAAAAAAAAAAAAAAAACAAGGAATTTTTAATTATAGGGTTGGTGAAAATTTATATTTAGGTTTTATTAGTAATATAATTAAACTCGGTATGTTTACTTTAAGTCCATATTAATAATAGTAATAAATATCAGAAATAAATCAATCAATCAATGTCTACTGTGTGTCAAGTGATTGAATTTGATGAGGCCTAGGAAAAAAACATTAAATTTATAAGGCCATAAAAAGTAGTAAAACATAGGAAGTCATGAATTTATGCTAACCCCAATAAAAGAAACAATTGAAAATAAACCCTGCCCCTTGGGTTTTTAACATCTGATTATAGCTAGAATAATTTCAATAAATTCAAATATTTACTTTTGGACATTTTGAAATTGCGTACCTAAAGTATTGGCATGAGTTGAGTTTTAATGGTTGACACTGTTTCTACTATATTATTGATTGATTTTTTTTTTTTTTTAAATGAAGCAAAAGAAAGTGATAATCTCTTCCCTGACGTATTAAAAAAATTATGCCAGACCGTAATTTGAAGGTTATTTGAACATTATAAGCGGCACTATTAAAGAAAATTCAGGCAAAGGAAACAAAGTGTGCTTTTGTGTGTGATGTACGAACACTAGTCAGTTCTATGTTTAATATTACTACGCAATTAACATCGCTCGACGTCACTGTAGTCCACCATATTCCGGCTTTATGCACTAGTGGTCTCGACAATGTTCTTGCAACAACATTGTTAGAACCGCTGGAGTGGAAAACCGGAATGTGGAGAATCTAGAAATGAAGTAACTACTTATTGCTCGTTTATTAGGAAAATTTTCCATTTGGTAATATGCTGTTTAGATAGCTGTTTAATGAAATGAAATTTATTTGCTTCTATTAAAGGTAAAAAAAAAAAAACGTATTAGGATGCGCGTTAAATGTTTTATGTTTTACAAAACCACCCATTTGCTTGAATATGATGTCATTATATCATCAGTCGGTGGCGACGGTGTTCACCGATAGGTATGATAACAGTTTTATTTTTGCTTTTACAATGTTACATATATTATATCAATTATTATTTTCCTATTTGACAAACTTTAATTTTATGTTGTTTAGGCGCAGGTCTGGGTGCGTAGTTAGTCATTTTGATGCCCCTCGAATGTAAAAACACTTTTGATTCAAATTAGCATATAAATATAGCAAGCTTGTGAACGTGTGTGTTTTTAGCGATAATTTTTGACTGGAAAGTCTTTTAGCCATGAATCGCAAATTATTAACTTGATTCAAGTAAAGATAGAAATGAAATATTTCTCCATTACTAAATAGAAAAAAAATTCTATTGGCGATTTAACACCAAATCCACTACTCAATTGCTTTTAGTCGATTAAATATTCCCTTTTGTAAGATGTCCAATTTTGTCACCCATATAGCAGTTCAGAAGAAGGACTTAGCAGACCAGGAATATCCCTACTTATATTTGTGATAGTTAAAAACTCGCTTTTTTCACTTGTAAAATTGTGCTATTCTTCTATCTCTTTGTGAATGGCCTTCCTCAAAAAGACAATTTAGAACAGCAGAAGTAGTTTTAACGAGATTAAGAATTGATCATTCACTACTGACTCACATTTACTAACTTACTGGAGAAGAGGACCCCTACTGCCAACACTGAAACTGTAGACTTACAATGAAACATATACTAACTGACTGCTAACTAAGGACTCACATAGATCGAATCACTACATGGCCGTAGCCAGTATATAGACCACATATTACACTACTTGAAACATAACAACATTTTCAAAAAATTATAATGTAGGGCAATACTGAAAATATGTGCACAAATGAGCATACTTGCGTAAATATGATAAACTGATGATAAAAATTTAATTCATACGTTGCTAAATCACCCCAGTCGCGATTAGCATAAGAATACAAAATATTTTTCTATCAGCTTCAGATCTAGCGATGAATAAAACATAAATAATGTACATTTTGAATTATTTTCTTCCCTCAAGAATACTAAGGGAGTCTTGGAGTGGTCGTCTCGGTGTAAAGCATTCTATAGTTCGTACAATTCCTAAAGAAGAGTCGTTTGAGACGTGAAACATGTAGATTGGGAAAAAAATAATTGGAAGGATATTTATTGCTTAATTATGTTTCATGTCTTCCGTCACTTTAAGTTTCAACATAGACTTGATCAAGTTCTCATTTCAATGATTTCTTTTATGGCTTTAACGTGAGTTCTGTTCTTCGAATCATTCTTCAACTAAATCCAAAGATATTTCGGTGCAAAACAAACAGACAGGAAAATGTCGTTAATTATTTCGTATTGAGTATAAATTTCGTTAATTACTCTAATAACTTACCAAAGAAATATTACTCCTTTCACTGGCCAATAGGCTGCGTGATCACGACGTCCATAGAAAAAAAATCGTTCGATCGTTTTGAAGCCGTCATTTCGATTTCAGCCAAGTTGGCCCTCTAACGCATTCGTCACGATTTATGATTTGGCAGGGTCTTCAATAATCCCCCTTTCTTAAGAGTTAATCGTAAACTTTCTCAAAATTGGCTCCTTTCTTGGATCGAAGACCGTTTCACGAGGATCCTTTCCCCTGAAAAATCGCACTGAGCCTTTATGATTATTGGCTTTGAGAAACGCTGTATATTTCCGTCATAACGTTTGTTTTCGAAAATACATTGTAGAGTTCTACTCAATTTATTTTCTTGGAACAAAGATCTGACTAGCATGATGTCTATACATCTGGAGGTGGTTCTCACGAAGCGGTTTCTAGAACATTTCCTTACATATCAACCATCTCTTGTTATACAATTTGTTCCTGAGAATTTTGGTGATTAGATGATATATATGTTATTGTATATGATCTCTGAAACCACCCTGAGATATTTTTTTCTCATCACTTGATGAGGGTCTCTCTCTCTATCTCTCCCTCTCTCTCTCTCTCTCTCTCACTCTCTCTCTCACACACACTCACACACACACACACACACACACACACACACCCTCTCACTCTCTTTTTTCTTGTTAGGGATCTATATATAAGTGCCTACGTTTCATGTGTCATGTAACATGAATGTAATGTCCCTCCCTAATGACTGAAATTGTACCAAAATAAAATTTGGATAACGTTAAAATGAAATGTCTTTAATCTCTCTGTTATACTTCATTTAAGAGAAAAAGTTACATGATACATATTATCTTATTAGATAAAAGTAGCTATCAATAATCGAAGTGCTAAGGTAAACTTTGTTTACGACATTATACTATTTGTTACTTCTTACCACATTTTCCAATTCAATTATCTTTTTAAAAAATATTCATTCAACAGTGCCTTAAGACTAGTTTCCTTCTTGAAGATGGCCACGCCTGCTCAATCATTACAAAAGTTACTAAAAATAAATATATTTTTTCGAAGCGTGCGCAAAACTCTTGGAAAATTATTATTATTTCCATATTTTATGCATGTTGGATTTTGTAATGAGATGCAGGTTAAAATCGGGTTATCGAATTCTTTATTGTACTTGAGCTAAAATAATGCTACAAATCTACTTAATTATTAAGTACATAAATTTGATTTTTTAACTTTTCAGTCTAAAGAGCAAAAGTTGTATTTTCTTTTTTGAATTTCCGTGTCAATTTATCATCACATATAATTAACACAACTTTTTTTATTCATATTTGAGTCAGTGCTTCCTTTTTTATTTTAATAATAAAATTATTATATTGTTTATAATCTTTTTTTTTAACTCGTAAATAGTAGCAATCTAAAATATCTGTTCCAAGATATGTTGTTAACATAAGACACTTTTTAATTTCATTAATATTGTTAGTTTTTATTTTACCCCATTGATTATTTAATTAATTTTACTAATGGTCTACAACCTATATTTATTTAATTATATACTGTATTACAATAATTGGACCATATCAAAACTATTATATATTAAATTGCTCAAACGGCTGCTGTCTATTATTTTTAATTATTATTAAAATTTTATGTCTCTTGTTTCTTGAAGTGCCTATACGGCAAACATTTATTGGGGAATAAGTGGGAAAATAAATAAGTGGGGAAAATAATATTCCCTTTCAACTTTACATTAATATTTTGAATGCAAAAATAATAGTAATTATTATCGTCGAAATAATTCGACGCTACCGTTTAAAGTCGAGGATAGGAGTAATCACAAGAATTGTCATTTTCTGATAGGACCATCATAGAGATCATATTCATGTTCTATTGACTTTATTCCGAAAGTAGTCATTTACAATGTAGTTCTATGTATTTATTTATGATTAAAAAATATAAATTTCTATTTTTATTTTCTCATTTGTCGGAGCAGAGAGTTCATTAACAGGGGGGGCCCCTGGGGATGAAAAATAAATTTAATAAAAATGAAGATTGGAATAATCTATAAGTTCGGACGCATTCCAACGTCCACAGGAAGTGCATCAGCATCAATGATACTTGCAGCTGTTGTAGAAACAGTTCTGCAATAGTTGAGAGTTTGCGTAATGAGTCTATCGTTGGCAATATATACTTTCGCCCGTTCCGGATATGACTTGAGATTGATTTGAATTCACTCTCCAAAGGGGAATGCCTCTTGATTGAGCACTCAGCTGATCGCGGCTCATTGATGTATTCCAACAGGTAGTTTCGGCGAATTGAAATTGGGTACTTGAACAGGTGGAACTAAATACTCCCCGTTCCTTCCTGGCTCCTTCAATCAGCGTTTCGTAATGACGGGAGAAGCAAGGCATACTGTTCCCTGTGTCTGCTGCTTGAGGCTAAATTTTGTGATGCAGAGTCTAGTTTTGCTAAAGGCCTTTAGTCTTGTAAAAACTCAAAATTATTCTTTTTTAGCGACATAGCATTATGGAGTTGAAAACAAGCCAAGGGAGTTAGGAATGGCTAAGATATACTAATTTACACCAGAAGTTTTGAACATATTAGCTTGTAAAAAACCAATAAGTTTATTCCAGATAATTTAATTTACAATTTAAAGTTGTAATTAAAATAATTACTTGGCTTACTGCTCTTATTTTGGTCAATAACCGTTATTGAAGTTATTTTGACTAAAAAATGTCTCAAAATTTAAGTTTACCAAAGCATTACACAGATATAAAATGCAATATTTAATATATTTTTCATATAATCTCCCGATTCTTCTGAACATTTTCATGAAACAATCATTG
This sequence comes from Riptortus pedestris, assembly GCA_019009955.1. Classification (NCBI taxonomy): domain Eukaryota; kingdom Metazoa; phylum Arthropoda; class Insecta; order Hemiptera; family Alydidae; genus Riptortus; species Riptortus pedestris. The sequence goes on from CM032232.1 coordinate 120,818,163, forward strand.
CTCTATGTTAAATATTATAGAAGTAATAGGTTATTCAATAAAATAACGTCACCGAAAGTCTTAGCCTCGGAAATGCCACTTTAACACTATTTTTGCTAAATTAACAGAAATTATAACTAAAATTATTATAGATAATTTTTTAACTTGTTATAAGTTAAAAAGGGTGGTTAAATGAAAAATAAAAAAAATTATTAGCAAAATCTCAGGTCATGGGTGATATTTTATTTTGTCATAGGATGATTTAAATGATAATGACCCTACTAGTTTTGGGTTAAAATTACAGACCACCGAAAAAAAATATTTATACACTTTTCCTTCCCAAACTATTAATTAATTTTAAGGTTATTTTGAAGCGAGAATAATGTTGAAAATTTCAGGGTATGACGGAGAAACTATATTACACTATGGTGAAATAATGAAATGAACAAAGTCAATATACAGAGGTTATGGCGGAAGATCAAGATATATTAAAATTCAATTGATACGTGCAGTCGTTTTAGTACCCAACTAGATGATCTCTCGTCAGTAGCACTAACCATCACATGGTAAAATGAGAACTGGACAGATGGATATTTGAAGAAATGTTTCGAAAATGGCCTCATTGTTGAATATCTCTACAGCGCATTTCCTTTAATTATGGGTAAAAAATTAAAAACATCGACTACCAATGATGCTGTTTAGCTTAGATACTAAACAAAATTATTGCATTTACATACAAATTTTAAAAAAAACGAGATAACATATTTGTAAAATCGATTTTATGAATTTCAAAAATTTATGTCGGAGAATCATTTCAATTACTATGAAAAAGAATCGATTACCTCGTAAAATAAAATTTCCATAGAAGACCATGATATGAATAGTAATCATAGTTTTGATTTAGTTAATATTAGTAAGAGAAAAGAACATAAACAAGAAGAAAATAACGAAGAATGTGCTTATTATAAAGAATATGGAAAAAGTTGTCAATAAAAATCTGAAATCAAACATTCAAATTATGTATTATTTTTATCTTATAACATCATTAGAAGAAGTATTTAATATTTTCAAGTTTCATGTAAGTGAAACAATTTTGTTAATATCGAGACTAAGTTCTTTGGTGATAATCGATGTTTTTAATTTTTACTTATCGATTATCACTCAGCTGACATTGGCCGGCATATTGCTTTTAGTTATTCTATGTCTCACTTACCAAGTAGAAGATCGTTCCAGAAAAGCAGTGCTCCTGATGAGACATCAACTCGACTCGAAACTAGTTGGGTAATAACCTAATGTATGAATCATTTTATTTTTATTCAACTCGACGTTCCGCCATATACTGTGTACAGAATATTACTTGGTTACTATTGCAATGGGCCACCCAATTTCGAATGTTTGCTGATTTGGGCAGTAGTAATTTATTTAGTGACAAACTCATTAAATAGTTAGTTCCACGCTGGCCAGAAAAGGGCGGTAACCCGTAGATAACCCGTCCTTATTATCTGCATTAGCCCAAAGTGGACGTTAATAAATTACATTTTAGCAGATTTCTCTTAAACCAGCTATTGAGGTCGTACTCATGGCTCGATTTTCGACTTTCTTCTTCAAATGTCCATCGATCCTACCCAGGAGATGACGAAAATGAGCTCTTTTCAAAACTGTATATGTATATATATATGTGTGTGTGTGTGTGTGTCTGTTACCGCTCTAGTGGTCGCAATTTTTGTCTTAGCGTTAACAAACTTGATATATAATCGTTTTATATAAAAAGAAAGATCAAGATCCTTAACGGATGAAATCGGACCAGTGGGAGGGGGTTTAGAGGGGGAGAATTTTGAAAATTCGTAATATCTCCGGATCGAAAAAGTATATAGAACCATTCTTCTTGCAAATATAATGTTCTATAAATGTTGTTATGTACATTGTTTCACTATCTTGAATATTAACTGAGATATTTGTATTTTTTAGTTTTCGGTTTTCAGTAAACCACTCCTTCTCATCTCATATTAGGAATATTTTATTATGTTATGAACCATTTTATTTGAAGCTTAAATACCAAATATTGTTCTCAATGAACTTTTAACTTTTGAGATAAATGGGGAGATCTGCTTAGTTAAGTCAGCCCCTGCGTGACAGACTTTTATTCCTACATTTTATAGAGAACCCTAGCAAACCGTGGCGATTTGCCATAGTAGAAGACATTTTAAGTATTTTTAAGCAATGATACATAACACCAAAAGAAATAATATTATTCAATTCTACTATGGAAAAAAAAAGAAAGTTTCTTAACTAGCCCTCTTATTTGCATCAAATTCAAAACAGTTTTCATAACGACGTCGAACAAGGAAACTTTAAGCGACTGAGGAAATACTGCGATATCTGGCCTAGGGTAATAAAGGGATTATCTAAGTGAGCGCTACGACAGGCAAAACGAAACAACAATAATGGCCGACTGTTGCAAATCCCTTTCCATGGGCCCGGGAGAAATGTTGAGAAATATGGTCATAAGAAACGGGGTAATGAGACGTTGCTCAAGTAGCTCTAGCTGCTCTAATTATTATAGCAGAGGCACCTGTTCATTACTGCCACGCTATCTGGCGGCCCCCTGTCACAACACTACCGATATCACTCTTATCACTACATCAGCTGATTGACAGCAAGAATCAAGATACACTCCAGCCAGCCAATCGACACCGAGAGAGAAAAAAAACTCGCAGGTGCTGCGTTAGGTTAGCAGATTTCCCACGTATTTGCATTTATCTTAAAAAGTAAAAGTTCAATGAGAACAATATTTGGTATTTAAGTTTCTAATAAAGTGTTTCATTATCTAACAGAGTATTGTTTCTGTGGCCTGGGTAGAAGTGGGGGTTTACTGAAGATTAAAAACTAAAAAATGCAAATATCTCAGTTAATAATGAAGTTAGAGAATGAATGAATACAACAGCAATTACAGAAAATTGTATTTGCTATAAGACAGATTTTATTCAATTTTTCGATCCGACTCATAATAACGGAGATATTTTGACCTGAACCATCCCCCCTCTCCCTAGTCCGATTTCAATCGTAAACTTGATCTTTTTTTTATGTAAAACGATTATATATCAGGTTTGGTAACAATAAGGCGAAAATTGCGACCGTTAGAAGACATACGTATATATGTCGCAGATTTATCTGCAAAATCAGCCTCAAAAGATACCATAATTCCAGAATGCTACAAAAAAATATCCAAACCACACTTAAATACACAATTAGTAACTGACTCACTTAATAAATGACAACAGAAATGTTATATCACTACGAACATCAAAAATTATTTAGGACAAAAATTAACATCAACAGACTAATACTTCACACAATTATTAACAGGACACGGACACAGCAAACTCATATTTTAATCGTTTTGGCCTTACAGGTCACCCAAATTGTTATTGCGACTTTACTACTGAACAGACAATTGCTGTATGACTGCAGACTACTAACGGACCAAAGAAAATAATTTAAATCGGAAGTAAAACGCAGAAAAGATAATTGGCCTGTTGAAATACAGTTAATTTAATTATTTAATTCATCATTCTAGCCTACATTTGTTTTTCTTTTTTTTCCATTGTAAATAATTTAGTTTTACCAATATTTTATTTTTTTCATTCTAAAAAAAAATGAAAACATTAAATTAAGGATAACTTGCTATATATTAGTCATGAAAAAATTATAAAATGAAGAACTGTTGGCTATGAATATTTTAACAAGATTTGTTCTGTAACATTTTTTGATTGTACTCATGATAATAAATTTTCGAATTCCCCCTGGCCCCCCTCCCTAATTCCTAGTCCGGTTTCAGCCATTTACCATGATGAATTTAGTGTTGAATTATACGATTAAATATCAAATAAGGTATAGATCAAATCAAATTTTTCTTCTTCTTAAATGATGACATGTAGCTCACACAGGAAATGCTCATGGAAAACAATAATTGGTATTTAAGCTTCCCATAAACTGTATCATGATATAACAACTTATTATGTATGGGTATATGTTAATGTTCATGATAAATCACAACATTTATATGGGATTAAATTTCAGCAATAAGACTGACTTTATATAATTATTCTATCTGACGTATAATAACAAAGATATTTGGAATTTTGAACTTGACCTTCGTTTTTACATAAAACGTTCAAATGTCAAGTTTTGTAACGAACATTTTTTCGTACGATTACCAGTTAACAAGGTAAGGTTCTTTTAGCGTTTTTAGAGGTTTTCTTCAGAGAAAGGAGGTAATAGAACATATGACAAAATGTCACAATACTATCTCCAAACTTAAGCCGAATTGCGACGTGTGTTGTAATAGTAAATGTAATTTATATATTCTTCATATTTTATGTCACGGATCTCCAATAAAAAACATTTTTTTCTGTACAAACTTTATTGAAACTGCCCTAAATGTTTCGTGGCTTACTTGCCACCTTTTCAGGGGCTATCCCTTCTTTTGCTAGATATTTAATTTTTTAAACTTATATAACTTCTAGACATTTCTAGATCTTGAATTTTATATTTAAAATTATCAATAATTTTCACGAATTTATTATAACCAAAAACATTCATAATTAGAAAAAAAAAATTAAATATCAAGCAAAAGACGGGATAGCCTCCGAATTGAGGGCAGTTTCAATAAAGTTTTCACCGAAAAAAATGTTTCATATTGGAGACCCTTGCCATAAAATATAAATAATATTGGGTCCAGAATAAGCAGAATAAACAAAATTTTTCGTACATCTTTATGAATGTTGTTGAATCAATTATAATTACTATTGTGGGAGCGTGTGGGGTCTTATTTTATTTAATTAAATTATTTTGTAGTGATGTTTCGATTAAAATATATTCTATTATGTTTAAGGTTTATTGCTGTTATACTAAGTAAACAAAATAACAGGGTTATGGTTATATTTAAAATTTTGTAATTGTCTTTACAACGACCAAAATCTCAAGATAGTCATGTTTTATTTCGGAATGGTTCTGGGTTCCTTAATATGATTTGAATGATGAAACTGATGTTTACTCCCTAAATTCTAGAGATCTCAGAAAAGATTTTTTTTCCTAGCGTTTACGTGACGGATTTTTTTTCTAAATTGGAAATTTATTTTCCTCAAGGCAAGAGATTTTGTGACTTGCTGTATTTACCAGCATTTTTGGAATATCCATTTCCATCTACTTCTTAATGTTTCTAGTGAAAGTTTCTAACACAAGGCCCATTAATATAAATACATTAGGAATTCCTGAAGGACGTCTGATGTGGTGAGGTCAATTTTCCTTCTCTAGCTTTCTCGATTCCCATTGCCTCCTAGGAGTGTGTGTTTCCCGCACTCCTGTAACAGGCCCCAGTAGGGTTCATAGGAAGTAGAACCAGCTTCCTGCAGAGTGACATTTGCAGCAACTTCTCCCAAAGGAAGCGAAGAGAAAGGCCACACCTCCTTCCCCAGCCCGGCCTCTGTATGGCCGAAACTAGGCAATCACTTATTGCGAGGCAATTTTTCCAATTCTCCAATCATTTCTTTCTATGGTTCATAAGTGAAATTCGCTTCACATGTGTTACTTTCTTTTCTGGATTTGAAGTTTGTTAAGCGTCCGTCACACGGGGGCTGCGAAAACTAAGCATATTTCCATCATGCTGGTATGAAATACCAGTGATCTCAACTCACCACAACATTTCTAAGCAAAAGTCTGAGTAGAGTAGTAGGGGTTCACTAGTGTTGAATGAAACTGCTAAATACCTAGTATGAAGGTAAAATTTGAATTAATGTCATCACGGAACGTTTTGACATGTATCTCTCTAACTAAGTGTGCGGTGAAATATTTGGGATTTAAGCTAGGAATAAGACGTGCTGAACCCTAAAAATTAAAAAAAGCTAAAATCCCAAGTAATATTTTTGAAATAGAGAAAACATGTATAGAAAAACTTTCATAGAATATTAAATTTAAAATAAGGTTGGTTACATACAATTTTACTATATGTCTCATAATAATGAAAATACTTTGAATTTTTCTGTTACTCTTCATTCGTTTTCAAGATTAGTGGGTTATTAATATTAAAATTTAATAATTCAACATACAATCTCAGTTCGAAGACAGAAATTGGAAATACTTAATGTCAAAGTAATATGACAACTAGAGGAAAATGTATCCCTGCGTTTTACATTTGGGAATTTTTACGTATCCTTGCCTAATTCAGTGTAACGTTGCCTGCACATGGCTTCAACAAGAAAAACTACTGAGTATTTCAAAATGTGTTTGTTTTTTGATGAAGATTAAGTTAGACAGAACCCAAGGATGTCAGAGTTTTCTTAGGTATCAATCGTGTTAAGTTAATAGTAGTTAAAGCATTACGAAAAACAAATTTCCGTTTTTGTGTTTGATTTAAGTAAAGTACTTTTTGTTCGAAAATTTAAGACTTGCAGAGATTTTAAGAGTCACATGAGCTTCGAATACCTTAGATGAACTAATCTCATTTTCCCACAGGCCGCGATAATCTAACCAGCTGGGAATCCCTAGATTAGGAAATTCGTGGTATTTCTATGTAACAAAGTCCGTTTCGTGAAGTTCTCAAATGTGTCATCAAGGCTAGAACGTTGCATATATGATGATATCACCAAGGTTAATATGAGGATTCCAAAGTGAGGGAAAAAGTCCAAGGTGTTTGTCGTTTGCAATCGGCTTTTTGGTGTTAGACTTAGACATACGATTACACAACAATTCATTACTTTTTTTCTTGCCGCGTATCAACTACCTCGCAATGATGAAGGATATTTTTTTTTTTTATAAGGATCTGTGTTTTTCATTCAATTATTCTGAAGGAGTTCATTAGAATGAATGAATCGTCTAATAATTATTTAGTGTGGGGTTTTACAGAATTATAAGAAATGAATAAGTAACAAAAATATTATGGTTCCTTGAAAATGATTAAGTAGTTTGAATGTTCGTTAGTACAAAATTAAATATAACATCCCTTATTGGGCACATGGTGTTGAATTGTATAACTTTCATTAGTGCAGTATTTCGTAATTTTCAAGAAGAAAAAATATACGAAAATTGTTGAATTTCTACAAACAAGGAGCTCTGTTTTCAAATTTCATAATTACTTGTGTCTTGAAGTAAGTAGGCTTTTTAAATAACTTAACAAAAGTTATTATTCATAAAAGGTTTATTTAATTTTAGAAGAGTATTTTTGGTTTCTAAAAGGATCACCTTCAGTCTTAAAACATTTTTTCTAGGATCACTACTCTCGTCTGACCTTTGAGTTCTGTTCCAAGGGTGGAAGTTGAAGTAGTTCTGCAGGACTGGTGGTATTTTGGGAGAACGGGCAAATTCGCTTAAAATAAATACATTGTAGACCCTACAATATTAAACCCTTCGGAATATAAAAGAGCCTTACACCTTTTGGATGATAAGAAGTTTTAAGAAGTTTTTTACGCCATATATTTAGGAATTTTCCTTTAGTTTCTTCTGTCTAATTTCAGGAGTTTTTTTATTGCTTACAATTATTGTCTGCCTCCCCAAACTGTAGGTATAATAACAGAACAACCGAGTGAAAGAAGAGCCAGGCTACAGTATTAAGAGTGGAAGTATGCCACATTCGATTCATAGATCGCTTTTAAGTTTATTGACTTGTGGTAATGTGAAACAGCGATACTTATCGGTGTTAATAGAACAACTTGGAGAGAAATCATGTCAATAGCAAACCATTGTAATAGACAATCTTCTCTACTCGGAGGTCGAATCTTACCCCTCTCGGGTCGTCGGCAAGTAGGTCTCGCTAAGAGAGATAGTCGGCACAATCGGGAAAGTTCGGGAGGCGAAGCACTAACGATGATTTGTCTCATTGTTCTATGGATATAAAGTCTCCCTTAACGACTCTTGCAAAGTAGGACTTCCAAATCCAGTGCGTTCGTCGTTGGGACGACACCGCACGCGGTAGGCAGCCGACCTCCAACTGGGCCCGAACACAAAGAGCTTTGGTGAAATCACCCGGCTCTTTGTTGCTTTGCTTATGACAATTCGTGTAGCTCTCTCTCGACGATGTCTGATGATAAGCTTACATTTCTCCAGCTACATCTAATTAACTACTTTTCAGACAATAATTTATATTGGAGCATGAATACACAAACAGCATAAACAAGTTTTTATATTATTTCCGTTCACATTATGTAGCTGCCACAGATACAAATGAATATTAATTAACGCGTGGGGACCAAATACTCTGCCTAGAGCAACAGGTGGATATCATGAATCATATCTCGAAGAACTCAAAATCACTTAGCTATTTGGAAATGAAAAACCACAAACAACGCACTACTTTTTTTCTAGAATAGTCCTAAAAGGACTCGGAGAGTGATTTCGCTAAAATATTCATCTAATCTTAAATATGATTATTATAGTAGATTTCCCGTAGGAGAAATCAGCTATTGTGGTCGTACTCATGACGCGATTTTCGAAAAATATCTTCAAATGTCCATCGATCCAACCCAGGAGATGACGAAAATGAGGTCCGTTCAAAATTATATATATATATATATATATATATATATATATATATATATATTTGTCTGTTATCGCTCTAGCGCTCGCAATTTTTGTTTAATCTTTACCAAACTCGATATTTAAACTTTTTATGCAAAAAGACAGATAATGTTCGTTAATGGCAGAAATTTGACAAATCGGAGGGGGGGGGTTAGAGGGGGGATTTTCAAAAATTCGAAATATTAGCCGTTACCATACGTCGGATCAAAACATATTATAGAACCACTCGTATTTCAAATTAAATTTACTATAAATATCGTTCTATACATTTATTCTCTATCTTGAATATTAACCGACATTTTTGCATTTTTATTAAATGTGGCCGATGACGGACGATTGAGTTTCCCGCCAAAAGCTAGTTCGGCCGTTTCCGTAACTGTTCGGCTCTCGTATGGAGATTTCTCTATTGTATAAGTTCACGTGGGAAATCTGCTTAGTTTACGCATGAAATGTTTTTAAAGTAGGACTTTGGTTATTTTTTGTTTTATTCAGGACCAATCTCAAAATTCATTAATAGCAGAAAGGAGCAGAAAATGACAAATGTATTTTTTTATTTTATTTTACTTAAAGTATTTAACTTTACAAACATCAATTATCTAAAAGTTGTCGCCACTTCCTTACTGCGTATAGGTGGATGACCAAATTCTGAAATATGTATTGTCCCCTTAACAATTTGGAAATTTATCAGAAAACTCAGTGATCCAGAAAATATAACATTAGGAGTCATTATTCATTATCTTACTATTTTCATCTAACAATATTTTCGTCTCTTTTATACGGATGCTTCCGTGGTGGGGGACGTTTACGAATCAACTTACATATTTTATTCCTTTAAAAGAGGATCGTAAATAATGCTATGTTTTGTACATAAAAATAGAAAATTATAGTTCATAATTGAACTTACAAAGCTATCCATATTTTTGAAAATACCTTTTTGATAATCCAAAGACAGTACAAGTACATTTTTATCTAATTCTGAAACAAAAATTTCACGTGGTTATGGTCCTTTCCGATTAATAGCTCAAATTTTAAACTATGTTCATAGAAGTAAGCTGAGTTCTATGAATAACATAAAATAACAATTTCATTGTGAACAATGATTTTAATGCTAAAACATAATTTTAAAAATTGTGGTAGTACAATTATTTCAATATAGCATTGCATTAGACATTGATCCTCATAATAAAGGATATTATTTAATGAATTAACCACTAAGGACGTAACATTCACCTTACTGGTTACTATTAAAACTCAAAAATAGACAAAGAAAGTTATTTTGTTTGCCAAGATTCAAATTTATTTTTCTTCCATCCGCCCACTCTAATTTACCAACAATTACTGTTTATTTCACAGTACATTTGCGGTGATAAATAGATTCACTTGACAAATACACTTTTGCCACGCACTGAATGAAATTATTCCATTTCAATAGTAATTTATTTCAGAGTAGAATTTATCCCCTTGCACATATTTGAATACATTTACAAATAAATTGGTACTTTATTGCCGTAGTCCTTCTTCTGCAATTTATTCCCTTCTGCTTCTATGCAAATTTCAGTTATGCCAGAACCAATTCTTAATTGATACGAAGAGATGACTCCATTTTAAAGATGTATCGTGACGTCATTATATACTATGGTTTGGTCGAGAAGCTTTATTATTCAATCGGATTGTACTTGTATCTCTGCCACTGCTTGGAATATTTTTCTGTATTTACTAGAACTCAACTGCTATAAATAACTGGTTGGAACTCCTTTTATAAGCGGTAGTGGCTTTTATTACAAGTCCATTTTTTGTTACAAGTATGCTCCCCTCCTTAAATAATAACCTCTTTATTAATACTGAGGGTAATATCCATAAATTTGATTTGACGGACTATAATTTTTGTTTATTACAAGCTAAGTCCATTCGCGAAAAGTTCTCTCATTTGAAAATACCTGATTTTCGTAGTATTTTATCTTTATTAATGGTGTAAGTGATAGTGTGTAACAATTTTTCAGTGTAATAAATCATAAATAGTTAGGGCTCCTTTATATTCATTATTGAAATCTAAAATGTTCAGACCATATTTAATCCCTGCGCGAAGCAGATTTCCCCACTGCTTAATTTACACAGAAATGGCGTCGTCTAACTATCTTTTTTCTATGTATACCTAATTAACAACCCTTTATAATTATGACTTCCATTTTATTCTGTATAAACAACATTTAGCAACACAGAAGTGTAATTTGAAAAAAACATAAGGCTGGCACTGAAAAAAAAAAATCTGATAAAACAAAAAAAAATATAGTTCCTGCTAAATAACATCTAAAGTAAATACCCATAAAGTATATAACGCAGGGGCTATGTAAACAAAGCAGGTTTCCCACTTTGTGCTATAACACACTTATATCATCTCACCACATAAAAAGTTCCTGTAAAATAACAATTAAAGTAAATAACTTTAGACTCGTTATGATGACATTTGAAACGACACATAATGACAGATATTTACGATTTTAATTTTTTGTATACTCCCTTTCCTGCTAGTTTAATAATGACACTCAAGGCTCTAAACCTTTACCTTTAGCAGTAAAAACCCGACATCAAGTTTCTGATAAATCAAACTGGAAAAAATTATGACAACATTTTCGGCATCTGCATGACATGATCTTACCACTCATTAAAAGAAGCATCTAAAGAATATTATCTTACGTATTTCAATTTATTCAGTAATAATGAATAGAATCTAAAAAAAAAATACTAATAATCATATAATCATGACAATTATATGAATATAATAATGGGTTACATTACATTGTTATTTCGGGGTATTTAGAATAAATACATTCACTTTTTACCTTCTTACCATTCAACTAAATTACCTTCTTTCCATGAGTACATTAAGTACTGTGCTAATCACAACAGTTTCGATGCATTTTGAATAAAATCAAGAAAAATGTAAAACAATTGTGTTTATCTCATTATATTAAGAATACTACCTGTTAATGTATCATTGTTCAATATGTGCCAGGCTGTAGGAAGCTTTATCATTTAAATAAAGATTAATATAGTTATGACAGTATCTGATTTTTTAATAGAACTTCAACAATTATTTTTAATATTTCATGTTCTTAAATATGCAAGAGTAAACAATTAATATATTTTATTTGAGGTATGATTACGAATAGAATAAAAAGAAGATTGATAAGGTAGGAATTAACCATTTGTCATTCTGTTTTGAATAAAAATTTGCAACTATTAAATAGAGCATTATTACTTCATATATTTTAATTGAAAATAATTCGAATACATTTGTTTCCCTGATGGATAATGTTTACTTACACTTTTAGCAGATTTCCCCTAAGGGAAATCAGCTATTGAGGTTGTACTCATGACGGAATTTCCGAGATTTTTCTTCAAATGTCCATCGATTCTACCTAGTAGATGACGAAAATGAGGTCCGTTCAAAACTGTATATATATATTTGTCTGTTACCGGTCTAGCGATCGCAATTTTTGTTTGATCGTTACCAAACTCGATATTTAGTTGTTTTATGTAAAAAGAAAGATCAAGTTCGTTAACGGCTGAAATCGGACCAGTGGGAGGGAGGTTTAGAGGGGAGGATTTTCGCAAATTCAAAATATCTCCGTTACTATACGTCGGATCGAAAAATATTACAGAATTAATCTTATTGCAAATTAAATTTACTATAAATATTGTTCAGTACATTTATTCTGTATCTTGAATATTAACTGAGATATTTGCATTTGTATTCTGCGTGTGCTCAGCAGCAGTCTATGTTCGGACTTTCCGCCGTGAGCTCTGTCGTCCGTTTTCGTAACTATTCGTCCCTCGTGAATAGGTTTAGAGGTTTCTTACTACAACAATTGTTATTAGGCAGATTTCTCTATTGCAAAACTTCACGTGGGAAATCTGCTTAGTTTACGCAGCCCCTGCGTGACGGACTTTTTATTTTAAAATTTGGTTATAACATATTATTTTTATTTTGTAATACTGTTGTGAAACGGGTTGCAATATTTCTAATAGGAGGGGCCTTCAGGAGTGACATTCACAAACGTTATTGCTCAATTGGCTGTTCCTTTATATTTTTGGTAGTATTAAACTCTGAAAACGTCTCAATTGTCTGTAGAGATAGCGACTCTATAATATTTATGAAAACTCTTAACTTACTTTATTGCATTATTATATGAGGATAAATTCGGTTAATCGGAAGGAAATAGTTGTCCAATGAATATCGAATCAGAATTTCGGTCAAGGCTGAGTGAAATGTGAAGATTCTGGCGGATGGCACTTAAGCACAATGTCAACACTATTTGGCCTTATAAAGGTGATTGTAATCATTCACAGAAGCGAATCCTTATATTGTCTGACTCATGTTTTCACATTGGAAGGCAATACTTATTTCACAAAAGCATGGATGACTACGTTGAGAGGGTCACGCAGAAAATACAGGAAGCATCTGACTGCGTAGGAGGTACATTTTTTCAGTTCAATTTATTTAAATTGTTTTTAGTTATATCAGAGATGGTTGGTCCCAGAAACTAAATGATGTATTTTCAGAAAAATGAGAAGGGCCCAGGCCCTAGCTTTGTGTGTAATCAGTTGGAGGTGTAAATATACTTATTTCATTAACTTTAGGTTTTAGGATTCATGCTCACCAAGACATAGGGAATTTATTTATAGAAGGGATCTTTACGGAAAACTCCCTAATTCTTTGATGGATAGAAAAGGATGGGAGAAATTTAAAGATAACCCGTCTTAATTAGCCTAGATTTCCTATAGTGGGCGTTATTTTAAATATAAAATTATATACCAACTTATGATTGTGACAATTTTCGGACTTTCATTTAAGCATTCATTTTTTTCTATTATTTTTAATTTAGATTTGAATTTTATTTTATTAAATTTATAATAACCGTTTTCTTTTCACAAAGTACGGTAAAAATAACCTCCGCTTTTTGGAAAGGTATATTTTTTCTAAAACAATTTATATAGAACTAAATAATATCAAACACTAACAAAAACCAGTATCATCTTCCCGCATATTGAGACTGAATTACTTCATAGAACAATGTTTGTGGAGCATCAATAGTTTATCATGACATAATGACGGAGATATTTTCGAATCATCCTCTAAACCGAAATTTCGCCCCGTTTCTTGGTCTGATTTAAGCCATTAACAAATTTTATTTTTATTTATTTTATCTTTATTGTTCACTGAAAAAGTTAGATTTCGAGTAGGGCATAGAAGAAATAAATACTTTCAAGCTAAAGGCATAAAATATTAAACGATGACGGCATCAAAGAACGTATTTTCATGTGTCTCGAAAAGTAAAAGTTCATTGTAACGATATGATAACGAATACATTTCGAGTTTTCAATATTCCCTTCACCCCAATTCGATTTGAGCTGTTCAAAAAATTAACCTTTAGTTATACTAAAAATGCATATATACCGAAAGTGGTGACAAAAGGTGCAACCGCTAGAGCGGTAACAAACAAATATACATATAATTTTGAACGGACCTCATTGTCGTTATCTACTAGATAGGATCGACGGACATTTGGATACATATATACGTATTCTTTTATGAATTATATTACGCATATAACTGTATGTGTTTTTTGTAAACGATCTGGCTAATACTGTGTACATTTTCCTTTCGTGTACGGAAGAGAGCGTTTTACAAAAATTGTTTGTACAGTCAGACCATTTCATCTTGATTTTTGTAGAGCTTATATCCGAACTGAGCCAAATATCTTGAAGAGCGTAGGCCATTGAAAACCCACAAAAAGCATTGATAAATATCAGGGTATGAAGAACAGACAGGCAGATTTAGCGTGGGCTTTTTGACGACCAATTATTATTCTCGCCTAGTAATCAGGAGTAATAGTCGAATCGGTTTCTCCTTTTTTTATTTTTGCCTTATAAGTCAATGGCGGGTTTTGTTCTCTTTGCCAAAAGGTGGCTACTCCCAACACAACAAGGTGAACCACTTTCGGCTTGGCGTATGCTAATACAACTTGTCTTGGCTCTTCGGGCGAAAACAACCTCTGCTTTCAATATTAAAATACTTTTCAAGTTTTGAAACAGAAGTGCATTTGGAGAGTTTTCTCTCTTGCGTTTGAGAATTTTTAGTATTACACGAAAGGGCATGTGTTTTAGGGAAAGTATTTGTTTATGTGATACTCTTCTGTATCGGTTGTTTTCTTTTTCTGTTTTCTACGCAAGAAGAGACACTGTGAGGTTCTTGTAAGTCTACTAGCCTCGGATTGCATAAACTAAGCAGATTTCTCTCGTGCTGGTTATACACACATTTTTTTATATCTAAATCAAAATTTGATAGAATTCCTGTTGAAGTGGAGTATACTGTAAGCTGAAAACAAGAAAATGCACTTAACTTGATTAATATTTAAGCTAAAAAAAATGCATAGAGAAACACTTCTAGAGCGTCAATAGTTTAACTATTAGTTTATATGTTTTGAAACGACTTATAATTATTGCGATACATGCTGGTATGACATATTATAATATTTGATTTACGAAAAAAATGTACAGAACAACATCTGTAGAACATTATTAGTTTAACAAGTTTTGTTTTATAACACTATTCGATTCATAATAACGGAGATATTTTAAATTTTCAAATTCCCCTCCCTCTAACCCCCCCCCCTACATAGCTCAAATTTCAGACATTAACAAATATGCTTTTTAGTGTTGAATGGAACGGTTATATACCAAATAAACATTTTCTTGTAAACAAATTAAAACTCGATTGATGACATAAGCACACAGCGCATTTGCACTATCTCATCTAGTGGAATATCTGAAAAAATATTTAGTATTTAAACACTCGTCATCCTGACGACCGCATTTATTACAATAGACTATGTCGAATTGTAAAAGGGAGACTTGACGTTCATCGAACCACATCCTATAATTCCTATCTTGCTTTACTAACCTCTCAAGACAAATCCCTCTGGAACGCTACCAGTAAAATCCTAAAATACCATCCAACGTCTACCCCCCTTCGCCGAGAAGATGGTACATGGGCTTCTTCAGATAAGGACAAATCCGAAGTTTTAGGGCGACACCTACGTCAAACCTTCTCACCTCATCCAGATCCTCAGGACCACTCCCATTCCCAAAAAATCCAAGAATTCCTCGATTCGCCGTTACCAATGTCCCTTCCCCCACGTCCTGTTTTACCATCAGAGATCAAACGCATCATTTGCCGCCTTCCTCGCAATAAATCTCCAGGGTTTGATCTAATTTCCTCTAAAATTGTTTGTCGACTCCCACCCAAGGCCATTACATTTTTAACATACATATACAATTGCATATTCCGCACTACCCATTTCCCTCTACTCTGGAAATTTGCGATCATAATCCTCTTCCCGAAACCTGGAAAACCGCCTCAGAATCCATCTTCCTATCGTCCTATTAGCCTTCTCCCTATTTTCTCAAAAATTTTTGAAAAACTTTTAATTAAGCGCCTTCTCCCAATTCTCCAAAGTCAAAACATCCTTCCTTCCCATCAATTCGGATTTCGCTCTCGCCATTCAACAGTACAGCAATGTCTTCGCGTTGTAGATCACATATCTGCATCTATTGAACGAAAAGAGTATTGCACGTCAGCCTTTCTTGATGTTGCGCAAGCCTTTGACAAGGTTTGGCATGATGGATTACTCTACAAGCTCAAACTACTCCTTCCCAGCACCTTCTACCTGATCCTTAAATCCTATCTTTCCAACAGATTTTTTCGAGTCCGTCAAGGAAATGAATATTCAAACTACTATCCTTGGAGGCAGGAGTTCCCCTGGGCAGTTGCCTGGGACCACTCCTGTATCTGATATACACATCAGACATCCCTACCTCACCATCAACTCTCCTAGCTACCTATGCAGATGACACAGCAATCCTATCATCCGATCCCGATCCTATTACTGCTTCGAAGAATCTCCAATTCCACCTAACCAAGATCGAAAAATGGTGTAATGCATGGCGCATACTGATCAACGAAGGGAAATCGCACCATATCACCTTTTCCCTCCGGCGAAGTTCCTGTCCTCCTGTTCACTTCTACAATATTCCTATACCACCAGCAGATTGTGTACGTTACCTTGGACTACATTTGGACACCAGACTTACTTGGAAATCCCACACAATAATTAAAAGACAGGAACTAAACAGACGATTCGGACAACTTTATGGACTGCTAAATAGAAAATCTCACTTGTCTACCGAAAACAAACTAACAATATACAAGCTACTACTAAAACCGATATGGACATACGGAATAGAAGTGTGGGGTACAGCAAAACATACGAACATCAGACGCATCCAGACCTTCCAATCCAAAGTCCTGCGCACCATAGTAGATGCTCCATATTATGTTACAAACCACACCCTCCATAAAGATCTTAATATCCAATTTGTCAAGGACCTAATTCCCTTAAGATTCAAAAAATTCCACAGCAGGCTATCCAATCATCCTAATCCAGAAGTCCTAGCCCTTTCCAGTACCACTCATCCTTATTCCCCTCCACGGCGCCTCAAGCGAACATGGCCCAGGGATCTCCTATAAGTGTAAAGTGAAGTGATAGCAGTGGCTTATTTCTTATCAAGTGCCATTCCTCCTTAGCTCTTGACTTCTTGCCAGGCAGGGAGAGGATGTTCCTCTCATTGTGGTGAAGTGGTGTGCCTACTGTCAAGAGTGATGGAGGAACTATTGTATTGTACATATCGCACATTACCAAATGCATTTAAATGCAGGATGTAATATTCAATAAAATAAAATAAATAAAAAAAAAAAAAGTATTTAAACTTCAAATGAGGCGTTTCTTAATTTGTTCACTTATTATTTTAGTGTGACGACCAATAGTGAGCATTTACTGAAAGGTGATAATAAAAATGCTAATATCTTAGTAAATATTCAAAGTAGAGAAAAATGGTGTAATACAACATTTTACAAATAGTTAAATTTTCAATAAGATTGGTCATGAGCGATTTTTCAATTCGAATCACAATGGCGGGGATATTTTGAAATTTTGATTCTCTTCCTCTAAACCCCCATTTCTCCGTCCTATTTCAGAGGTTAACGAAGTCCATCATAGTTTTAAGCTTATATGGAGTTTGATAACGATTAAATAATAATAAAAATAACGATAATAATTATTATATATAAATATGGTTATCTGCTAGGTAGGGTTGATAAAATTTGAGGACAATTTTCGAAAATCTTGTAATAATTACAAACCCTATAAGTGATTTTCTTAAGGAAAATCTGCTGAGATTTTTCTATATTATTGATAATGGATATTCCGTTCGAATAGCGGTAGTACACATATACAAACAAACACGCACCCAAACACATTTATGTACGTTAGAACCAATGGTGTTCCTGTCACCCACGACATGAGAAGTCTTATTGGTTCCGGGCTTGATTCTGACCATCCATTCTACTGTAAATGCGTTTTCCTTTGAGTCAAAAGCGGGAAAAGAAGCGCATGAAGTTTCAAAAAAAGATATTTCCAATCGATAGTCTTTCCTGCGAACTATTAAGAGTCCACTTGAATTATTCGTGAGGTCATATTAGAGCCACTTGGTGTTTCTTTGTCTTTTAAAACTGATATTTTTCAACTCCGCCAATAAAACTTTCTTCAGATAAGATCCTTTCGCTTCATTGTGGATATATCCAGGTGGCCTTAGGGACCCGCCCGACACCCGATCTACCTGGAGTTGGAAGTGGTTTGCTCCCTGGAACAGGAGTCGTTTAAGATAACTCTAAAACCATTCTCTTCCTTCCTTTTCTTTTTTCCCTTTTAATTCTCCAGGCCTGAGTCAGAAACTTGGAGTTCAAGGGGGTTCAGCTCGTCTGGCGTTCCCCATGTTATGACTAAACAATTATCTGTCACAAAGCCGACAGGTAAATTATTAAACCACCTCGTAGTAGTTAGTATTTAGTCAACTCAAAAAAAATAATTAGGGAGTAATATTAATCATTACATAAAAATATACTTTTCTGCGTCTAAAATTAATATCTGATGGCATTATCATTATTTAATTACAGGGTTACTCGTCATGGTTTTAGTGTAATGGCTTATGCAGAGCAGGAAAAACATTTAAATATTTATAAAAAGCATTTACTTAGCCGGTCATATACAATATATGACTCATTGCAGAAAACTTGGAAATTCCAAAAATGTCGGCTGACTTCCTTCAAGAATATGTGCTGAATACTTTGAAATATGTCAAATGTCTACGTACATTTTGAAGAACAGCATCAGAATTATAAATAACCATTTATATGAAAATAAAATTAACAAAAGATGATCCCGTATATTGTTTATTTATTGGAGATACCGCTACAATGGCGATGATTCCCTACTCACCAGTTCATAATTCGAATTTTAAATGAAATATAAATTAAATTCATTAAAAAAAAAAATACAATAGTTTCTTACTAAAATATCCTGTGGGCCGATTAGAAGGCTGGCTCAATCGCGTTACTTCAAAATTGGGACAGCTTTTTTGTTTGCTTGTTTGTTTTATATATGTTAACTTCTGTTTAGATAAAAAAATTTAGAATTAACATGCTATTTTAGATAGTTAAAGTATGTGCATATGATTGCTATCAGGTTGGACAGTGGCATAGCATTCTTTAGAATTATTATTAATTATTCTAAATAAATTTTCTTATTTATTCATTACAGTTTTTATGATTTATTTATGTAATTAGATATATGGGGAGGGGGTAGAGATTTGTTAAGAAAAGTGTTTTGCACTGAATTTGTATTGCTAACACGCTGTAGCGATTCCTATCTGAAACAAGGGGTTTCTTAATAATAAATAAATTGAATGAAAAGTAATCTCAAAGATAATATTAACAAATATTTGCAAGTAACGTATCACCAAATGTCATTTTTTCGGGTCATTTAAAACATTTAAAAAAAATAATATATTTCAAGATGAAAATGAGGCAACATGAAGGTAGAAGAAGAGTCTTAGATGAAGAGAGAAGATTGTTGAGTTTATTCTTTCGTAGCTTATAATAGTTATTCTGAGTAAATTTTATCATTTGCTATTTCTCTCATGAACGTTTTGAGAAAAATATTCTGAAAATAATTAAGCATAGGACAATATCTTTTCTCATTCAATAGAACGCAACCTTCAATCTAATGCTCGTTGATTCAAGAAGTAGTCAAATTTTGTATAGAATTGCCTTGAAGTAAAATAACTTTTTATGTTTAACCCTTTTTAATTTACATTTTAATAACTTCCAAAATAGAATGAGTCTGAATTGTAACCAAACAGCATGATGAGCAAAGCCCGCAGGGCTGAATATATAGATAGAAATATTCTGGAGCAAAAAGAAAAAAAAAACTGAAGTATATTTGAACGTAACATATTAATTTTAATATTAACTATTTACTATATCTATTTGCAGGTATCTCATATAGATTAGATTTGTTGAACAAATTACTTGGTACTCCATCTTGAAATAAGCCTGTTCATGATACATTGGGTTATTCTAAACACGTAATGACAAAGAGGGGGAGTTTATTGAAGGCTGAAAATTTAGAAAAATATAATAATCAAGGTTAATATTTGAGATACAGAAGGAATATATATAACAAAATTTATAGAACTTTAAATCTGCTATAACATATATTACTTACAATTTTTCTATCCAAAGTATATTAACGGAGATATTCAACATTTTCGAAATCGCCCCCCTTCCACCCAATTTTAGCCATTAACGAACTTGATCTTTAGTTTTGCATGAAACGCTTACATTTCATGTTTGGTAACGATCAAACAAAAACAGTTATAACCTGTATATTAGCTCTTATTTTCCTTTGCAAACTTCTTCCTTCACCTCTATTAACAGAGTCCACTGGTTGTATATTTCAGTTAATAATATTACGTTAGTTGGTAATATTGGGTCATATTACATAATGACTATAATTCGTAATTGATTTAGTCACACGTTTGGACTACAATAATTTTCATTTTTTTTTATTTTATAAGAAAATAATGACATCAGTAGAAATTGTTTATTAACAGATTCCGTGGCAAATGTTACGCGTGCTACTTCAAGCCTTACATAAATACTAAAGCAACTAGTGCAAGTTCTGTAAAGGAAAGTTTATAAAATGACTGCAATTGCAATTTACTTACTAAAAGGATTATTTTTCAGCCTAAGCCATTTAAAAAGTAACAACCGATTTCAAAATTTAATTCTGTATGTAGCCTTGAAGTTTGCTGAATAACAAGCTTAACTGCTTCCTACATGCCGTAATTATTAAGGTTATTGATGCAGACCCATTAAATCTGCAGCGTATTATAAAGGCAGTTGTTCTCAGGGTTTTATTATGAAACTGTTATTTATAGAAATTATTTTTATTTATGACAGTTTCATGATTTTTTGTAGATGTATGCATTTAAAAGTAGTTTTTCGGTTATTTTAAACAACTTGATATTTTTATTATACGTCTTACACTTCGTAATCTATTTCAAAATGTTATCATACAATATATATATTTTTTCGAGTTATTCGTGATGATGAAAGAGCTACCAAATGAAATAGAGCGTTTTTTTTTCAACTTTTCTAAAAATATTGGGATGGGGTAAATAATTGAAAATAATAAAAACGTACATTACAAGGGTGCTGAGTGACCTAAGCGGATTTCACTCACACTGGATTGGTCTCTCTCTCTCGCTCTCTCTCTCTCTCTCTCTCTCTCTCTCTCTCTCTCTCTCTCTCTCCCTCTCTCTAAATCCCGAAGTGAAAATTGCATGTGTACTCAAGATTTGCAGAATTATGAAAAAATGTAAACCCTAGTTACAGCAAATCCTGTGGACTCCATGAATTCCCTCTTATACTTACAAATTTAAGTATTTCAATATATTGCAGTTAATTTATTAATGACAAACATCTGACATTTTCTGGTCTGTCATTTTTTTAAGGGGATGAAACACGATTTATGTTTTAGGAAAATAGTTCATAATACATACTAATATATCATTTTTATAAAGAGTTATTTTGACCAAACTATTTGATAATACACAAGGCTTTATTGTGTTGTCAAGAGGTCAAATCGGGGAACTTACTGCTGTTTTTTTTTTTTTTTGGTTGGAGTACAGACGAAAGATCTGGGACAGGCCTTTGTTGTTTATGCTGTTAAATAAAAAAAAAATTGATTGCGTCTTAAAACTGTGTAAAGTACACAGGTTTCTGAAAAAAAAATCATCAAATCCGATTAGTATTTGTTAACGAGCACAAATCCAAAATCGAAATCTTCTCGATTCAAGTGCCTCATTTTTGTAGAGCAGACATTGTAAATTTCTATTCAAAATGAAAAATAAATATCGGTCCGAATTTGTGGAGTATCCTATAGCTACGGATTTTTTTTTTATTCTGTTCACCTTTGCCTAAACCACCTCCCACTCTCCCTCAAGTGATTTCCCAAGTTAATGGTCTTACATTCATAAATTTCAAAAATAGCTTATACTCCGAGTTTCGAAGGCAATGGTTTTTTCATTTAAAACACACACACACACACACATATATTTGAGGGGCCCCACGTAACATATAATTGAATAGTAATGTTGATATCCCTGGCCTTGGTCCCTCAATGTGGTATGGAGTAATGTTTCAATTCTTAATAGGAAATCGGCTGATAAACAAGTATAACGGACAATTAAGTTCCTGCAAACTTTCTTCACCAATTTTATTAAACCAAGAACAGACTTAATATACAACTTTCGAAAGCGAGGACTAATAATGAAATTATTTACGCGTTACCTCTTCTGTAAGTCCCCCCCTCCCCGTATCACTCCTCGTTCTTTTCTGGCACTAAGAGGAGTATATTACTAATTTCACGTGAAACGTCAAGTTTTCCAAAGTGCCAAAGAAAAATTGCATGCTGGTGAAGTGGGTGGTAGGTAAGTTAGATGAAAGTTTTAAAAATTCTTGATAAACATCGCCATGCTTTCAACCTCATGAAAAATGAGGCGAAAAAATCAGTAAAATATCCTCTGAAAAATATCATAATCTTTGGAATCATTTCCTTGTCAATTATTTGTGGTTTAAATACTCAATTATAGAAGCATAGTTGATGTTATCTTTAATATTTTTGTCATTGATGTTTATTCGTAATTTCAGTATTAATTTAAGACAAAGAAACTTTTTTTCTTTTAGAGATAAAATTATCTTATTTAAAAAGAAAAAAAAAACAATTTTTCATTTTGAATGACATTGTACTTTGTAGAACTTTATAGAGTTAGTTAAAACTGCAAATACCAAAACAAGGAAATAAAATGTAAATGTTATCTATCTAGGAATATTTTATAAAAAGAAATGTGATAGTTATTTTTCATATGTTGTTTTCCACTAATGCAATAGTGTTTATCTGCCTGTAAAAATCGACAATGGACATGATATGGTTACTTTAGTGATAATTCATGGAAGAATTTTGTCAATGACAATAACCAAAAGGCTTAAATTTAATTTAAAATATAAATTTAATCCGATATGAAAATCTGATATAAAAACTCGTTGTCATTCTAATGTTATTTTTTTCGGTTGTTCTTCTGAGTCAGCGCATGCCGCTCTCTGGTAGGTCATTGTACTATCCTTCCAGGAAACTCAATCTCTTCAATCTCATTGAGATATCAATTTATTTTATGAATCAATTAAATCTTCACAATGAAGCTGATTGATTTGCACACCCTAATAAATTATGCTGAGAACAGAAATGTCTAGAACGCTAGATACTGTTTAAACTAAAAATATTTCATATAATGTCTCATTCAAAGGCTCGGGATGACATCACAATATTATATATTTACCTTTCAGTAAACAAGATGAAGAAGAAAGAAAATTTATTTTGGTCCAATAGACAGGCATTAAACAAAACGTTTTACAAAATGATGATATTTTGGAATAACCTTGGACCTTGTCGTTATTCAGTCGTTATACCTAAATTGTAATGGGTGGCTGCACTTGATATGGGAAGGCAGGCATGATGTTTTCTTACAAATCGTTGAAGGGCAGTAAATAAAATTGTGAACAGAAGACATGAATTTAACTGGACATGACATGATTAGCAATAAAATATCTTAATTTGAAAACCTGAATAGAACCATTGGTGATCATGCAGATATACAAAAAACTCTTCAATATTCCAATTTCCAAAAAGTCCGTCGCGCAGGCACTGCGTTACCTAAGCAGATTTCCCCATGTGCGTCATGTATTTGCATTTATCTCAAAACGTAAAAGTTCAATGAGAACAATATCGATATTGTACCTCAAGGTCGTACTCATGACGCGCCTTTCGAAAAAAGGTCTTCAAATGTCCATGGATCCTACCTACCAGATGACGAAAATGAGATCGGTTCAAAATTGTATAAACCAATTTTTGTTTTTGATATATAATCGTTTTATATAAAAAGAAAGAACAAGTTCGATAACGGCTGAAATCGGACAAGGGGGGAGGAGCGGGGTTAGTGGGAGAGAATTTGGAAAATTCTCAATATCTCCGTTATTATGCGTCGGGCCGAAGAATTGTATAGAACCAATCTTATTGAAAATGTAATGTTCTATAAATGATGTTATGTATATTTATTAACTATCTTCATTTATTACCCGAGATATTTGCATTTTTTAGTTGTCGGTCTTCTGTAACCCCCCCCCCCATGTTACTCATCTCATATTAACAATATATTATGTTATGTAAAACTTTATTTGGAGCCTAAATACCAAATGGTTCTAATTGGACTTTTACATTTTGAGATAAATGCAAATACGTAACGCGGGAAATCTGCTTAGTTAACGCAGCCCCTGCGTGACGGAATTTTTGGTATTTAGGATTCAAATTACAACAGCTTATTGTTAATATGACATAAGTAGGAGTGGGAGTTGTCTGACGACCATTCATTTTAAATCAAAATCGCAAAACACAAGCAAAAGAAAAATTTCATTGCTACTTCCAAAAAGTACAAATGCAAACAGTGGTAAGTCTTCAGGTATAAAGAAGATGTTTCACTTTTGGAAAGAAGCCAAGCCGGTCGTTCACCTGGCTAGACCTAATACATTCAACTGGTTCCTTCTTCCTATCTTTCGGTATCTCTTTCTTTATTACCATTTTTGTCACTGTTTTCTGCTATTTATTATTGTTAAATGACAGTATCTTTATCAGTAAAATACTAGTCACCGCCACTATAATTTAAGGCAACATATTTTCCTTATTCACAAACTTTCCAACATTTTAAGTCATTGTTGACAATTTTTTTTTTCTAATTAAACCCAAAAAAATATAATATTCTTAGCGATGACCGCTGTTGGAGCTATCCTTATGTGATGTCGTTGTCGGTCACTAACTTTGAAATAAAACTACTTCAGTTTGCTGCCGACGTTTTCGGTGTAATATATTACCTTTGTCAAGGCCTGCAATTTTACATTTATTGAAACAGGGATGGGTTATTATTTTTTAGTGATACTTGACTATAATATAGTTCAAAAGCCATTGTATATAACTACTTACGAACTGAATGGTTTACAATTTCTGTACGCTGCTATTGAGTCAAATGCCAAAAGAAAAGTCCATAATATAAAAACTATATAATGGTCTATCGGGAAGGAGAATTGGAGATAGTGTATTAACGAAAAGAATATATAATTAATCAATTTATATGTAATATATAATAATATAATAATTATATAATAATATAATAATTATATAATAATATAATAATTATATAATAATATAATAATTATATAATAATATAATAATTATATAAAATATATAATAATATAATAATTTAATAATTATATAATAATTTAGTAATGATATAATAATTTAATAATTATATTATACCTTAGTAATGATATAATAATATAATAGTTATATAATAACATAATAAGTATATAATAATATAATAATTTAGTAATGATATAATAATATAATATTTTAATAACTATGTAATAATATAATAATTTAATAATTATTTAATAATATAATTATAAAATAATAATTTAATAATTATTTAATAATATAATTATAAAATAATAATTTAATAATTATTTAATAATATAATTATAAAATAATAATTTAATAATTCTGTAATAATATAATTATTAATAATATATTTTTTAGTAATTATATAATAATATAAAAATATAATAATTATATAAAATTAAATAATATACTAATTAAATAATAATTATCTAATAAAATAATAATATAATAATTAAATAATAATATAATAATTATGTAATAATATACTTATTATATAATAATTTAATGATTATGTAATCATATAATTATTATATAATAATTTAATAATTGTATTATAATAATATAACAACTATATAATAATTTAATAATTATATTATAATAATATAATAACTATATAATAATATAATAATTTAGTAATTATATAATAATTTAATAATAAAATAATAATAATATATGTAATTAAATTATAATTATATAATAATATAATAATTATATAATATTATCAAAACATCGTAATATTTTCTAAATAAATTAAATATAATATTATCATACCGACTAATGTGTATTTTTAGAAATAGGAAGTTATGTGTCATTTTTTTAGCCCTTAAGTGAAATGACGATGTTCTCATAAGCGAATTTCGAAAATTGTTTTCAAATGTCCATCCTACCCAGGGATTGACGAAAATGAAGTCTGTTCAAAACCATGCGTGTCTGTTCACGTCCAGGTGATCTCAATTTTTGTTTTATCGTCACCAAACTCGATAGTTAATCTTCTTACGTAAAACTAAAGATAGAACTTCGTTAATGGCTGAAATCGGACCAGTGAGAGGAGGGGGTTTAGAGGAGGGATTTTGAAAATTCGAAATATCTCCGTTATTATGCGTCGTATCGAATAATTGTATAGAAGTAATTTTATTACAAATTTAATGTTATATACCTTTTTTCACTCTCTTTTTAATTTTTGATCCATCAGTAAACTCCCTTTCCTACTCATGCCAATATGCTGTTATATAATGAACCACGTTATACGAACCGTAATTACCAAATATTATTTTCCTTGAAGTTTTACAGTGCGGTACAGGCGTAAATACATAGTGTGATGAGATCATCAGTAAAGATTTTACGTTCATGACTCAAAAATATTAATTTTATGTATTTTATACTCGATATTTAAACGTTTCATTCAACAGTTATGATCATATCTGTTTATTGCTAAAAGGACCTGGGGGCGGAGGGGGTTGAATGGAAAGGGTTGGTTTTGAAATTTCAAAATATTTTTGTTATTACTAGTTAGACCAAAAAATGTTACACAACCAATCTTGTAAAATAGCGATGTTCTACAATTGTTACTCTATACGTTTTTTCGTAACTCAAACATTAAGCTAGGTATCGTGTACTTCCTTAGTATTAGCTTTCAGAAAACCTCCACTTATACTCATCGAATTTTTACTTAAGAATAGAGAATATATGTTGAGATGAGTGTACTAGTGTTTCATACCAATACGTGGGAAATATGCTTACTTAGCCCCACGTGACTGATTTTTTTTTTTAATTGATCGTGGTTTGACGTAAATTGTATACAGTTAATATTTATTGCGGAGATAAAAAGCATACGAATATAGTGCTGTGTACTGTAATATTCATACCACAGTTTTTGCATTCAAAATTTCCTGACGCATGATAAATACCTGCTGTGACTCAATTGAGGAAAGAGTGAAGACTGTTGTGGATTTCCTTGCGGTGATGGCGTTGGAGAGGTCAGCCACCTGCGAGATACAGGCGTGGTAATGCTACTACTTCTATGTTTAGGTCTCTTTGGTCATTGAATGACTCATTCTGAATGACTAGACTTCACTTAACTAAAGACAGTAGCTGTTTTAATCAAGCAGACAACAATGGTATGAGCTACATTTGACTTGTTTTGAACTTATAATTATTAAAGTCAACGAAGTGATAACAGGAAAACTGATATTCCTGGAAGGGTTAACTCACTGCCCATTATTATATACAACCCATTTTTTCTTAATCTTACTACATAATGTCCAAGAAACTATTCAATACAAACTTACGGACTAGAGAAAATATGAAATTTAAAAAACATTTATAATCTGAGCAATATATTGTGACCGGTTATTAAAGCTACCAATGCAGAAAACAAACATTATTCCTATTTATTTTCTAGTAAGAAACTCTCAATTTCTCACTTTTTTTTATAGTTATAATATGTAACATATATATATTAAATTTTCCCAAATTGATGCCGATGAAAGGGGGTTTAGAGGGGGATTTTGAAAATTCGAAATATCTTCGTTATTATTAATTATATCGAAAAAGAGAATAGAGTAAATCTTACTGAAAATTAAATTTTTTATAAATATTGTTATATACATTTATTCCATATTTTGAATAATAACCGAAATATTTGCATTTTTATGTTTTTAGCCTTCAGTAAACTCCCCTTCTACTTGTGTTACATAAAAAATACTCTGTTATATAATAAACCACATTATTCAAAGATTAAATACCAAATATTGTTTTTCAGAGACTTTTATTATACGAGATACATGCAAATATGTTCTTTTGCCCCACCCCCCCGTCTTTGTCTAAAATTTGATTGATTGAGGTAAAGATTATTCTGATTCATTATAAATTACAGTAATAGAATTGTATTGAGAATTATATAGTATGCAGCGTATTGAATAGGCTTGCATAAATACATGCTACAGTTCAGTTCCATTGATGTCATCTCTAGAGCTGATTTAGGAATAGTTTTATATTGTGTCTGAATAAGTCGAGCATTTAACTCTATAAAGTTAATTATAACTTGTTATAAGTATTTTGCGTTCACTAGTTAATGTGTTTACTCGATTAATTTAAAATGCTACAGCACTGCGAAGAATATAAGTAGCAATAAGAACACTTTTATAACGTAAAAACAATTTCTGAACGTTATCACCTCAAGCCTACCGTCTATTGTGATAAGAGCTTTGACATCAAAAATCGTTACATAAGTCGTCGTGATCCGGTCGTCTGCATTATCAGATAAGGAAGCGGTAGGGCCATTGGCTCTACAATAGCAGATTGGAATAGTTAATGCACCCTCAGCTGCATTTGCATAATTTGTTAGGTCTTCGTTTGGAGACGCCACTGCACATCAAAGGAAGATACCGATCTCGAACAGGCTACGACTCCCATTACCAGGGCAGTTATGACCAAATGCTATTCACTGATGTTTATGGTCATTTTCCGTTCAGACATTACCTCGCTACTTGCCAGTTATTCCACTTGTATTCATCCTCATGAACGATTGTTATTATTTTTCTTGCGTTTATTTTGTACTCATTATTTTTTGTTAAATTAGTTTAACTCATTTATTTTTAAGATATAGCATCTCATGGAATCATGCATAGTCTATATACAGGGAGAGGAACCTACATATTGCTTAAAGAAATGTAGACAGTAGTCAGAGAACAAAATCCATAGAGAACTTATTTAGGTATTAAGTATTATGTGAGTAAAATAAATAATGTTTATAAATTTATTTCTATTAAAAGGCTGAACGACTAAAAGGTTGTACTCATGTCGAGATTTAAGATTTCCATCTATCCTGTCTACGAGATGTCAAAAATGAGGTTCGTTCATAATATGTGTGTGTGTGAAGCAAAAAGCGATCTTTCCAAAGTGTTGCAAAAATATATATATTTGGCTTTCTCCCGAGATGCTGGACGGTAGAGGGACTGATTGATGAGAACGAATAAAAAAGAAAAGAAAAATGCGTTGGCCAATTCAAGTGTTTTTATATATTCAGAGTACATTTTCAGAGACCAAGCTCCATCATCAGTGCCTGCTGAAAAGACAAAAATCATTAAGAAATATCATTCATAGAGTGTAGAAAGCAATCAATTTAACTGTAGAATTTTTTTATTATATTTTCTCCTGTCAACGCTCTAACGGACGGAATTTATGTTTGAATGCTACCAAACTAAATACTTAAACGATTTATCCTGAAGATCGTTACGTTAATTACGAGTATTGTAATCGAGGAGGTGGGTAATCAACTGATCTACCATGGAGATCACGATAATGAGGCACTGTATATATGTATAAGTTAAAAAATGAAGTTTCCTAAAAGTTACAATGCATATTTCGCTCTTGACTCCCTGTGGTCACAATTTTAGGTCTACAAAAGTCTGATTGCAGAAGGAGGGTAGTTTAGAAGAGGGGGGGGGTGTCAAATTCGAAATATCTCCGTTATTATGAATCGGATTAAAAATGTATTTTTTTAAAAGGTCCTTTTCTCTATGTTTTGATAACGTTGGTCAGTCTCTGGGTTTAATTCCTTTAAAAAAGAGCTTTGAATGACACATGCATATTTGAATAATAAAGTGTCTATATTGTATCATTTCCACTTGCCAGTAACCAATTTAGAGTTTGAGAACAGGTGTTTCACATAGGAAGAGCATAGTGCTTTTGATCATTCCCGATATAAACCTTCTGAATCCTAATTGGATCTTTACCGTCTCATTTAACTAGTGTTTATCAGCTTTCCATAGGGATTAAGCAATCTGGAAATCGATGCCCATAAAGGAGAAAGTAATTATTTAGGGGTTTTAATTAACATTGCTGTTCATTGTAGGTAACATAGTTAGTGTAATAGAGATAGCGAATAATATACGGTTAAAGCTATAATAGGCCCGAAGATCAGTTAATTGGGAGTTTGCTGTCGGACATTGTGTGCTCAATCGTCATATATTAACCCTTGAGCGTATCCCTTTTCCCAGTCGAACGGGAGACGCTTTCAGCCCTAAATTCCGTTGCCTTTTATCAAGAAGCTACTTCGTATATCCTCCGTTTACGAGGCAATCAGCGTGCAATATCCTCGTGGGCGTTGACTCCATCAACGTAAATTCATAAGCCCCTATTTAGCATCGAAGCCAAGGGGGATCCTATTACCCCCTTCCTTGCTGGGGAGGCTTTTGAAAAGGGGTCCTTTATAGAGCGGAATCTATTACTCAGACTATGGGCTCGTAAAACGATAGATTCCTGGCAGGAATTATATTTTAATGGACATCGCAAGCATGCCTTCCACCTGGCCTCAAGAGAACCTTACACTGCCCCGAGAATGGCTATAGACAAAGCTTTGGGACCAGGAATTCGTTCAAGAGTCATTGGTTTTGTACATATCGAATGGATTCACTTCCTATCAGGATGTTTTGTATCCCTTAAACATTGGCCCTCAACAGAAGATGCATCTCTATGTTAATGTTTATACTTAGTAGACTTAGATTTTACTTCTATTTGATCCCTAAGGTCGAAGAATACAACATCACTAGTTGCCGAAGTCAACCCCAGCTTTGTCTACCACCTTTGAGTATACTTCATTATTGGTTACAGTTTTCTGCTTCCGTTTTGGTTCGGTGACTTTTGAGCATTGCAGGATTCTACTGTTTTTGGCGTTCGCTGTAGAAAAACCTATAAAAATGGAAACGTCATTCGACTTCCACTTAATCTGGCAATGTGCTTGATCCCTCATTCGCCCAAATTACAGGAGAATCAAACTTTCGTTTCGACGATCCACTCTTCTCGATCCTCCATTGGTGAATATCATATAATACGAGAATTAACTTAATCTAACACTTTATAGCACAAGATAGCTCTGCATTGCGAAATTTTCTTTTGCTTCATCCCAAAACCAGAAATAAACAGCTTTTTAGGTTAGTGGTTGCAACGCCAGCTGAGTTTTCAAATCTGAATAATGTTCCTCACAAGAAAAGGATTCAAATCTTCCTTGATCGTATAATCCAATACCAAAGCATATTTTGTCCTAACTATTTAATATCACTGCTTGTTCCAAAGAATCCGTAGTCTTTTATAATAGAAATAAATATCCTGAATAATCAATGTAATACCAATTTGGGAGTCTAATATTGGGTTCAATCGCTTCCAATCTAATTATTTCTAATGTATGTGGATATTCGACTCGCCAACTGTTCCGTGCTCCACCCGAAAAGACAGCGTCCCATCACACATATTGCGTTCAAGTAAACAGACGTACGTATAAAGGTTCATGTATTAACACCTGCAATATACGCGCAAATAAACAGCTCCGAAATTAAGTAGTAATGGCAAAACTCATTCCTCTCAAATAGAACGTTTGATCAAATTGAATATTGAATATTTGTAGTAGGGATATTATTTTCATTTAGTTTTCCAAAAGGGCACCTATTGATTACAAAACTACATCTGACACAATGGCTATTTCCTTCTGATATTATTACCTCTGCAACGGCATATACGGAAAAGTAACACTACATTATACTTTCACATGGAACATTCTTCTTTGGAAACTTTCATGATTGGATGTTATCAGAGGTTATATTTCTGTACCCACTTGTTGCTTTCCTTGCCGAATGGAACAGTCCAATTCAGTCTAAGGTTTCACCAACTCTTCGTCACGACTTGTTCGGGGTAAACCCCGACAGATCGGCCAGATACTCTGTGAGGTCTTTCCCTTCGGAGCTAGTTAGCATGTCTGGAGCATGCCCATCGGCTTAACAAACACATTTTTTTTTTTTTTTTCAAACCCAAATACCTCTCTTGTCCTCGATCCCATTTGCATTTAGTTCCATTGCACAATTGTTCAGAATGTGGTTTAGATGTCTCTCTGCTTGTTTATAGTTTTCTCCTGAATTTGAAAAACCTAATTAAGCTTGTTTTATTTGAATTAAACCTGGATTTTGTTTTATAGTTGTATCGCTCTTCAAGCAAAGCTAAGTTCATTGAGATAGAATGTCATCCTTTTAGAAATATTAGGTGCCCATGCTTTAACGTTCTTTTGTTATGCAAATGAAAATGTTCAAAACACAACACTATTTTTTATTTAATTGGAAATATACATTATTTTAAACTTGTAAAAATAAGGAACTATATAAAATTTGAGTGCAAATGTTGTTCTGTGTTGTTGAATCTGTTGTCAGGACAATGCTCATTATGTTACCATGGCAACGAATGCTGTCGCAACAATGCAAAAGTCCGTCACGTAGGGGCTGCGTAAACTAAGCAGATTTCCCAAGTGAAGTTTGTAATAGATAAATATACATACTGGTAACACAAAACCACCGTGAATAAATACAAACGGAAATAAGAAATGTTTCATTCAATTTCAATAAACTGCCGACAGGGAGCGTTAGGTTAGAAATGTAAACAAAATGGTCTGCCCGCCTCACACCGGAAAGAAAAACAATTACTGAAATATATAAGAATATAACATATTAATTTTATTGAGAACTATTTACTATATCTAGTACTGTACTAGAGACCTTAATAGTGAGTAAGCATAATTGTTATCTCAATCACTCAAAGTTTTGTCCTCCAAAACCATAAGACGGGGGGGGGGATCACCAGAACATATTTGCATGTATCTCATAATAAAGGTCTCTTCAATACAATTTTTAAACTTCGAATAATGTAATTTATTATGTAGCAGAGTATTGTTTATGTAACATGAGTTGAAGTGGCGGTTTGCTGATGGCTGAAAACTAAAAAATGCAAATATCTCGGTTCATATTCAAGATATTGAATAAACGTATATAACAATATTTATAGTAAATTTAATTTTCAATAAGATTGACTCTATACAATTTTTCGATCCGACCTATGGTAACGGAGATATTTCGAATTTTCAAAAATCCTCCCCTCTAAACCCCCCTCCCCCTGGCCCGATTTCAGCCGTTAACGAACTTGATCTTTCTTTTTAAATAAAACCACCAAGTATCGAGTTTGGTAACGATTAAACAATAACTGCGACCGCTAGAGCGGTAACAGACAAATATATATATATATATATATATATATATATATATATATAGTTTTGAACGGACCTCATTTTCGTTATCTCCTGGGTAGGATTGATGGACATTTGAAGAAAAATTTCGATAATCGCGTCGTGAGTACAACCTCAATAGCTGATTTCCCTTAAGGGAAATCTGCTAAAATTAGATCAGGAAAGAAAATAAGCATTGTCCTTTACAAGTACTTCAATATGCAGAGTGCACTTTTGGAGACCAGTGCCTGAGGACAAAAAAAAACATTCAGAAATAGCATTCATAGCATGGTCAACAAGGGTGGAAAACAGCCAATTTAACAGTAAAAATTACATACAAAAATAGGATAAAGGAGGTTTCTCTGACCTGCTGTTTTTCTCTTTCTCATTTTCACCTTGGACTTCGCCATATGGGATATGGTATACATTTTTACCTAGTAATCAGTTTGTCGTTCTTAAATATAGATAATTTTGTAGTGTTTTTAACTTCTCTCTCTCTCTCTCTCTCTCTCTCTCTCTCTCTCTCTCTCTCTCTCTCTTTTAAATTTTGTATATTTATTGGGTGACTATTACATTCAGTTTTTCATCCTAGATAAAATTATTTTTATTGTTTAATTGACTGCTTTCTACACATGCTATGAATGCTATTTCTTAATGTTTTTTGTTTAGTCAGCAGGCGCTGATAATAGAGCTTGGTCACTGAAATCTGAATATCAAAGTAGAAGACAAAGCTTTTTATAGTTCCTGATTAAGTGGTCCTCTACCGTCATCCGAAAAATGTATGGCCAAACTGAATTATCCTTCCACGTCTTGCTTCCTTATACGTCCACGTTTCGCTAAGATGGCTAATTGAGGGTTAACTACAGATTACCACCCTTTTCTAGCCAGGGTGGGACTAAGGATTTTATTTAATGAGCTATTTGCTAAATAAATTCCTAAACTAGCCACTCCTACCTTTACTATGCGAGATTAAAGCTTTAATCCTCATCTCACTCGGCCAACCCTAGACACAAAATTAAATCTAAATGAAACTTTTTTTAGTTAAGTTAGATGTTTGTGATATTGGAAGTAGATATTTATTACTATTACTTTGGTTCTCGATTCCAGTATTCTTTTCTCATCAAACCCTCAATATTATCCAATTTATTTCAATGAATGCTTGTGATATCACAAATATAAAGACTTTTTTTTTGTTATTTATTCAATAAACGAATGCTGTATAATCACAATTATATGGCTTTGCCTACAGCGTCTTTATTTGTTTAATTTTTTATAAGCAATATGGACCTATTTACGAAGCAAAATAAATAATTGTTTTTTTTCGAAATCAGTATGATCTTCATTGCCAAATGTGCGAAATCGTGTCTCTAGTAACCATATATCTAGTAATTGAGAAGTCGTTCACTCCTAGATTCTCAGAAACATTGGAGTTTTAATGCACACTAGATAGTTCAATCATCTGTGGTTATGCAGAATTAGGACCGTGATGGCGCAATGCTTTGTCACACGCACCGCCTATTTGCTGCAACAACACTTTCTTCTGTCAACAGTTCTTTTTTTAATTGCTTAAAGACTTTAAATACTAACTCGTAGACCAGCTGACAAACGGGCCGGTAATTATGGAAGTGTGTTGAGGGCATGGAAGGCAGCCATGGAGGTGGGAACGCATTGTCTCTCTCCGTGCGACAATGGCCTCCGCTACGGGTCATTTGAATTGAATCAGGGGTGTGTTAAGGAGATGAGTGGAGAAATTTACAACTCCTCAACGGCCAATTCTCTACCTCTATGGGCGCTGAAAGTGAGTGAGGAACGCGCCACTACACTATTTCGGTCGAGAGTGATTTCGTTCATTCAGAGTGAACGGGTTTCCTGGCCTGGATTCGTTCCTGGCTGACCGGGTCCGAAGACTCGTTAACACGCTTTTAGGACTTCTTTTTACACTTTAGACTTGCTTGGACATATCAGCCAAATCAATCTTAGCCTAATTTCTTGGCAAACGTCGTTTGACTTATGTGTTTATCCATTATTCTTAATGGACTTGCTGAACCAACTCAGTTTTTAAGTGCTTCATTTCACCCGTTGACAACTCCCCCAAATTAGTCTTAGTACCATAATGTGGACGATAACACTAAACGGCTTTTTAAAGCAATATAAAAGATCTTTAGGTCTCATCAAGCCCTCTTTATTATTTTAAACAGCCTCCTGTGATTTTTAAAATTATTCTCCTAAATCACTATAAAATTAAAAGAGAGCAGGAAGATAACAAATTGATTATCAGCAATACCAATATGGTAAGATGTCAACAAGTATAATATAATAATGATTTATTTATTATAATCATTTAATATTATACTATTATAATAGTATAATATCATTATTATTTTAATATTATTGTCAACAAAACCACAATTATAATATAATATTGTTGAAAAATTATCAAACTAGTTAAGGCAATTGTAAGTTAATTATTCTCCGGGTGTTTTTTTAGTTTTATAGTCTTCTTTATTGCCTTTAATGCTTATATTGGTCTCAGAAGGTGCGATTAAACAATTTGTTGTAGCTGTCGCATACCAAGCTGAATTTCTCTGTCTGGGTACCAAAAAACGTTTATATATATATATATATTTAACCTAACTCAGCACCTTAGTAGAGCTTTTAAATTTGACGGCCTTATGATGGATTCGATTTTTGAGGATGTCTTTTTTGGCACACTGGAGAAGTAAATGCTACAGTTATAGTGTTGGCAGTAGGGCTCGTCTTCTCCATTATTTACGTGTGAGTTCATGGGAATGGCCAATTCTTAGACTCGTTAAAACTACTTCTTCTCTTCTAATTAGCCTTTTTGAGGAAGGCCATTCACGAAGTATATGTCTTAGTTCGTTTGTTGTCAATTGTGGCAAACAAAGCTTTCTGCCATAAATTGTGTATCATATGTTTAGCGTGGGCTTGAATGTCTTGGTGTGTACAATATGTGTTGTCGTGAGTTCTATTTTGAGTAGCTGATTTGGCGATTTTGTCTACTTGTGCGCTTTGTCTAATGTTTGTATGTCCGGGTAAAACCAGTAAATAGTTATTCTTTTGTTTAATGTTTGGATTTTGTGTAATATGTACGAGATGAGTGGATGTGCACTAAATATGTATTTTATTGAATGTAATGAGCTAAGAGAGTGCAAATTATGATGTCCGTGTCCGTAGTTTCAGGAATGTTGTCTATCTCAAGTTTCAGGGCTTCAAGCTCAGCTGTATATATGCTAGTCTCATCTGGCAGCTTTATTTGAAAGTTAGCCAACAATTGTAGCTTCCCCTACTTCTTGGTCTGTTTTGGATCCGTCTGTGTAAATAAAAAAGGTCTTGTTGACAAGAGTCTGTTAGTAGAGAAGTAAAACGTTTTTTTGTAATGATGTTCAGGAGTTGGGTTAGTTTTAGGGTACTGTGTTAGAGTCAAGTCAAAGCTCAGTTTGTCAGTTTTCCGAGGATAATATGTTTCAGTATATTTTGTATAAATATTTGTTCTTTGAATAGAAGTGTTGTGTGTGTGTATTTAAGGAATCGGATTGGTAGAGGTTGTTGTCTCGAAGGTTTGATGTTTACTTCTGCAATGTAGGTTCATCATGATTTCTTTAAGAAATTGGAGGTATTAATCAGCAGAAGGGTCTCTAAACGTTAAAAATCTCAGTGTAAATTAACGGACGAGAGAGTAACAGAAACCCCTGATGGACTCGGAAACAGATATAAGGTGTCATCAAAAAGTAACAAATACCACGCAGCCAGACGACAACACTAATGGAGTCATATAACGAGGGTATATTCAGCAATAGTTAGCAATAGCACAGACGAAGACAGTAAGCTGCTTCATTTTTCCAGCATTGCATCAGTTTGCACAACCTGCACTGCCTTTCGATAGATCAAAATATTTTTCTTTTCCCGGCCGGAAGAGTTCTCCTGATACCTATGAAGTCATTCATTGCTGAAAAAACAGCACAACCCATGATGAGAAGTAAATGCCCAAAAAAATAATAATTGCGCCCTAACAATTAGTATTCTGTAAAAGGTAGTATTATAATCATGGTTACAATATTATTGTTTATGAATTTATATATACCAACATTTTTCTTAACATTTTCTATCAATTATTAATAAAGATAAAAAAATTAGTACACCTTTTAAATAGTCTATTTTCTATTTTATTTCTTTATTTATTTGGACCATTCATTCATAAAATAAGACAAAAAAAAGGAACATTTACATGAATAATAACTTTAGGGGGGGGGGGTGTAGAAATAATAATGTATTACTAATGTATTTCTACACCAACAAAAAATAGGAATAACCTACATATAGAAAATATAAAATTATAATTAATAATGTTGATTATAAAAATATCATATTAATAATTTGCGGTTATATTATGAATCATTTAGTCCAATGTTAAATTCCAAATATTGTTTTCATTGAACTCTTACTTTATGTAATATATGCAAATACGTTCTATTGGCTCCACCTTATTTTTTTTTTTTTTTGAATTACTAAGATTTGAGTGATAGAGAAAAAGAATTTTCAGATAAATTACAGTGAAATCGTAAATACCTTTCAATAAAATTAATATATTATATTCAGATATAGTTTTTATTTCCGGGCTGGAACGGTGCTATGTATCTATTCAGCTCTTAAAGGTTAGCTGACCTGTTTATTTCACAATTTAGACGCTTTCCGTTGTGGACATTATTAAAGTGTAAATTCACTAAATCATCTGTATTTATTAACTTAATATTCATGGAGGTGTTAGCAGTATGTAGATTTATCTATTGTAAAGCTTCAGTCCACTTAGATAGCGCAGCCCCTGTGGGACGGACTTTTTAACTTTGAAGATAATGCCATATATTCTGCTCTTTCATTGTATTTAAGGCTTCAGTCTTGTTAGCCTAATTCTAGTTGAGAATAATTTAGCGACGACGGTCACATGAATATTAAGTGGTTTTCCATTCCTTTCTGCATTGTTTTATTACAAGTAAGAAG
Source organism: Riptortus pedestris (assembly GCA_019009955.1). Lineage (NCBI taxonomy): Eukaryota > Metazoa > Arthropoda > Insecta > Hemiptera > Alydidae > Riptortus > Riptortus pedestris. Next base: position 120,856,578 of record CM032232.1, read on the forward strand.
TAATTGACATCAAAGTGAGGATTCCTCTTTGAGGTCAAAACCGTAAAGAATTTAACAGCATATATTTAATCAGCTGGTCTATCTAATAATTATTAGGTATCACGAATGCTCAAACATCTGCTTGAATGAGCATACCTACAGTCTGTCGTTTAAATGAGGAACTGAATACAAGACGAAAATATTGTGGTCTTCTGCTCAATGAAATTGATCCAAAAAGCCCTCTTGGGATCAGTGACCCTGCGGAGTATGCTGTTTCCCTGATTGCTATTCTCCGAGAGAGAGACCGGACTATTGCGATGCTAGCTAGACCTCCTGGGGCCGCGCATATGCGGCGCATAGCAAGCAGAGCTACGGACTGCGACAATTTACCGTCCCACGAGATGTCGTACGACGCATCTCATGTTCGCATCTGAATAATGCAAGTCGGCATTCCCATGGTCTGAGGATCATAAACCATAACGAGGCATATTGATACGCGCGAGATTTGCGCCAGGGTAGCGGGCCTGCGTCGTGGACAGCCTTCACAAAGGACGTCGGGTCTTTGCTGACAGATCTCGCATTTCTAGATAACTCAGGAGTTTAACGCGTCCTGGGAAACTCGACATTATATGGTATGTCACATATGTGTGGGCGCTTATGTCGCTCTTAGCACCAATTATTCTGGTCTGCCCACAATCATCCTTTATTTCTGAAAGAATTTCCGACGTACACTCAAAGTTGCAGACACTGAGTAATTAAAAATTTAACTAATAAATTTATATATGAAAAAGTCTAAATAAGAACTATTTCATTTAAACCGAAACCGAAAATGGCTACTAATTTTTATTTTAAAACCAGTTCAATGTAAATTTAATTTTTACCCAAAAAATAAAAATGTCATCAAAATTATTACGTTTCAGGCTGTTCAAATGAAATTCACTCATCATTTTTATTTGTTGAATTTCATAATAATAATATTGTAATAACAGTTTTCCATTATTTTTTGAATAAGTTATATGTAATTATATTACAGACATATTTTTATTGTAACTGGCATTTAGATCTTATTTATTTGTAACACAACTAAATGAAATAAGCGTAAAAAAATATTGGCTTAACTAAGAATTAATAAAGGTACATTTCAACAAAACAAGATTTTTATTTTTCAGTTTAAAATCAAAATATTTTTAAATTTATTTAAAGGAACGAAATGTTTAAAAATCTTGTTTAATATGAATAAGATCAAAACCTTTTACAGAATCAATGTTGGTGGAAATTTAATTTTTTACAACTAAGGTTTTATACGTTTTCTTTGACTGGGATATATTTTAATTTGTTTGGTTTCAGCCAATGTTACTTCTATTCATCCGAATTATACTTTAAGTACATCAGTTACTAAATATCTCAAATCCAACTAAAATTTTAATTCACGTTTACATAGCCTTTTTACTGCCTGATAATAGATGGTGAGATGTGATCTTCAGCGTATCATATTCCACCGCGTATGAAAACTGCTTAGTTTACGCAACACAACAACATACTATTTTTTTTGTTCATTAGCTTAGCCTAGTTTTAATACATTTATATGACCAGCGATAATTCAGATTTTTTAATTTTCACGTGTATTATAATTTAGCTAATGGATGGTAATGATTTTTTTATAGTTAATGAATTAGTTTTATAAATTATATAATGAGTGTAAATATGTACCTTACTGACTGTATCTTGTATATCACACACCAATACTATACTATATAAATATAATAAATACTGTCTGTAACATAGGCTGTCAAAATAATAATAAAAGACAAATGTACAGACACATGTTTTTCGTATTCAATTAGTTTATCTAATGCTTAGCCTAGTCATTATGACTTTGTTAATAATCCGCAAAAATATTAGAGTTTATTGGTTGTTTTTTATATACTGAGGTTATTATATAATTATTTAGAAATCCTAATATCCTGTATAACTTAGCAACATTTAAGTTATAGGCTTATTACTGATATTTGTTATAAGATTTTACGATTAATGGGTGAACGTTATAAATGAATGTTTTTATCCAAAAAAAGTAGCACAATGGACCTGAATTACAATGAAATCGTATACGTCTGTGCTCTGGTGATTCTATAATTAGTAAGTAATTCTGAGTGATGACAATTCCATAGAGAAATATAATACAAATGGAATAACATTAAGGTATTTAATTATTAATTTCCTTGACTAATACCTGAAATATTTAGTACCCCAAGTTTTTTAAGATTTAATTTAAGTTTCTACGAGTTAACTGGTAGCCATCAAATGGTCGACTTTGATAGTTTGCCTGAGTTGGTGTTGAACTTACAAACATCGTTAGTTAAAAAATTTTGTGTTAATAGCCTTTAAAGACCATTAACAAGCTAAAGGTCCTGATATATTTAGTGTCTATTCATACAAGGAAAAGGACCAGAAAAGTGTCTTATCACTGTATAAATGCGCAAAGGTCAGTCACAATAAGTACCTTTAACGAAGGGAAATATAATAAAAGCCTTCACATTTGAGAGGTGAGGGGAACGCCTCTGTGATCTTCTAGAATAGATAGCTTCCTATCTGGAACAGCCCAAATGCCATCGGGTTTAAACTCCTCAAACTTGGCATTTGAAATTTCTTAAAATGTTACCATATATATCTCCAATATAGCGTTATAAATCAGTTGGTTAAGTGTTATTCGCCGGATATTCTTAATATTAGGGTTGTTCTCTCTATTTTTCAACGAATTGATAATATAATGAAAGCATAACAGCTAAAATAGTTTTAAAGATATATATGACTGGAGGTATCGGTCGTCCAAAAGTCCTTGACACAACCAAGCAACATTAACGTTTTTCCATTAATCCTACTATTACAATAAGATGTGTACAATCCTTATTTGATGTGGTTGTCGCTCAAATAACAGGAAATGAAACTACATCAGTTTATTAAAATATACCATTTTTTTATTGACAGTGAAATTCAAACTAAAGTAATTTTAAGGGATATTCATCCATTTTTTTTATTTCACTCGGTTTCCTTCAATCTTCAGAGCATCATAAGATGTACTTTCCGACATGAGCTTCATATCAGCATTGCTGAGTTATTCAATTCTGACTCTCAGTATACCAATTCAATTACTTTTCCATTGTTCAAACTATCCCAATGGCTAAAAAGAGGCATTACTTGTAATATTACATACAATATCAATAACTAAAAATCAAATCTTATTTTAATCTGCACATGATTTTTAAAAATGACCAGAAATAAAATTCACTGTTGTTTTCGTCAAATGCGCAAAATAATTTTTATTTAAAAACCCATTAAAAAAATATGCTAGTAAAACCACAGTGGAAACAATGAAGTAACAATTGTTGAATTTTTTTATTCTAATTAATAAGAGTATATGAAACATTTAACGTTTAAAAAATGTTTAATGAATAAATACCACAATAATTAATTATACACACGTAATAAAAACAAAATACAATCAATATCAGTCGTTCATGAACATATATTTTCACTCAGGTACGTCTTAACAATTCAAAAACGTATAAGCAGAAGCAGTGAAGTGTAATGTTTGCTGAGACACAGGTAAAAATTTATTTTCAAATCCAAACCTATTTTATCAAATTTCTTTTAGGAGAAATCAGCTATTAAGGCTGTACCTACTCATGGAAGGATCTTCCAAACATTTCCTCAAATGTCCATCGCTTCTACGTAGTAAATGAAGGGAATTTCGAAAATTCTAAATATCTGTACTACTGTGGGATGGATCGGAAAATTGTTTAAAACAAACCTAGATCAAAATTTAATATTCTATAAATGCTGTTATCTCCTTTTTGTCTCCACTGTGATTATTTACCAAAATATTTGCATTTTATTTTTCATTTTCAGACCTTTCTAAACCACCACTATTTGTTATCGCACTTCGACAATAAGCAAATATATCATGAAACGTCTTATTCTTAGAGCTTAAGTATAGAAATAGTGGGGATATGTGATGAGATGAGATCAGTGATGAGATGTCGAAGCATCCTTTGTGAAATCTGCTCAGTGTACGCAGCCCCTGAGTGACTGACTTTTTTTGTGAGATAATTAATTTCTATGAGACATAACATGGCTCCCCGTCGACACTGCATTCCGTGACTTCTTTTCTCTAATTGTCGCTAAGAGGACTTCCTCTTTTTTCCTTCTTCTTTTTTGCCATTGGAAAGCAACAGAACTTAAAATCCTCTAACAGCTAATGCCAATGTTCTGAGTCGTAGAGAGGTTGTTCGCTCGCGTACAAAAACGAAAGCGCTAACAACAATCGGTGAGAAATTCACGCAACTAGCTCGCTAATTTGCCGCGGCGAGAATGCTCGGCTAATTGGTGATATTGCTATCGAGCGCAACAAAAGGGAGGCTGCGGGGGGGGGAATCCGGATCTTTGCGCCGAGGAAGGCTATTTGTGCGCGGTTGAAATGTCGCCGGGCGACCTTGCGCGGTCCTTAGCACTGAAACGGCTGACGTCTTGTACCGTTTAGTACTCGCTTTGTCCGTTAACATATAACTGCTCGGGTCGTCTCTACATTTCTATGACTAGCCATTAACTAAACGCTCAACGGGTTAATGTGTCTCAGTTTTCTTTGATTCATTTAGTTAAGTGCAGTGGCGACTGGAGATTTTGCTCTAACTTCAAAGAAGTAAATCAAACTCAAAAATATTTGGAACATGAACTACTAAATAAACACTACAAATAAAAATTAAATACAAATAAAACTTAACAAAATAAATAAACATTAAACATGTAATAAAGTCAAATAAACATTAAACACAAGGAATAAATACAACAACAACAACAATTTTTTTAAAAAAGTCCGTCACGCAGGGGCTGCGTAAACTAAGCAGATTTCCCAATTGCGTCACGTATTAGCATTTATCTCTTGGCATAAAAGTTCAATGAGAACAATATATGTTATTTAGGCTTCAAATAAAGTGCTTTATAATACAACAGCTTATTGTTGATATGACATGAGGAGGAGTGGGGGTTTACTGGAGGCGGAAAACTACAAAATGCAATCTTGGTTAGTATTCAAGATAATGGAAAAATGTACAAAAAACATTTATAGAACATTACATTTTCAATAAGATTGGTTCTATACAATGATTCGGTCCGACGCATAATAACGGATATATTACGAATTTTCGAAATTCCTCAATTCTAAACCCCACTCTCTCCAGTCCGATTTCAGCCTTTAGCAAACTTGATCTTTCTTTTTATATAAAACGCTTATATATCCAGTTTCGTAATGTTTAAACAAAAATTACGACCGCTAGAGTGGTAACAGAAATATATATACAATTTTGAACTGACCTCATTTTCGTCATCTACTAGATATGATCGATGGACATTTGAAGACGTTTTTCGAAAAGCGCATCATGAGTACAAACTTAAAATCTGCTAAAACAAGGAATATTGTAACTTAAATTAACTCCTCTATTAAGAATATTACAATTTCGTTTAACCTTAATCTCACATGGTAAATCTAGAGTGGTGACTTCGATTCCAGCCTGGGAAATAGGAATTTATTTAGTGACGAACTCATTAAATAAAATCCTTAGTGCCACCTTGACTAGAAAATGGTGGTGGCCCGTATGTAACCTGTTTCAATTAGGCATAAAAGGAAAATGTGGACTTTAATAAATATCAATAATAAGCAAAATGAACATTTTCATAAACAATGGAGAAACAGAAATTAGCAGACAGCATTGTTATTTCGGTACCATGGTGAGAATTTTCAAAAAGCAATGGCCGAGAGATTAAGAATATACCAAAAACTTTTTGCTGCAGAATTATAGAAATTAGAATCAGCCATTATTTTTTCAACAAACGGACTTTTGACTAAAAATATGGTCCACAGTATTTAAATTTATCTGAAGTAGTCACAAAAATCGATAATATCAGATACACGACAGTTAGGAAATTCCTGAACACCACTCTTTTACAGGCAGGCGTTATATTCCCCTTGTAAAAAGATTTCCAGAAACTGAGAAAAACCTCTCTCATAATAGTTAATATAATATTATTATTATTATTATTTATTAATATCCACTTCTTGCTACCATGGCTAATTGGGACAGGTTATATAGGTACTAGTATCTTGCCTGGGTGGGACTAGGGATTTTATGTAATGAGTTTATAACTGAATAAATTGCTATGGCACAAGCGGGAATAGAACTCGCCACTTATTTATGGCAAACGCTTTAATAAACATGGCTAACCTGAGCCACATAAATAGATAAAAACCGCATTGAAAATTTGATCGACATAGTTAAAGTTGCATGTGTAAATGTTGTTAGAATTAAATTCTGGGGAAAAAATTGTTGTTTTTTTTAAGGCGTTGTCCTAAGTATGGACTACCATGGGGTACTTGTAAGTTGCATCGAACCTCCTTTTCCTACCCTTAATACGTAATCCAGTGCGAACCCGAATATGTACACATTGTTCTCTCAGTTGTATTGATGATAAAATATTAATGTGACTTATTTTGTGTGAGTAACTATCAGAAAGTTGTTATTAGCTGATATATTTTAAGATGAATGTTCAACTGGGGTTGAACATACAAATTTTCGAATATTATTCCAATACCCACCTACCCTACCTCTCAGGTGACAATGGACTGAAATTTTAAGACACTATTGAAATCTGCTATAATTTCTTTAATGCAGTATTCTTTGGAAGTTAACAAATGCATGTACAAATACCTATATTTTTCAATATTTACAAATACCCCAAAAAAGTTCATTTCGTAGTAGTAAATAAAAGTAAACGGATATCCCAACTGCTTCAATGATTTATTTATTTATTATGCGGAGCTCCGCAACTATGGCGACTTGCTCTTCTTAAACGTGGGGAAAAACAAAACAAAAACAAAAAACAAGTAAACAAAATAACAAAACATGGAACAAGAAATAACAACAGAACATAGAATAATAACAAATATTAACAAATAATAACAAAACATGGAACACAAAATAATATAAAGAACAAAACTAAAGGAATAGATCACAAAAGAAACAAGAAACACGAACATAACATAGAACTAAAAACAGGCTGCTCCAATAATACAGGAATGACGTCATCTGACATTCTATTCTCTATTTATTTCTTAGTAATATACCGATGTTAACTAAACTTGAAATTTTTTTATCGAATTAATAATATAAGCGCATGTATTTATTCAAGTACATATAAAACGAATAAAATACAAACAACTTGTTAAATAATCCAGTTAGATAACTAAATATTTTTCTTGTTCTGATCGTAGTAGAATTTTGTATTACGATACATTATCTAACATTTTTGAGTTCTTTTTAACGAAGGTACTTAAATCTAATTCTCCTGTATTTAGTACAGTAATTGATTGATCCGTCACTTGGCTATTCAATTTAAATATAAACTATAATCTCATTGGTTTAACTTTCAGTATATTTTTCTAATAAAACCTTCTGAAACCTTTTGGAACACAGATAGTTGTTAAGGCAGTGGTGACACGAACCTCTAATGCACTCCCTTATGAACGACAGAAATTCGCCAGTTACGCAGCCCCTGCGTGGCGTACTTTTTTTATTTTACATAAGAAGTGATTGTTTATTACTGCTGTGTCTAATTGAGTTGCATTGGTTATGCAAGCGGCCATGGACTAGATCAGACAACGCCTCCACATAGCGCCCGTTCCATACTGTAATTCTCCAGGTGAATAGATTACTTTCTAAATATTTTCCCTAGAACAATATGTGGCCTTGCCTAGTAATTTCACTCCATCTGTAACACTCTTCTAGGCCGTAGACAGACCAGATTTCTGTAGTGGTCCAAAAACTGGATAACACATCTGTATCATATACGGGAACGTGAGCAAAGTACATTTGTGAAATTTTTCAGCACACATGCTTATGTATCACCAGGTCAATATTTAACGCTGTCAATTATTTTTAGGAAGGCAATAAAATTGTTTTAAGCCTAGAATGCTTTATTTTTTTTTTCAAATTAACAAAGAAATAAAATAGGATTATATCTGTTATTTTTTGGCCTGAAACTTAAAAAAAAATCATTAATATTTGAAAGATTAGAAATGAAATCAACCTTTGGGGGAATTAATTTAGTCAACAAATAATCCACGTTGTTACGTGGCAAATATAAATTCAAAAAATAATATTTTATTTTTGAATTTATATTTACACTCTTTCCCTTTGTACTTTTTTTTATGAGTTATTTGTAGGTGTTACGTTCAATGAAGGTTCATGAACAAAGATCTTCCACACAAATTTCTTCATTAAAACACTATCGTAAAATCATTTCAGCTGAAATAACAAAATCGCGCATTAAAATCACTTGATAACAAAAACAATGCCAACATTTTCCCATAGTCTTAAAAAATATTCATTTACAGATTTTATTTAAAATCTAGGAGTGGAAAAACATTTGATTAGTCTAATGTCAAACTTTGAAGTGAGACTTTATATAGCTTTGAGGTTACCGGATTTTAAGGGTGGTCTTCTATCCGTTTTGCCAATGATAAGTCGAAGAGAGGAGTAAATTCAGTAGCTATTTGAATAAGAACGTGAAGTAGCGATCGTAGGTCTGTAATACGAAATAGAATGAGTGAAGCTTACCAACAACAAAGGCATGAGGTCATCGCCCATCTTGTGGCGATTGAGTCAAGGGTTTCCATTTTAATTTAAAATCTAAACAAATCTGACGTGGATGTACTTGTACATCTTTCAAATCCTATCAACAAAATGGTATAATGACCTTCATTTGCAATTATTTCATACCATAGTAATATACAATATCTCAGTTCCAATACGTCTGCTCCAAAAATGCCATAGAGCATAATACAATATATAGATCATTAAATGATAAACAGAAATGGATCCATTACAATTTTTTTTTGAAAATGCGAAGTATACTTCTTGGCGGTACAACAATCCTAAATATGAAATTACATATAAGAAATACAAAACTGATAATTTCGTTGAAATCTAAAATCCAATTTTTTTTCTATTGCAATACTTCCTTTAATTAAAACATTGAAGTAAAAAACACAAACGTTTAAAACTCGTTGCCAATTATAGTGCTTAATGGCTTATTTTGTATTCATCTAACAAAGTAAAGGTAAGAGTTGAAACATAAAAGATTATAGGTATCTAATATAAATTTATAACATCTCAGATAATATTGGACGTTTGATTCTTTACTTTTAGTAGACTCACCCTAAAGGACTAAATAAAGTTTATATCTGTTCAACAGCTATATAAACTTTATTTGGCCCTTAAAATGTTTTGGTTAGAATTCATAATTTTAAAACTGAAAGTCCACTTTTTCAGACGTGTTTTGTGGCTTTTAGCTAATTTATAGTCGTCCTCTCACTGAACTAAAAATCCTTCCATAGGTCATCCGTGCCCTAAATGAGTCATGGTTAGAAACGGTGCAGATGACGGAAACTCGCGACCTTGCAAGGACTTCATTGCCAAACGGTCTACGAGGATGATGTCACGCCAAGGAGCCCACTTTTATACAAGAAAAAAAATGTATTACCTGACATTTTAACCATTACGAAATTCAACATCCTGTTTCACTATTTATTATCCGGTAAATTCATTTGTTGTGTATTACGACCGTAAAAATGGACTTTTACGACTGCATAGGATTCTGTAATAAATGTGCAGCGAAAGTACGTTCCTCTTTTGTGTCGTCAGACAATGAAACATGAAACTAAAAATAAAATATTTGTCAATAATTTATTCTATTCGACATGAGTATATTTCCCTCTGTTCTATATCCTTACCCTTTTATTTTATATTTTTCTGGAGGCCTTGCGAAAATCTTTCATTATTCAAATTTTATATCAGAAATAAATACTATTTTAAATATTTTTGTATTTGAGGCAAAATGTTGTATTTTGAGGCAAAATTTGATACGGCCGAGACTGGAATACGGGTACCCGTGATATTTTAGTGAAATATATTTGAGTTACTGTTCGCTTGAAATTCGCTAGCTAACTCCTAAAATCATAATCAAACTCTTCGCTGGTCTTGAGGTTTCCATGACCATTTTGAATTGAGTGCATTCTCGTCCACGATAATACAAAAATTACAATTTACCTTACCTATTGGACGTATGGAATACGTATTGAACCACTTCTGTTTGTCATGAAAAGATCTAAAAATTACTTCGTATAAACGTCTTTAAGTTTATATTAACTAAAGAGAGGAGAGATTTTCGGGTCTCTACAAATCCTTCTGAAGACATTGCCATTTCGTCAGAATGTGTAAGTTAATATATTTACGGTTTTTTATTATTTTTTTTTTGGTTTTTTTTAAATTAATAAAAAAGTTGATCCCTGAGTTTAATTCCCGTCAAGTTAAATTTATAGTTTTTATATTTCTGTTAGGGTACTTCCTTCAAAATATCAATACATTTAATGAGATAAATGAATAAGTAGAACTCAGTGTGTCGTATCCATTACATGGTTACGACATTCTTTAACTACAAACCAGGAACTCACAAAATGATTAGCCATAGACGATGCGTTTTTAAACAACCGACTTACTTCTTGTAAGGAATTCATGCAGTTAAATATATTTTCAGAAATTATTTGCACAGAATATATAACTAAATTTGGCAAATATCTTTCGCAAGAACGACAATGCGGAACGAATTGGCAACAATAATTCAAAATCCAATTCTAATCCAAAATTTGAAAGTTCGATTAGTGTTTAGGTTCTCTTACTTTCAAAATTTCTTGAGTTACTTTACTTTCATATTTTATATTTTAAGTAATAATAAATATATATGAAATGCAATATTTTAGTCAATTTAAATCACTTAAGGCTCCACTTTTTTTATATTAAAATTGTATCTTATTTGTACATCCAATTCCATCTTTTCCTTCAACTTCCTGTGGGCAACTTCTTTGCCCTAGTTGTGCAACTAGATTTCCTGTGAATGCGGGCCTTCTGATCCATTCTCTCTGACTAAGAGATTCATTCATTCCTTACCTCTTAGCGTCCCGAGTTGCGACATCTCAATGAAATTCTTTACCTTGGAAAATGGTTATTCCATTGATGAAATAGCTGGTGACGACGCGGCCATTCATAAATTGTGACGAGCTACCAGGCCCTACTACGCTTTAATCAGTGCAAATATAAGTGTTGGCGTGAATGAAAAGTAGTTTTTGAAATAAAATGGATTTTACTAAACATTCATAGAACAGGAACTCGTTTTTTCGATGAAATCAAATATTCTAATAAGAGAACAAATAATTAGTTGTGCTTAAATCTGGATCGTCGAGAAATAAATGTATTAATGAAAATTTAAATACTATAAAGATGAATGATTAAATGTAAAAATGTGCTTAATTGGCTGATAAAAGATTAAATGTAAAAATGCGCTTTATTGGCTGATGAATTACCCCATCAATAATTCAGCATTTTAAATAAACAAACAAAATAAAGCAATAACACGATTATGTTTTAAAAGTGCAGTTTAAAAAAAAGAATAATTGTATGTTTCCTTGTATATGTGTTTATTTGCGTGCGCGCGCGTGTGTGTGTGTGTGTGTGTGTGTGTGTGTGAGACAAATATGGAGTGAGTTACAAAAATGTAAGTCTTCACATGTTGCATTATATAAATGTATTTTTATTTATTTAGTACTTTTGTTTCATATATTTTGAAGACTGTTAAAATTTTTTATAGAGGGCCTGTTTAAGCATTTACAATGAAGCCCGTCACCAAACGTCCTGATAAGCAAAAATGAAACATTACTTTTCTGATTATTATAATTAATTCTAATATTTTTATTTTTAAAAGGAATCTGTTTCCGTTGTCTCCTGAATATAAGACTCTAGCCCGGAATCCTTTTTATGTGGTTTCTGATTTGAGAGTTCTCGGTGAAACACAATATGTAATAAATAAATGAATAGTAGTTTGAATGTTATTATTGATAGCTAGAAGATTTAATATTTTCTTTTTTACAGGTCATAAAATTGAAAGAAATGTTTAATGAATGTGTATAGTGTCCATTGCATTCGTAAGAATTAAAAAAAAAAAAACCTATAAATTAGTAGGAAACGTTTGGCCAATAATTGCCAGAATAAACATTTCAATTGTAAGCACGATAGATGCCGGAAAATTGTATGTTGACTGCAACTTCAAAAGTTTTAGTTTAAAACTTAAGATTTAATTTTGCTTGGGAAAAAAATGACACTTTTAATGTCAAAAAGAAATTATGCTTGGTTTTAGAAACGCAGGACTTCAAACCAAATTCTTTTAGAAAAAGAAGTATTTAGTCTTCCTGCATTAAATATTTTTTTTAACAAACGTTTTCACAGCAGTGGCATCTTCAGGTCTTTTCTGTAGATTGACAAGGCTGTATTAGCTAATTTATTATCCGATAACTAGCGATATTTTTATAACTTTTGGCTTCTTTTCCTTTTTTTAAGCCTGAAAATGCCACTGGTATGGTGAATCTGGTTGTTAATAAAAAAAAGACTTATCTTACATTTCCTGAAGTGCTGGAACCTTCAAAGTCGAGCAGTCAACATTATACGAATCTGTTTTGTGATTACAACCTTCCCTGTATTGTTTAGTAACCTCACGAACAGCAGGAACTACTGTTATACTTTGATTTATACTTTTAATAAAGTTGAATTATTGCTTGACGATGTCTAAGGTACAATGAATGTATTACAAACAGGAGAATGTTAAATATCCTCATTATTTCTCTGAGAAGATTATTACATTTGAATGACAAATTGCTTGCTCGAGTGCAGTGATGCTTTCATGGCCAAATACCTCAGAATAGACAGAGTTATTCATCGATACATACCAATCGATCCCAACTCTGTCGGAACTTAAGCATTCCCGATGAGTCCCGATGATTGCCGGTTTACTGTTTCAAGATGATGTCATTAGACGGAGCTCTAACACGAGGCTTATTTAAATATGGCACCCTTGAACTGTTTTTCGAATATCTTTCCTCGAGACAATGGAGCGTCAGTCAACAATCAATTACTGAATAATTCCCCCTCCTCTTTCGCATTATGTCCTTATGCCCGCCATTGTCTGTCTAAATATACCGTGAATACTCTCCCAATCACAGGTTTGTTCTACCGGATAACAGTGACTCACCTCCGATCTCCGACTTGGAATTCCGTGATAGCCAGAGTCTTGATTGAGGAACAAATTAAATGTCAATGCCAGCCGATGGTGCGTGGAATTGAGAGAATTGGTAAACCAGGGAGTGGCACTATTTATTTGTTTGACTCGCTTTATGAATTCCTTTAACGAGCAGAAAATCGAAGATATTTTCCGAACCGTTCTCTTAAACGAAGGACATTTTCTCACTAGAAAGGTTTTTTTTTGTACGAAGCTCTCATAGATCCGCTATTTAACAATTTTCTTCAAAAACCTTCCGCTACTTTAAGTAAAGTACAATAATTGAGTTATTATAATCATAATTTGATAATAATGAGAACATCTGTACTAATGGTTTTATTTTTCTACTCAAATGCGCCTCTTATTAGCTGGCTCTATTTTGCAGAACTTGCAAAGATTTAGGTCAAAATCGTGACTATTGGCCAGAATTCTTTGAAGTATTTCAAGTAGGTTCTTCACCTCCAGTAATCCTGGAACGGTACCGATCTGTGGTGTTCTCTATATCTTCCTCGTATTAATACCATTCATATAATTATTTATACAATCTTATCATATGGTTAAAGGGGTGGAGGAAATAATATCTTGAATAATTAAAACAAATAAATTAAGGATAATAAGAAAAATAATAAATGAAATGTAGGATATTATAAAATAATTATAATGGAATTAATAATATTGAAATAGCGAATGGAGATCATATAAGCTGTAAGAAGTTAATTTTATAGTAAATTGGTCTAGTTCTTTTAAAAACTAAGGTTCTGGCATCCTTCATTTATTTCAACAGATTTTTCTTATGCGATTTGTGTATTAGTATTTGCTCCGCATAAAGAAAACATTGTCACAAATTACACTGTTGGGTACATTTTTATTTATAGCTAAGCTTAGTTGAATACTTATTAGTTAATTTTTGATTTTCATTATTTCTTCCTTTTCTATTTTTTTGGGACTGAAGAACTTCACTAGAAAACACTCTTAGAAAGCTAGATGGAACCGAAGAATGCAGTTATTCTTCTTTCATTATTAAATTCCTTAAGAGCATTTCTTGAGAAGATGGTTCGTGAATATCCGAGTTAGTTATCGACGAATACAAACGTGATGTTAGAATGGAGTAAAACAGTGTTCTGAATCTATCTTGTTATGGTAACAGTCCTATGGTACTCAGGTTATACACTAATTGTCAGATCTTCTAGAACGTGAAGCAAAAATTTGGAAGTATTTTTTGGAAAAATATTTAAGAAAAGTATTCTTTTTCAGTAAAATGATAATATTATTATCTCATTTTGCATTTTACTTTTAACTGCATCTACATAATATTTTGCACATGCTAATCATTTGAATTAAAATATAAAATCCTATTGTCATTTGTGTACAAACTACAGTCAGAACAAACTAGCAATAATCTCTTGAATATATGTGTATTATTTCGGTCCGTAGTATTATTTAGAGTTGTAATTGTAGAGTTATTGTTTATTTACCGGAGATTCATGAACGCCTGTTTACACATTTCAATACCATTTACTACTTACTATAAAGTAAAATATTTCAGCTCTATAGAAAATTTACTAATAGTTTTAATTTGTTTTTCAGGTAAGATGAAAGGAAAATATCAATGCATGTTCAAGCAGAAAATCTGAAATAGGTAAAAAGAACATTACACTACTACTGTCTTAATTAGTTATCGCGTTTATTTTCTAGTTCATATTAAACTTATAGATGTTTCATTTAGTTAATAGTTCTCTTATGTAATATTTGGCTTAATTACAGCATGTATTAGTTGATTTTTGTCTAGCATGTTTTATTATTACATTTAGAAAATTTCTTTTGGGTGTTAATCGTTTTTCTTTTTCTTAATATACTTATCATAATACTAAATTCTTAGATAGAAAATGTATCTAAGTGTATATTGTTTCTAGCAATTAACATATAAAACTGTACTACAACATGTAGCTATTTAAATAGAAATATAATGGCGTATTTTGTCATTTGAAGTAATGTATGGATGGTGTTCATCACGTAGGGGATGCGTAAACTAAGCAGACTTCCCACATGTCGGAATGGCACAGTACTGATTTCCTTAAGGGAAATATGCTAAAAAGTTCCTTTATTATCATTGTCTACTGTGTACCAAATAGCTAATTTTAAGTATGTACATTATATATATCTTCCAAATATTCAAAGGGTTAACATAGTAAGTTCAAGTACGTACGACTTTGGCCTAAGCCAAAAAAAAAAAAATATACACGTTTCTTTATTTTTGAGCACTTATTAAAAATGCATTGTAAAGAGGTAACACCGACTTTTGAGCACGCACTTCATACTTAAAACTAAATATTTTGGGATTAATAAATTGAGCATCTGAAAGGAGTTAAAGAGTGGAAACAACTTTGAACCTTAGCAATTTTTGGATATCTCTAACTGTTTAAAAACATTTCAATTGTGGCCCGCATATACCAGTCTCTCTCTCTCTCTCTCTCTCTCACTCTCTCTCTCTCTCCCTCTCACTCTCCTCTCTCTCTCTCTCTCTCTCTCTCTTCTCTCTCTCTCTCTCTCTCTCTCTCTATATATATATATATATATATATATATATATATATATATATATATATATATCAGTAAAAACTAAACTTCAAGATCACCCCCCCCTACCCCCTCCACCTCCAATCCTCCTCAGTCAAATTTCAGCAGTCCACGAACTTCATCTCTATCTTTATAAGAGACACCTATATATCGAGTCTGTTAATGACCAAACAAAAATTGCTATCGGCAGACAAACATATTATCATTTTGAACGAATCTCATTTTCGTCATCTCCTAGGTAGGAGCGATGGATATTTGACGATTTTTCCCGAAAGCGTGGTATGAGAACAACCTCAACCGCTGATTTACCTTCAGAGGAATCTACTGAAACGTTACTAGCCAGCAATGCATGGTGTTTGATTCACCATTAACACCTTTTTTTAAATCTCAGCATGATAACCGTTCGTAGAAGTGCGTCATTGACGAATACTGATGGATTAGTACTACCAGTGTTTGAGTAACAGTATCGGTGAATCCCTAACAGTTCTCTTAGTCATATAACTGTGATTCGTCACTGTTGTATTCAGTTCTATTTCGGGAAGTGTATCTTGCCCCCAAGGACCTGGAGGTCGAAGCGTGGGCCGCCTTTGGAATTTCCTATGGACGGAAAGACCCCAGTTATACTGAGACTGGTTTCCGATTTTTATTTTTATTCGATTGATACTAATGTATATCATTGTGAATAAATTAGGGCTTCCCTAATATTTTATTTCGTCGGGCTTTCATATTAGATAAAGTTTAATGAACACAAACATTTAAATTTAAGTCATTAAAAGTTATAGATACGTGAACTCCATTTTTTGCAGTTTTCTCTTAAGGGAAATCAGCAGTTGAAGTTGTACCCGAGTCAAGATTTTCGAAAAATTTCCATTGATCTTATCTAGTAGATGAAGGGAATGAGATCCGTTCAAAATGATGTGTATACTTGTCTTTTGCCGCTCTAGCGTTGAATTTTTATTAGATCTTTATATAAGAGTTTCATGCCAAATAAAAGTCGATTTTGTTATTGGCTGAAATCGGATCACTTTAGCGGAGCCAGGAGGTTTAGAGGAAGGATTTTGATTATTAAAAATTTCTCCATTACTATACGTCGGATCGAAAAATTGTATAGAGTCAATCTTATTATTATATTTGCTATAAATATTGTTGTATACATTTATTATCTTTCTTGAATACTATTGGAAATATTTGGATTTTTTTTAGTTTTCAGCCTTTAGTAAATCCCCAAGCCTACTTATGTTACGTGAACCATTCTCTGTTACGTAATGAACCATTTTATTTGATGCTTAAATACAAAATTTTTTTTTGAAGAGATATTTACTAGATAAGCTATTTGCAAATACGTTGTGCGGTACGTCATAATTAAAGTTTTTTACGTTCTTAAAATATAAAATAAACTCGAAAATGTTTATTTGTCTACACCATACTCGATATTTAATTTTTTCATTCGAAACTAAAGAACATAATAGTTAATGGCTGAAGTCAGATTTGGAAAGGGGAAGGTTTAGGGTGGGGAGGGGAAATTGAAAATTCAAAACATATCATAGAAATAGAGAATATGTGGTGAGATGATATCACAAGTGTGTTATACCAGCACATGGGAAATTTGCTTAGTTTACGCAGCCCTTGCGTGACAGACTTTTTCTTCTTTATTGTTATTTGGGTTAAAGCAGTAAAGTGTAAATATAAAAAAAAATAATAGAGAAAAACATAATGAAATATCGGAAGTGTTGATTAGCAACCTCCTTCAAAAAAGTGATAAATCCTCAGTTTTGTATATGTATATTAATTGTACTGATTTCGATGTTCAGTTTCAAGGCTATATTCAAAATTATTATATATTATTCACTTGTACTTTGAAATAATTGGAAGTAATATATCACCGCTGATATGGGCTGATATGGCACAGCGGGGGGAAGAGACGGATTAAAAAAAAAGTAATATATCAATATTTTCATTTACTGAATGATTCAATCAGTTTTTTTCTCTTCTGTAAATGTAATTTTTTTGACATATGAGGTTGCTGATCAACTCTCTTGATATAGCTCATTGGTATTTCCCGAAAACATTAATTACAATTAATAATTGGCAGTTTTTGTTTATTTGATAAAACTGGGTTTTAATAAAATAAGTTTCATAAAGCTTCCATTGATTTATAGTCAATGGCTCAAGCAGTGAATGTTCGGAGAAGTGAGCAATTGCACTTTCATATTTTTAATTTTCTTCTCAAGTATTTATGTGAACCTTTACAATCGTACCGTTGCAATATTGAATGCGCAAAGATCTTCCCTGACCTGCATATGACGCACTAGACCTCAGTATTGCACTTCAACTGTCAGCCATTTCATAATATTTCAAAACATGTCTCCATTGAGGCCAATCTTAGAAACCAGATGCTTTCTATTGCAGTATTTTCTTTTCTTTTTTTCTCTCTCTCTTCTTGCGTTATACAGTTTTCTTTTCATTATTCATGTAACGTGGATTTGCTTGGTCAATTTGTTATGTATTCCTATTACCATTTTGGCGTAAATGAGCTTGCATAATTTGTACGTTTGCTATTATAACAATATGCTGATTGAAAGAGGGGCATTGTCTATTAATATTTGACTTTCTTGTAGGAAGAATTATTGTGTTTTTCAAGCATTTCATCCAAAAAATTGATCCTTCTAGCCTTTTCTAAGTTTATCTAAACTGGTTGAGGCGAGACGTCTGTACATAATTTTCATAACTCCAAAATGTGCAGCCTTGAATTTCGAAACTTCTAATTTAGAATTGTTGTCACATCTAGCAGTCCACCTTCCCCTTTGATAGGAATCTTCTAAGGCAGAGAGGAGTTTTAGGGGAGGGGAAAATGGAAAAAAAAAATGTGAATTTCTCTGTACTTATAGAGATGCAGAAGATTTGAGGATGTCCTTTTTTGTTTAATATATATATTTTGTAGTGTGATACATCCCCTGCGAAGCATTGAGTTACATTTACCTGCTTGTGCCTGGGAGACACCATTACAAAGTATTTCACAAGACAGTTGTATTAGCAGATTTCCCTCAAGGAAAATCAGTTGTTGAGGTTATACTCATGAGCATCGATCCTACTTAGGGGATGACGAAAATGAGCTCCGTTCAAGCCTATATAATATTTATTATATGCCTGTTTACGCTCTGGAGGTCGCAATGTTTGAGGTATCGTTATCAAACTCGATATATATGCTATTCATGTAATACTAAAGGTCAAGTTCGTTAACGCCTGTAATCGGACCAGTGGGAGGAGGGAGTTTTGAGGGAGGAATTGAGAAAATATAAAATCTCTATTATAATGAGTCATATCGAAAAATGTTATAGAAACATTTATGTTTTACTATTGATACCCTACAATTGTTGTTTTTGACAATTTTACATTGTTGTTTTCATCCTTCAATAGAACCACACTTCTACTCATTCGAGTTTCCTTTAAGATTAGACAATATATGCTGAGAAGAGTACAATAGTTATACCGTGGGAAATCTGCTTAGTTTACGCAGCCCCTGTTTGAAGAACGTTTTTACTTTCAAGATTATTTTTTCTTATTTGTTATCATGAAATGAAATGAACAGAACAGTTTGTATATTTAATTTAACAGGAGTTCAAGGAAGCCATATGATGTGGTGGAGACATCAGATAAGATTTTTTTCTCTCTCTGTATCCAGAGATGGGAGATGTCACGGCACGTCGGAATCGGGCGGGATTCCCAACTGTTCTAACATATTTCGGCAAACTGATGGAGCTATCCCACGCCATTTATTTTGGGGAGATTCAACTTGACCGATTTGATTCGGGTAAATCGACTATGTGTGAAGGACCTTAATGCTTAAATAAATAAACATAAACAACTTATACACTTGAAGATACGTTCACGTGGAAAGGAGGGAGGGTGTCGTAATGAAATAAGTACTCATGTTTGGCAAATTAAATTTGCGATTAGTGGTATTTTTCTTTTAATATTTCCTAAACGTACGCGAAATGTGTCATTACAAATAACTTTCAAACGATGTAACAGTTTGGACTTTAACCCATGACGTTGCCCATTTTGATGCATTTAATATGGATTTCCGGCGACACATATGATCTCAATTGACGTAACTCGACGAATGTGGAGCTGGAAGGAAGCATTTTCCTTTTGACGTGAACGAATTGAGGAAATATTGATTCAATATTTTCAGCCCTGGATTGAAATATGATATTCCAGTGATTTTATCATACTACTACTAGTTGCTCCTGCTAACAGGAAGTCCTGATTTCCTATAAATTGTGCAAGGAAAGGGGGAGGGCCATAATGACGTACAGTGGATGGCTCATGTCCTCTGCTTTAGACAATCCAACAATAATAGCCTCAGGAATAGGCAATTCCACTTGGGGCCAGAATTGTTAGAGACCCATTCCTCAGTAAACTGGATTTGTTGACTAATGATAATCATTGGAAATTATAAGTATGCTAACTTACAACATTGTCCAGAAGGGTGATGCTCCATTCCTAGATGATATTTTTGTTCATTGCCGACTACCAGAGACGCAATATTACTTAAAAAATGAAAACAAAAAATTGATTGTAAATCTATAAATTTTTTGTTTTCATTTTTAGTATTAAGACTCTACATTTTTCATTTTTTTAATATTTAATACATAAACTATAAGCAAACATTTGTTTCCCATTTCTACTCCTTTGTTTGGATCGCGATGTCTCCCATATGGTTTTAGCGCTAAGCTCTCTTGAAACAGTCTGTCCTGATACGTTTATCCATTGAAAATAGTGTCAGCCTTCACTGGCGCCATGAGTACATTAGTAAAACGTATGCAACACCTATTTACAACCCTGTAAAGGAACAGATTCAAATAAAAATTTTAAGATCAGTAAAATAAATTGCTGTTAATGTTAATGGCCAACGAGGTCGCTGAACTCCTGGAAAAGGCAGTGACGCGAACACTGTAAGAAAAAAAAACCCTCGAATCTCTGTGGGCGATACTGCTTCCCGCATGCGCGTGGGTTCCGACTCTAACCACCGACTCACGCCGCTTAGTGCAATAATTATTAGTACACAAGATATTTCTGCAGGAATCGCATTCGAACCGACACATCTCAGCAATTCCCTAATGGACGTCCTTCCTCCGCAACATGATCTGATGCCTAGCTCCTGCTCTGCTTCCAGAGGCATGCTCCATAGCTCTTGTCCAATTAGTGGGAAGTATCCGCACACCACGAGGGTGTTCCTCCCGAGTCGAACATTAAACTCTCCGCTTCTCCTTTTGTTCCTCAGTGGAATAAGCGAGATAGCAGGAGTTCTTGAGGTGTCGGGTTCGCCGAAGCAAAGGAGTGAGAACTGCTTCACAAATCAAGAGCCCTCCTTCTCGGAAGCCTCGATCCTGGGCAAAAAGAGACAAGGGTTCTTACTCGGCTTATCTCAGAGCTACCTACATCTTGGAATAGTTAATACGGCCGATTTATTTGTCCGCTAGTTTCATGCTCGAATAATTGCATGTTGATCGGAATCTAATGAACAATCCCGAGAATATTTCGCGCTAAAAAGCATTTCCATGTGCGTGGGATGCGCCGCAGTATTATTCTCTGACTAGGTTATTCATTAAAGTCTCTTTGATTTACATTTTTCTTGCATGTTGTGTAAATGTAAATCTAAGATTTCATTAGGACTAACAAATAAATTTTAATTAAACATGAGTTATCACTTACTCGTTGAGACAAACAAATCACTGATTACGAAATTTTATTTCAATTTTTTTATGAACAAAATACACCGACAATATAATCCATAATATATTATCTTATAATTTGGGATATATTTTATATTTTCAAATAACTTTAACGTTTGGGAGTGAGTCGTGGGAAACAACGGCATACTCCTGTTCACTATCTTGGATCTTGAGAAAATCCAGGTTGGACTGCACTATTGTTAATTAATATTGTTTGATCTGCAAAACCATGAAAATAAAAGTATTTTCCTAGTATACGCTAAGGAGAAACGATAAAAATGAGATCAGTGTTACTACTACAGTAATTTGATGCAAACGCAAAATCAAAGCTCAGGGAAGTGACCAATTGAAATTTATTTTAATTGTTCACTACTCAGTAGATAGTTTGTGAATGGGGTCCCATGTACGATTACTGGTCAGTTAAAACTCTTTTTTTATGATATGAAAATAAAGATTATATCAGCGTGTCCAAGCCCAAAGTTCATGATGCTGCATTTTCGAAGACTAATTTTGAAAAGACGTCTATGCCAACGTTTCAGTACTTTGGATTATCTTCTCTGAGATCAAAATGTTATTAATTCGTTTAGCATTATCGAAAAATGTTAACTAATTATTTTAGCAGATTTCCCTTAAGGGAAATCAGCTATTGAGGTTGTACTCATGACGGAATTTTCGAATTTCTTCTTTTTCTTCAAATGTCCATCGATCCTATCTAGGAGATGGCGAAAATGAGGTCCGTTCAAAACTGTATATATATATATATATATATATATATATATATATATATATATATATGTCTGTTACCGCACTACCGGTCGCAATTTTTCTTTAATCGTTACCAAACTCGATATTTAGTAGTTTTATGGAAAAAGAAAGATCAAGTTCGTTAACGGCTGAAATCGGACCAGGGGAGGGAGGGTTTAGAGGGGGAGAATTTTGAAGATTCAAAATATCTCCGTTAATATGCGTCGGATCGAAAATTTATATAGAATCAATCTTATTGCAAATTAATTTTACTATAAATATTTATTCTGTACCTTGAATATTGACCAAGATATTTGCATTTGTATTCTGTGTGTGGTCGGCAGGAGTAGGCTATGTTCGGGACATTCCGCCGAGAGCTCTGGCGGCCGTTTCCGTAACTATTCGTCCCTCGTGAATAGGTTATGAGATTTCACCACTGTAAAACTTCACGTGGGAGATCTGCTTAGTTTACGGAGCCCCTGCGTGACGGACTTTTTTTCATATTCATATTAGCATTTGATCTTAATTGCAATATTTAGTTTTTTTACGACACTATTCAGTTCATAAGTAATTTTAAGTAATGACCTTAATTTTACTTTTTTACTTACTTTACCTATACCTTTATTTAACTCATTTATACATATTTGTTCGTTTAACACATATTTAAAAAAATAAATGTATCACTCAAGAAAATCTATTTATCAAATAACTATATTTATTATTAATATATGCCTTACAAAGACAATAAATGTTACCGAAACGTCACCAAGCTGCTTTAGTTTCACTTCAACCTACTTGACTGATAAACTCATATGATAAGGATAGCTAATTAATTTCTGTTTTACCTCGAAAATGGTAATAAAAATCATCGAAATGTCGAAAAGCAGTTTTATTGATTTTTTATCATCTACATGACTGATTAATACAAAATAGTATACAACTGAAGGATAAAGGTCATTATTAATTTTGAATTTTTTTTTTATTAATTTCGAACTTAGTGACCCATTACGGATTAAACGAAATATCCGTCACAGAAACGCTGCGTAAACTATGTAGGTTTCCCAAGTGCTGAAATGACAGGCTGATGATGTCATTTCACATTCTATTCTCTAAATGAATATTTGTAAATACCACATTTTCCTAATCTTTAATATGTTATATTTACTTAATAAGGAAGTATTAATTTTAAAATAATATGTGGATTATTATTATACTGTAACAGAATTTCTTGGTTCAATGTGAAAATAATGTGCAGTAAGGGTGTTTCTCTTGGCGTGTGCCAAGACTTGACTTTTTCTTAAATGATGTGCAATTCTTCAGGGAATGTATCACTTTCCTCTTTTTCATAAACCTACGTTTTCCTTTCGAAGCCCAGTGACACAAAGTAGGATCTGGAGTTTTTGAAACTTGTGAAAGATGACGGAGCGAACTTGACCCTATTTTAAAAGCTGACACACTTCCTTTAGGTTTGTTTTTCATCCGAACCCACTTTCACGACTCTGTTGCATCTGCGGATTCATCTGGTTTAAGTTTTCAAGGTTGAACTTGAAGGGTCAGCTTTCGATTTCAAAGGAATCTCCGTTTGGAAAGTCCCAAGATTTAGTCAGGAAGAAAACCTCAGGATAACGTCACAATGTAAGGTGAGCGTTTCCAGGCTTTTGATATCGGTCATATGTAACACCTGAGCTATTTGGTACTCGAAATTGCAATTGTTTTTAGTTAACACTACTAATAAAGAACATTCCTGCAATATATTATTCAAAAAACTATAGTTCTTTAGGGATGACAATGTTTATTACACCACACTAAGTACCAACTTCACTACTTAAACTCTAATATTGTGGCTATAACATCTACTCTTCATACATTTGTCTCTGAATCTTCTGAGTCAAAACCGGGTTTTCCGTTATTGGTATGTTTTGATTAGATGTCTATTTAATTGTATTATGACAACCAAACAGAGCTGAAATGGCTTGCACATCTCCTTTTGACATGCCTTGTCTTTTTACTGAGAAATAAACTAATTGACACTCCTGATAATGTCATCAAGTCACTCACTCCTTCTTGTCTGAATTTTTGTTTGTCTGTTACCACTTGTAGGTTGGATTAAGGCCTCACGGCTAGGTGCCTCCTACATTGTAGCCACACTTCGAAATGGGTACTCAATGTCTGTTACCACTACCATGAAGCGTTGGATTGGTGTAGGTTGGATAAGGCCTCACGGCTAGGTGCCTCCTACATTGTAGCCACTCCTCGAAATGGGTACTCAATGTCTGTTACCACTCACGGTATTTAATTATTTCTTGTAAAACTGAAAATACTATTACTTTCATTAATGACTGAAATAGGCTGGAGGTTTATTAGATAAAATGCAAATTCGTATTTATATTCTATGCGTCGCATCGGAAAATGTTGTATAATCAAAATTGTTAATCGCGTTATTTACTACAATTGTTGTTCTTCATATTTTGCTCACACTCTAATGATAAGGAAGTCATTTGTAATTGGGCTGTCAGTAATTCATATCGCTTAACTATTGAGCGATTATGTCTTTGAATAGTTCAAATCAGAGCTCAAAATTAAAGCAATGTTTTCATATATTTCGTTGTATAAGGGAAATTTCTAGATGCACTTCGTGATAGCCAGTAACTAAGCACAACCTCTCTCCAAAAATGACTACGAATCTAGAAAAAGTAAGAGGGCTTTGATATCGTTATCAGGTCTACAATGAGTTGCTCCCAGATCTATGACCATATTGTACTGGAATTTGATTTATGTTAATTTCGAAAACTTAGTAGAATTAGATAATACATCCCCATGAGTTACTTTTGATCGGTCATTAAACACCTTTTGGCATATTTCCTTGAAGGGTAACCTCACTAGCTGATTTCCCTTAAGGGTTATCTTCTAACAAAGGCCTTCTAAAGCGGTATGTCGGCGGTTGCACAGGAGGCAGGTGCAATGATGCAACTGGACGGCAGGTCCTGGCTGCAACCAGGGCGGAACGCTATTACACAGGAACAAGGGTTGTAACAGGGAGCGGGCTTGTACTCACTCTAGTACTTGATAATCACTAGATGCAAGGTGTTCTCTATCAGCTGATTGATAAGCAGGGAGGTTACACTCTTATCAAGCCTCTGATAATGTAATTCTAACCATGGTTGACTGGTGTAAACGAAAAGATTTAAATCACTGATCAAACCGAAATATTTTTTTTTAAATATTTAGATTTTTTCCATTTAATCGGATTTGTTTCACTTAATATTGAACCCAATATAAAAAAAAAATCCTTTCGATTTTCTAAACTAATTTATTATCGTTTTTAAATATAACCCCTCAAACCACAACTCCATTATTATAGGATACCGTTACAACAAAATCGTTCTGTCAACTGCATAAACGGTGTTAACAGGATGTTAAGAAATTTTATTTAACTTATTAATTTACTTTTAAGAATGAGTTGTTATCAATAATATACTTCTAATCCACAACAGAAGTGATGTAACTATATTTAAACTTTTGTAAACAAAGCCAAATAATTATCAGAGAAATGTATGTTGAAGTTAAAATTAAGATTACTGTGGTTTTTAGGGTAAATAAGACATAGAATGACTACTCAGCTGAATTTTGTATACTTTCTCTAACAGAACAATTACTCTCTCTATCCTTTTGTCCAAATAATAATAATAACTTCTAAAATTAAGTCATACAAATGGAAATCTGTAATTAACTTAATCATTTACATTTGCCTTTTATTTTGTCTTTAAGAAAATATTAAATTATTTAAAATTATAATTGCATATGAGTATCTGAAATAGTTTTACTACTTTGTTCAAAGTAAAGGAAGTTTTATTATCATGAAAATATTTGGTTTACAAAATTCAATGGAATTATCCGACTTACTTAGAATCCATGTTGACTACGTCTGTATGCGTAAAATTGCCTGTAGATATCTTTCCTTACTCCAAAACGACTAACTTCGAATTTTTACATTTTTTATAATTTGTATAATATTTTTTTTTTAAAGAAGAAAATACCATAGATAAATATGTATGTAAAACTACATTTTTAATAAGGAAGTCTTATGTTTAATTTTGATATAAGGAGTGAATACATTTTCGTAATGAAATCGGAAAGCCCGTTTTCTATCAAAAAGGATGTGCTCGGCATTTTGTATATAATTCAGAAAAATTGTTTACATAGGAAAGAGTGAAATGAAAAATTGTAAATACCTCTATTATTGTGTGTTGAATGGGAAAATGTTACATAAATAGTCTAGTTCCCTAAAGAATTTCCTTCAATGTTATTCCATACATTTCTCTTTAACTCGGATGTAAACCGAATTATTTGTACTTCTTATTTTGGACCCAGTATTATTTATATATTTTTCAAATTTTATGGCAAGAGAATCCAATAAAAAACATTTTTTCGGTGCAAACATTATTGAAACTGCCCTACATGTTTCGTGCCTTATTTACCACCTGAAGAGGTGGCAAATAAGCCACGAAACATGTAGGGCAGTTTCATTATAGTTTGCACCGAAAAAATGTTTTTTTATTGGAGACCCTTGCCATAAAATTTGAAGAGTATAGAAATATTTGTATTTTTGCGTTATTAGAATTTCATAAGCACGTACTCTTCTTACTCATAGATTTTTACTTAATGCTATTTATTACATCACTTGAAACTTCACATCTAACTAAAATTTGAAATATTGTTTATATAGGCTTTTTCATCTGTGAAAAATTGCCAAATAGACTGCGAAGAACTTCATTATGTACGAAATCTACATAATATAGGTGGTCCAGGCTTGATGGATCCTTTTTTACAGCTTAGTCAGTAGTCGCTGCTATTTTCCATATAACAACTCGATTCGTTATTATAAAAAGAAAAAGTGTTACGGATTTTGTAAATTATTCTGGTAACTTTTTTATTTTTTGATTGTAATGAGTATGATCCGAAATTCATGAGCGGAGAGATATCATTGGTAACTGTGAGGGTATCGACCTGAAATTAAATGTTGTAAGGATTAAGAGGCGTTAATTTTCCAGATGACTCACAATGACCAGGGGCTGAAATTCCAGAAATAATGGAAATGTAAGAAGCTGTCTGCAGCCCTGTCTCACATTTTTCTATATGGCTTTCATTGTGCTCTATATAATTTTACACATTTTAAAGTAATATGTTAGCAGTTAATAATTGCTGAGTCATTTGTAAACTGTTTTCCTGCCGGTGGAAACGGTGTCCACTAGCTGAACATGGAGTACAGTAACCGATGATCAACAGGTGACGATGGTTTTCTCTGGCAGGTTTGGCAACATAAATATATAAAATCACACTTAATTAAGTCTTTTTATAATTAACCATTTTTTTTTCTCATTACTATCAACACTGAAGGAAGTAGACTAATAAATGCTTCTGATACTAACTGGCATACCGTACATCACGTTTTGATAAATTAATATTGCATTTCTAAAATACAGTTCTTACGTGTAAAAATCATTTAATACTATAAAGCCGTCTTTAAGTGATTGATTATTTATTAAAATCAACTTTTTGTTACATTGGCTAAATGAAGCGAGTTTTCTACAGGTTACCACACTTGGCCTGAAGGACTAAAGATTATATTTAATGAGTTCTATACTAAATAAATTCCAATGTACATTTAAAAAGAAAGATTGTAAATGAAATTTTATTGAAGTAAAAAGTACCTCTGGAAGAGAGGGGAAAGATTATATCTGTTGCTGCTCCACCTAAGGGCAGTATTCGTGATTGTAGCAAGAATAAATATGATTCAGGGGAATGCAGACGGTAAGAGGAGCATAGTTATGTGCACTGGTTTCTCCTAGCACTCTGCATGGAACTTGCAAACTAAAAATTGATCATAGACACTTGACTTTAAAGTAAATCTGGAGGATGAACAAGCATCTTATTATTAGTACGTGACATGAATGCAGAATTATAATAATGAAATTTGGCAAGCCTAATTCCAAAAGTATTCAGAAAAAAAGAAAAAAAACACATACCGCATACTTCGCATATTCATATTTTGATTGTGGATTTGGTATAAACACATTTCTGTTTTATTTATTTATTTTAAAAACAGAAATGTTGTCAATAAAGTGTCATTTTTAGCTTACAAGCATAAAAATGATTTTCTTAATATTAAGAGTGTGATTAAGATTGTTAACGAAATTAATTACACACACACACACACACACACACACACACACACACACACATATATATATATATATATATATATAATAAAATGATAGATTTTATAAAATTTATTCACGATATATAAATCAATTTTACTACGAATGTGTTATATTATTAGATATTTCGTATATTATTTATTATATATTTTATTTAATATATGAAAATAAACTAGTTAACATATTATTAATAATTTTATTTTTTAATACAAAAATATTTGACGTATTCTATTAAGTTATGTTATTAGTTAATCATTGTATCTAACTTTGAAATGGATTTATATATATATATATATATATATATATATATATATATATATATATATATATATATTTTTTAAATATGTTCTGTCTCAAAGAAAACTAGAACGAAGAAACTTGACGCTTTTTCAGTATTTCTTTCGATTCCTTCTGTTCCCAGCCTGCTAACATTCGAAGTCCTACTTTTCGAATATTTCTTCTCGGAATGATTCTCCTTTTCGTCGGCCCAATACGAATGGTTTTTACCGGCCGAAGATCTAGGTACGGCGAAGGACGATCCAACAAAAACAGTCTGTACGTGAGAGTGCCTGTCACAAGTGATGCCTGACAGAAAGCCGGAGCAGATGGCCCATGTTAAACATGCTCTGATTATAAAAGCGAGAGGTGGCCACTTTGTAACCACTTTCTATCGACACACTTTTCACACATGTAACATATACCCTTGAGAATATCGATCATATTTATGCATACCTATTTGCGGTGGGCAAATTCTTAAAAGTCTTAAGAAGAACGTATCACTTCGAAAAAACGAGTATCATTTTCAGGAATAACACTTTTTTAACGCAAGGCCCGAATGTCACAAATCTGTTAAGAAATACTCTTGGTTTAAAAATAAACTAAAGAACATCATATCTGAAGGATATTTTCTACACACAAGACGAATATTATAAAAGTCTGTCACGCAGGGTCTGGGTTAACTAAGCAAATTTCCTAAGTGCGTTACGTTTATGCATTTATCTCAAAAATTAAATGTTCAATGAGAACAATATTTGGTATTTAAGCTTCAAATAAAATACTTCATAACATAATAGAATATTGGTTATAAGATATGAGTAGGAGTGGGGGTTTACTGAAGACCGAAAACTAAAAAATGCAAATATCTCAGTTAATAATCAAGATAGTGAAAAAATGTACTTAAAAACATGTATAGAACATTCAATTTGCAGTAAGATTGGTTCTGTACGAATTTTCGATCCGTCGGAGATATTAAGAGTACAACCTCAATAGCTGATTTCCCTTAAGGGAAATCTGCTAAAAAACGTTCCTTTATGAAATCAAACTACAAAATATTTGTCATAAAAATCGTTCTAAAAATAATTTATAATCAGGAGCATAGTCTCTTTAAGCTGGAGCCGAGTTTTCCATAATTTACAAATTAGGTATGAAACATCCTTTAATAAACTGAGACTTATAATGAAGCATGTCAATAAATTAAAAATGGATTTTTTTTTAAATATTTAAAGTGCAATTAAGATTGTTAACGAAATTAATTACACACAACACACACACACACACACACACATATATATGTATATATATATATATATATATATATATATATATATATATATATATATATATATATAAATCAATTTTATAAAATTTTTAGATATTTATATATATATTTAATATATGAAAATAAACCAATTAACATAATATCAATAATTTCATTTTTTAACACAAAAATATTTGACGTATTCTATTAAGTTTTTTTTTTATAGTTAATGGAAATAAATAAATTTAATTTCATAACATTTCCTTAATTACTTAAGAATATCCATTGTGAAGTTACTTCAAACGAGCATCAGGTAAATCGTAATTTCATTATCTTTTCCTTATTCCATCTGATGAACATCGCTGTTATGATAGCACAAATCAAGTTACAATTGTCATACTACAAAATTAGTTCCGTAGTAATTTTCCGGTGTAGCCCCATTCGTGCTGCTATTAGACAACTAAAAATATTGTTTACATAACATCCAGTATCATATTCTAACCGATCAAAGTACTTACACAAATTAGTGACAAAAGGAACCACTTTTTAAAATTCAATACTAAAAGTTCCAGATTTTATATTACATAATTTTTTTTTAAATATTGAATATAGTAGAATGTTTATTTTTCTTATTTTAAACGCTTTGTAACTTAATATATGAAAATAATATAATAAGCAATAGATTAAGGAATAAAACATATATAACACAGACCACAACGAAAATAATAGATAAATAATGGTCATATCAAACAATAAAAACAAATTTCAAAACACGACAGCTACAATTAAAAACAATGAATATATCATGAAAATTATTCTTTCAAAATAACTACTAATTCGTTTTAGTAACAAATTAGATTCCCTTTAGTCTTCAAATTTTAAGGAATAAAAATAGCCGATCAATATTCTATTATTTTTAGACATAACTTGACGGTTTTTAAAATATATTTCTTATTTAATTAACAGTATTTAAAGAAGAATTAAAAACATCATTCCTCAAGCTAATTTAATGTGTTCCTTAGAATTCTAGTGGAAGAGAAATAACAATGTGATTCAATTTAAAATTTTTATACTTTCTTCATTAATTTTTTCTATGATTGGACCATTTTTTATTTACCATTACATAGCTGTCTGAATTGTTATAATACTTATATTTTAAAGAATCATAGAGCTAAACAAGTGCCGTATTAAAAGAAGAAGAACTGTGATATAAATGAATAACACAAGTATTATTTATTTATTTTTTTTTTGAGTAAATCTTAATGAAGAGTCAATAAAGTTATTTATAAAAACTCTAGTTCCATGATAAGGAAAACACTTTGATTTGATAGCAGTGAAAGGCTTTGGACGGGGGGACGTGAGAGTCGTGAGTCTGTAATTAAATAATTCCATGTCCAGCTCATATAAGATTTCAAACCATTCCTTTTGGTTTTTTCCCCTCCCTTCTGATTCAATTAATGTTTTTATTAACGACATTATGAAGATGTGCTTGTTATTTGTAGCTAATGACTTGTTGAAATTGTTAAATTCTCCTCTAGTGTTCCCGGCATGTGGATAATTGATCAAAACAATTGCATGCGCATGTGCGGGATTACTCATTCAGTTAGCAATAAAAAAAGTCCATCACACAGTAGCTGCGCTAAATAAGCAGATTTCCCACTTCCTGGTATCACAAAGTGGTAATCTCATCTCTCAATCTATTTCTCTCGTAGAAAAAAGCCTTTTACAGAATTTAATCAGTACTTATAGTAAAATTTAGACGAATATAAGTGGTGTTCAACAAAGGCTGGAAACATAAAAATACATATAACTAACTCGCTTCATATGCCAGATAAGAAAGATGTATTTAACAACAATTTAAAAAAAGTCCGTCACGCAGGGGCTGCGTAAACTAAGCAGATTTCCCATGTGAAGTATTACAATAGAGAAATCTCCATACTGGTAACACAACACCACCATGAGTAAATACAAACGGCAATGAGAAATCTTTCAATTAATTTTAATAAATTCCCAAAGGAAACGGCTTCTCAATTGTAAGAATACTTTATATATTAATAACTCAAATTTTAGTAGTCCAAGAACTAAAGAAGGGGGGGGCGGATGAACAGAACGTATTTGCAAATATCTCACAAAGTAAAAGCTGAAACGAGAGGGAAGGTTAGAAGAAGCTTCCACCATTGCCGAACAGTTTCGGAAACGGCCAAACTAATCCGAACAATACCTGACCACATGTGCCACACAATAAAAATACTCAAGATAGAGAATAAATGTATATAACAATATTTATAGTAAATTTGCAATAAGATTGGTTATATACAATTTTTAGGTCCGATGCATAATAACGGAGATATTTCGAATTTTCGAAAATCCCCCTCCCTGTGGTCCGATTTTAGCCATTAACAAACTTGATCTGACTTTTTACATAAAACGGTTAAATATCGAGTTCCGTAAGGATCGGACAAAAATTGCGACCGCTAGAGCGTTAACGGACAAATATAAATAAATAAATATATATATATATATATATATATATATATATATATATATATATATATATATATATATATATATATATATATATAATTTTGAACGGACCTCATTTTCGTAATCTCCAGGGTGGGATCGATGGACATTTGAAGAAGAAAGTTTCCGAAAATCGCGTCATGAGTACGACCTCAATAGTTGATTTCCCTTAAGGGGCTATATACGAGTAACATAATATTTTCTTTCTTTTTTAAGTGCATGAAACAGGTATAGAGTTAGAATGAGGTGTGTACCGCAATCTCTAAGTTTGATGTAAGTCAAGTGGTCCATTCGATTTAGTTCCTTGTGTAGTTATTACCATTTGTATTTACTCACGGTGGTGTTGAGTTACCAGTATGGAGATTTCTCTATTGTAAAACTTCAGATGGGAAATCTTCTTAGTTTACGCAGCCCCTGCGTGACGTACTTTTTATTATTTGTGGAGGTGAACTCATGATTGACCTAATGGATAAGAGGTGCGTAATAGTTCATGTAGGCATCTCAGATGAAAGCAATTTCGAATATTAATAATTACATGTATTACTCATTTTATTTGAAAACAGTATATATTTTTTTTAATATATCTACTCCAACAATAGCCATTCTGACGTAAGGCCAGAACCATTGTCTCATTGGACGAACAGAGAATCAATAATTTTCCCTTTCCCCGCATCCTTGACATTCTGCGCTACGTAATTCCTTTCGATGTTCATTGATGATAGAGACGGAATCGGAGGTACTAGCTCCATTTACCCTTTAAGGAATCTGTGGAAACGTCAGTCATTTGCTGTGAATCAGTAGCCAGAAGTGCATTAATAAAAACAACCATTTTTGGAATAACTTCAGGCTGTACTCATTATTAGCTCAGTAATAGTGACATCATAATCAGTACTTTATACATCGGTATATTTAACATTTTTTTTTTTTAAGAATACCTCAATGGAATGACAAATTGTCAAAGACTTCCACAGAATGATTTAGAAATTTTCCTCAAAGTTGGACAAATGATGTGCTTTATCAAAACGTTTTCCAAATGTCCACTAATATTACAGAATAGATGAGGAATATATACTTAATTAGTCCCGATTAGCCTCAGTTGCAAAAAGTGGACGTTAATAAATAATAATAATAATAATAATAATAATTTATCAGAATTGATAAAAACGCTTTATCTTTTATATGCACATTATTAGATGCAGGTTCTACTTTCAGAGACCAATCTCCATCATCATTGCCGGCTGATAGAACAAAAAACAAAAAAAAAATTATAATCATAGCATGTTTATGCAGCCTAAAATTTTAAAAATAGTCAGTCATATAACTATCGGAATTAAAAAAAGTCCGTCACGCAGGGGCTGCGTAAACTTAGCAGATATCCCACGTAAAGTTTTACAATAGAGAAATTTCAGAATAGAGAGTCAAACAGTTACGTGAACGGCCCGAACTAGCTCTTGACGGAAACTCACGACTAGACCCGAAGTTAGCCGATCTCATCTCAGAAGCTGAAAACAGACAAATGCAATGAATAAATGTATATATCATTATTTTTAGTAAATGTTATTTGCAATAAGATTGATTCTATATAATTTTTCGATCCGGCTTATAGTAAAGGAGATATATTGAATTTTCGATAATCCTCCCCTCTAAACCCCCCCTCCCTCTAGTCCGATTTCAGCCATTAACGAACTTGATTTTTACTTTTGCATACAACGTTTAAATAGTTTAAATATCGAGTTTGGTAACGATCAAACGAAAATTGCGACCGCTAGAGCGTTAACAGACAATATATATATATATATATATATATATATATATATATATATATATATATATATATATATATAAAATTTTGAACGGACCTCATTTTCGTCATCTCCTGGGTAGGATTGATGGACATTTGAAGATTTGAAGAAATTTTTCGAAACTCGCGTCATGAGTACGACCTCAATATCTGATTTACCTTAAGGGAAATCTGCTAACAAACTCATTAATAGATAAGAAACTTATATTTACTATATCCCAATGGGGT
Organism: Riptortus pedestris; assembly: GCA_019009955.1. Taxonomy (NCBI): domain Eukaryota; kingdom Metazoa; phylum Arthropoda; class Insecta; order Hemiptera; family Alydidae; genus Riptortus; species Riptortus pedestris. The sequence continues at coordinate 120,891,134 of CM032232.1, forward strand.
GAAAATCGCCATGAATCTACAATCGAGGATCTGAAGTTGCTTTGGTTTGTCAATGCCGATATCAGAGAGTATATCTTAGTTAACTGTTATTGCAACATATAATGGATTTCAACCTCTGAAAAGTCTTTACTTGTAACACATGAATTTTGAGAGTTCATCCATTTTTTTATTATTAGTAATTATTTGGGAAGGGAGAAAAAATAATTTTTCTCTTCTTCTCCCAACCAAATATTCTTCATTATTTCATGGCAAGGAACACCATAAACCACTTTTCTCTACCTGGAAACTTTGTTCACAATTATCCGACAGGGGCAATTCAGTTCTCAAGTGCTTCCGCACTGGGGAATTCTATTGTAAAACATGACAAATTTAGATCGACCTCTGGAAATTCTCTGCATGCCAGACTGGAATTTCACAGTAAACGAATATTTTTATTATGAGTGATTATTTTGGGACGGGGAAATATAGTTAATTTCGGAAATATTCACTATTTAATACGAGGAATTAATTTAGCGCTGTAATAAGATTCTTGGCTTGAATTAAAGTCGATGTAATTCTTGTTTATTGTTTCTCGAAAAAATTCAGGGGCTAATATATTTATAATGGGCTAGGGGTTCATACAAAAGGTATAACATAAACTCCTCTAGAGTATTAAAATCTTTAATGGGAATTAAAAATTATCATTTCAACCAACAGAATAAATACATTCACAGCTGCCCACCATTATCTTAAAGAGGGAAAATACATTCGCTCGTAGTTTAACATTTATTTAAATGTTCGAAGTAAAACTAAATATGCACTTCGCTAACGATTGTTCAGTTCGTTCCGGGTTTCGGGAACAGGATTTTCGGGAAAGAGGTGAATTACAATATTATAATGATATTCATTTTTGAATACCATAAAAAAACAAAAAAAAAACAAGTCCTTAATTGATTGTTTCCTGCAATTTATATTGTAAAAACTCATTTAAAACTCGGATTTCATAGGTTTTATTTAAATTCAATGGTTCCCACCTTAATGTCACAAAGGTTATCATATTACTGCGAATTACACGCCCTCAATTGAAGTTTCATTTACACATGGCAGTTAGTAAGGCTGATATATATGTTAACGCTCCAGAGGTCGAAATATGTGTTTGATCGTTACCAAACTCAATATTTATATGTTTAATGTAAAATTAAAGATCAACTTCGTTAATGGCTGAATTCCCCAGAGTTAGGGGATGGGTTAGAGAGGGGGGATTTCCAAAATTCGAAATATTTCCGTTATTATGCGTCGGATCAAAAACTTATATAACCTATATTATTGAAAATTTAATTTTCTATGAATGTTGTTATTTTCGTTTTTTCACTATCCAGGTTATTAAATAAGATATTAGTTTTCGGCCTTTATTATTATTATTATTATTATTATTATTATTTATTTGAGATGCCGCTACAATCATTTTTTTGACATATTTGAATATAATTTTACAAAATTAGATAAATATTAAAAATTTTACATTGCTAAATGTTACGAATGTACAACATAAATAGAACCATGCCGCTACAATGGTGATTCTAACATGGTAAAATATAATTTCACGTTTACAAATGTATAAAATAAATAGAGTGGACAAAAGTAAATATAAATTGTTTCTATATTTACAACATAAGGGAAAAAATAAAATAAACAAAAAAAAAACTAAAAGAAAAACTATTAATAGTTAAACTGGAAGAAGGCAAAACTTATATTCCACGTACAGTGCTTGCTATATATAACTTTCATGATGGTAAATAATAGCTTTTATATTTCATCAAATAATCCAGTATTTCTTAAATACTTAAAAACATCATCTATAAATTGGCTACTGTCGGCTAGCTGTTCGCATTTCGGCCTTTAGTAAAGCCCCTCACTCCTTCTTATGTCGTATTAACATTAAACTGTTATATTATGAACCACAGTATTTGAAGGCTAAATACACAAATATTGTTCTCATTGATAATTTACTATTTGAGATAAATGCATATACGTGACGCACGTGGGAAACCTGTTTAGTTTACACAGCCCCTGCGTGACGGACTTTATAAAAGTTATTATTGCTATTTTGATATTAATTAAATGAAAGACGACGGCCATCACTGTAACAAGGCCGTTGGGAAAAAAATGACGAAAACGAGTCCTTTCGCCATTAACATATTTATCGCGAGCGCATAATAAAAATTCCGATTAAGTGAGCACATTCCCGGCCGACTGCCGGCGAAGAGGGCCGATCCTTGCCGAAGCGGCCCCACCCCTACGGGAAAGCAACCCCACCAGGAGGGGTAAGTAGTGAGGGCGCATGCGCGGTTCCCCGTCGCTCCTCCGTCTCCCTAACCCCGGCCCAGTCCGCCGCCCTCCTCTCCGTGGTGTAGTGCTCACAGGCCCTGTTGTGTTCTCGTCAGTGTATTCTTTTACCGAGAGTATAAGTGGCATTTCATATACACTCACCGATTCCGGCCCAATCTCATACGGATTTACATTTTAATTTCAGCCATCTTTAATTTTAATTTTTCGGTAAGTCATTTTTAATTAATTATTTATACTTATTATATGTGTATATGTATATATATATATATATATATATATATATCAAATTCTATATAGAGAGAGTCAATAAGATTGTTGAGCGAACTTCAGGTGAAGCGCACCCAACACTTATTTTAAAGGAAGCGACCTGGTCAAATTATGCTGAAGTTACAGAAAATACGCTTTGATCTTTGTAAGAGCTAGGCTTACTGGGGTTTGCTTCTGACTCTTTATTATTTGCCCCGCTGAGATCCACTCAGCATCGTGAGGCCGACGAAGAGCTACCGAGTGTACTGAGTCTATTAATTTCTCACGTAAAATCTGATTCAAAATTATCTTCAAACGTTCAAAATCATAGCTGTAATTGAATTAAAAATCGGCCTCGAAAAATAAATATACAAATTAATCCAATATGTACATTTCGTGTTTAAAAAATAAGTTTCTTTGGTGCTAAATCTAATATATCTTTTTATGTAATTTGCCATAAAACAGAGATTTCCAAAGTGAACTTTCTTTGTGCATACTAATCCCTAAAGTTATATCCTTAATTAATGAAATGATTGCTAACCCAGCTATAAGTTTTCAGAACGGTATATTATTCAAAAACAATTTTCGTGAGTGATCATTTAAAAAAAAAAAAAAAAAAATATGAGATAAATCTTCAAATGTAATAGGAAAAATGACTACTCTAGCCTACAAATCGAAATATTACTAGATAATGTAAAATAAGCTGACCGAAAGAAGTTATCGTAAATATTAGTTTATAAAATAACCTGTCTAATTAAAGATTTTTAAGTAAAAATTTCTGTTAAAATAAATAAGTATAAAGTTTCATCGAACATCTAGAATTAGAATTTTTAAGTTGATTTTTAATGTGCTAATTACTTTTACTTTATTCATATTCTGGGGAAGTATTGTCTTATAACCAACGATGTCTTAAAGTCAGTTTAAGTCTTAAGAATGTAAATAGCATTCCTTAAGAGAAATATATTCAAATTTTCAATTTTTTTTTTTTATTTTACGGTATACCACAAATAATAATTATTGTTCCTTTTGAAAGATTTATGACACTGCATCTCACTTAAGATTTCTCATAAAGGGAAATAAATTTATTTGATCCTCCATTTTCACAAATCCAGACATTTGCTATCTTTATTGAAGCTAGGAAATAATTTATACTGATAATACAAGACTAAAAAAAAAAAAACTGCAGAATTAAAAGAAATAATTTAAACCTTTGAGAAGTGTGGAGGTCTTGATGCTGTGCGGGTAAGCATACTTGTTGCGCCCAGCAGCCAACATTCACTTTCTTGTGTCCTACTTCAAGGCAGAAGAAAGGAAAGGTCTATTACTATCAAAGCTATATAATGCTATAATATAAAACTAATCAACTCACAATAATGATTTATTAAGGTTTATAATTATATGCTCCAGCTAATAGTACATTTGAATGGTTGAATAATCGTCATGTTTTAGGTTGAATTTAAAGATAGCATCGTTTCCTTTTATTGTTAATTTTTTGTATAGATTATTATTGGATAGAAATAAATTTTACAAAATTTAGTTAAAAATATTATTGGTGTTAAGTTTTAGATGTGATTAATATTGCTCAATTAAAATCTCCAGATTACCCATCCATTTCAGGTGGGTTTTTTTTTTATTATTAACTGGGTCTCTTGTTTGATAATATTTGAATATTGTACATTGTAAATGTCATGTTTATTAATTCCTTCGATTTTAAACAGTTTAGCACGTTGTTTTTTTTATACCTAGGTAAAAAAAATTTCAATAAAAATTTGAAATTTAATATAATGATTATAATTTGAATAAGAGATAGGATACAACAAATCTAAATTTAAAACAAACAAATTATAACTGGAATATACAAAACAAAGTAAATGGTAAAATTATCTTAGGAACTTATTTTCTTTAAATTATCACAGATTTAATAATTAAACTTTAGTTAAAATTATTCTTGGCTAGGTGTGATTTATTGAATTTCAAATGGAGTATCTTTAAGTAATGTTAGTGACTTATGTTCCTTGAGTATCTGATTGTATTTTTAGTTTCATTAGGTGTGTAGATGAATAGTTTTACCTGTTAAAATTGGTTGTTTTTTTTTCATTAATATATATATATATATATATATATATATATATATATATATATATATATATTTACCTTATTTGCAATGAAACCATTTACACACTCATAAACAATTTATGTTGCACTCCATAAATAAACACCCCAAGCCTGAAGGTAATCTTTTTACCAATTTAGGACATTTACATTTAGAAATAAGCCAAGTGTCAATTTTTTTTTATTTACTTATAATTTCATGGTTGTTCTATAATTTTCTGTATTCAAATTCTAGACAAATACATATCATTTTTTTTTTAAATTTAAGAATGATCACAGACACGAATTTGCCTAGCGAAAGTCACATCCGAACCAAAAATATTTTTTTAAGTCCACAACATTTGTTTTACTGTAGTTTACTCTGCCAGATTTGGTTATCTACATGTAATTAACCAATTCTGCCTATTTCATAGTATGAAATAAATGGTAATGAAGTCCACCATTTCTTGTAGTTTCATAGCAATTGAGCCTTAGGCTTGAAATTTGGCAATTGTATTAAGATCATGTGCAAACGTCACTTGACTTCCTGTAGGACATGGGAATGTTTTGTCGAATAATTCAGGAACTTCCCTTTTGTATTTCACGAGTCCATCCTTAAATAAAATAATGTACTCACTAAAAAAATAATTGGCTTTATCCTGCAACAATAATTGTTGGTATCCTATTCATAACCCGTCATTATCATAGAAGTGGGCGTTAATAAAACACATAACTTAAGCATTTTAATTGAGAAGTCTTCAGGTGGGAATCATTTATCCTTTATACGATCCTGGGATGAAACGGCTGATTCTGTAGTGTTCACATTTGCAGATAAAGTTTTTCTTGACTATAAAGACTAACAATCTAGCTTGAACAGTGTAGGTGTGGGTGGGTTACCTTGACAGATCCCACAAATGCTTTCTCTTCCCTGTACTTGAAAAACAGCTCTTAGCTCTGGCTTCTTTCCAGACATATACTTCTAACTTTATTTCTATTAGAAAAACGTTCTTTTCGTTTTCTTAAGAAAAGTTTATGCAAACTCAGTCTTCTGCTATTTATGCTGAGAGAAATAAAATTCTATTCACTAGAGTTGCTTTTTTTAAAAAGAAAATCATTCATTTCAGCTACTTTATTTCAAATATTCCCCTATTATTTTCTTGTTATTTTAATTTTCTGTAACTTAATACTATTGTCCCCTTTTCGGTTAAACAAATCTCTTATGGCTTTCTGTAGTATTTACGATAGCTATAAACTTAAGATGAATCACTATGTGCACGTTATACGATGTTTCTTGGTCTTACGCCACTAGTTTATTAATTATTTTCCTTCATAAAGTACCAAAGTATAATAGCCCATTGAAGGAGAACAATTATATAAATGAATTAAACCTACGACTATGTATAATTTTAGACTGCTTAATTTATGTGGGGTACATTTTTTTTCATTATAACATTTTGAGATCGAGGGATATTTTTAATATGATTGCTATATTTCACCTATAATGTGACAAAACTATATTTTAAACATAGTAAAAGACAGTTTGTTATGTAGATTGTAGAGCTGGTAGTATTTTAAAATTCTATTTCTCTTTATTAATCACTTTTGTTGAATTTCAACTCCTGAAGATAGAATATTTTTTTTTTTTCGCTCTTGACTGCTCCAAGATTTTATATCTAGAAATTAGTCTTTCATTTTATAGTCTGTCATATCACAGTTTCTATGAATTTAGGACGAAATGTGTTTTTATTATAATATATTTATCAAAATATAGTCCAAAAATCACATTTAGCAAACTACTTATGGGACATATTTGAACCTCATTTGGAACATTGGCTCAGTTTTGGAAATTTACATTGTTGTTGTATCTTAAGGATATCTTGTAAAAATTCTTGACTTTGTGTTGGATTGAGAAGCGTGCAACAATGATATACTAAGAAACTGCTTTAGTGCCATTGATTAGAAAAAATCGTGAACTGATTGGCTTACGAGAGACGTTTGGCAGAATAACTTTCTTCATTTAGCCTTAATCCCGAAATACACATAGGCCTGTTTTCCTCTAAAATACTTTTATTTTGACACAGTGCACTTTCAGAGCAACAGCTCTATCTTCAGTTCAAAAAACCTATGAAAATCATGCAACCAACATAATTAAAATTAACAATTTTTACATAAAAAGAAGAAAACCAAATTAAAATCTGCACTGCTAGAACTAACTGCTAAAAACAAATAACATATTAACTTATAAAGAGAATTTTTATAAATACAATATAAACTGATAACATGAGATCCCTAAAAAAAACAATTATATCTAGGACTTAATATATAAACAGCTCAGGTTAGCCATGAGAGTTAAAGAGTTGACCTTTATCTGACATGGCAAACTTAAGAGTTTGATTCTCGCCTGGGCAAAGGAAATTATTTAGTGACGAAATTCATTAAATAACATCCTAAAGTCCCACCCTGGCTAGAAAAGTGTGGCAGATAATCCGTCCCAATTAGCCTGAGTTACAAAAAGTAGACGTTAATAAATAATAATAATAATTATATATAAACAAGCTAAAAAGGTAAGCCTACTGCCTTAGCTGAGTGCCTAAAAACTTGACCAAGGGCCTAAGCTTTAGACGGCCAATATTATTGTAAAAATTATGTGTTATTGGCAATACTAGTCCCATAGTACTCCGGTTTCGCTATAATAAAATATTGATGCCTATAGTGACTCTTACTTCGATCATCCGTTCGTAATCATCTTAGTCCTTGAAGCTGCCGCCTTGTGACTTCTAGAAACCCTTAGAGAAAAAGCCCACTCATCAGTACTAACTGCACGCTCATAAACGCACGCAGGGGCCTAAGACGAAGAGTCATAGTCAGCGAAACTCGCTAACAGACTCGACCTAAATAGTTAATCGGATCCTCATATAGAGGTTTCACCGTCGTCACTTTGCTCCTCCTGTCTGTCGATCATATCACTTTCTACTGCATTCCGGCGGGTGGGCGCTCTCACTTAGCCACGCTTATCAGCTCACACAAATACCATTTCCTCACTCTATGACCAATTAATGGAGTCCGAAAGGTGAACTAGTCAGGATAGTGTGGGTCTGATAGTGAATCTGTACTTGGATTATATCTCTGTCATCTTGAGAAAAGTATGTAAATTAATACTTTTACTAATGTTAAATATTAATTTTTATTTTATTTTAAGAGTTTCACAACGTTTAAATTAGAAGTAGAAAAAAAAATATAACTACTAATAGAAGAATAAATACCGCAACAAATAGAACACAAAACGCAAAAAAATACTAAATAATAATACACGAACAGAACAATATTAACAACAACTCAAAACGCTACCAAAAAACAAAACAATAACAACCATTATTAAAACGAATTAAACAAAAAAAAACTTGAAATTGTATGGTAATATAAGTAAAAAGAATTTTCAAACTTTAAGATAATAAAATATATTTATATACAATTATTTATTTATACATATATTTATATGAGCTTTTGTATATATTTTAATTCTGATCCATAGCCTACAAATCATATTATTTAAAGGCACATTTATTGACTAAAAGCTTAGTCTTTCACCTACTTCTGGTTATCTATTCTGTATCGTGAGACAACTTAGTAAGGCTAACTGAAGAATTTCCACACAAATTTTAATTGAGGTAGATTCGAGGTTATTTGGCACTTCATTTGAATTGGGATTTTTGCGGCTTGGCTATTCTACAGTGACGGTTCTTGAAGACATTATAAAACTCAAGTCGCTAACGATATTATTTTGAAAAGCCTTGCTACAGTTCAGTCTACGGATATACAACAGCAACAGAAAAATTCTGTCCTTTTAAAAATCAGGGGCAGCATAATATTCAATATTCAGCTGTGAATATACTTCCATACTGGCGTTATTTTCCATATTTCAGACTCCATATATCAAGGCTGTTATTTAATAACTATTAAATCATTGTATTCCTTCTTCGATTCGAAAATGCAAATGTTCAGTCAAGTTAACAAAGTCATAACAACTGATTATAATGTTGCTTTGATGTATTTTAAATATTAAAATTTAAATCTTATTAAATTAGATTAGACTATTCCAACTTCAAGTGATTCAAACCATCCTTTAATTATATAAACAGATGACCTAGCAAGTTCCCCTGTTTGACCATATCTTATCCTTGCCGTCAACCATAACTTTCACTGAAAATATATTATAAGTTCCAAGAACCACATATTTCTGTCATTTAGCCTTAATTCTGAAGGATTTTTACGTAAACTTTAGTATCAATCGAGTCGGTAGGTAATAGAAATCAACGAGCTATATGTCTTTATGAGTAATCACTATACAACGCCTGCTCTTATTTCTGAACCGATGTACTCAAACTTTCAATTTGAATTGATGATCGATTAAGTTTTCGGCTATTCGTACTTAATTAATGCATTAACATTATCATTATCTCTGCATCTAATCGTATGAGATAATGGTAATAATTGTTGTTGATTATTGATTTTTTTTGTGTGCAAAATTACTTTGTAAATGTATTCTAGTCTTAGGACAATTATTGTACCAACGCGGACAACAAAAAAACAATGTACAAATCTCACTCTCATAACACTTACTAAGTTTTACTTATTTCACGCGCGATAAAAATCTTAAGACTTAGTTATAGAGTGCGAAAAAAAAAATATTCAGAATTAAAACGTTTTTTTTTTTAATTTATAAATTCATTATTTAATATTTTTACAATTTATGGGACATTTTGTGATTTTAATAGAAATATTTTTTGTGAAGCCTTTCAGAAAAAATAAGTTATAATAAGTTATAGTTGATTGTAGACTTGTAGTACCTCTCATTAGGCTTTAACAAATTGTATATTATTTTTGTAAGATTGTTTAGAAAAATAATTTTAAACTATTTAATTGTGTTATCGTTGAATTCAAATGATATTCATTATTTATCGATTTCGAAATTCGAACCCCGAATCAATTAGTACCAATCTGTTACCCCTTAGGAATGTGCTAAACAAAAATTCATTATAGGGGGATTTTAATTGTTTAAATTAAAAGTGAAAATATTAATTGGTATGCTAAATGAAGGAGATAATTGTGAAGATAGGCTACTATTAGAAGTAGCAAATAGAGCAAGCGAATTGACTCTAAGCACTTTCTAACTGTTCAACATTCCAAGGCTCTTGGATTTTCCCTCCCTGATTCCGCATGCACACCTCACATACCCTCCTCCTCAAGCATCCTCTCTAGTGTCTAGACAGCAATTGAAACACTCAGACGAGTCATGAAAAAATACAAGAACAAGGCAACCAGTTAGCTTATATGAGAAGCGACAGAAGTGGAGGATTGTTATGAGGTCATAAAATAAAATTGTAATATCCTTGATCCTGTGCATTGGGTCAAAAAGTAGTGAAGAGTCCAAGTGTAGATAGTCGTACGGTAGAAAGACAGATTTATTCATATTTTTATTTTTTTTTTAGGCTTATACCAAAAGCTTACTTTGTCCCAATGTTCTAAAACTTGAGTAAACTTTTCTGTCTTGTTTACCAGGTTAGCGAGTATAATTGCATTTTATAAACTTTTTTTGGCCTACCTATATACTTTTAATATGCGATCTAAACAGACCATCGTCGAAATTTACCTCAGTCAGAGGTGTTCAATAAGAACTTTATCGATGGAAAAATTGGAGTCTGTGTTCAATGATGAGGGCTCTTATTTCAGTGCATACTTTATTTTAATCTTAATTTTCATTGTCATGATTATATACTTGTACCATTGTAATCGCGAAAAATTTTGGTTTTTAATTTTAACGGAAATACCGTTTTAGCGCTCCCTGGACCCATTTTGACTAGTTTTGGCCTGACGTTTGTACATATTTACTAAGGCTCAGCTTTGATTAGGAGTTGTATAAATGGGTGAGAAAAAAAAAAAACAAATTTCATTTTTCGCCGTGCGTATTTGGGATAGGAAGAATGTGTATAGCAGATGTTTCGTTTAGAATTAAAAGGTCTATTATGTTATATTCTATGATGTTATTCGATCAGTTACATTGGAACGGAGATAACATTTATTATTTTCAAATTGAACAATTTTTTTATGAAATGCTATCGAGTAGTATGTTGGTTTGAGTTAATAAGACTACAAGGAAGTGGTGCCTCTGTGAGCTCTGATGGTGAAGTTTAGCATCATTTTTGAAAATAAAATGGAAGAAACTACTAAAAAATTGTTATTTGTGGTCGTATTATAAAGATTAACAACATGTGCGAGAGGTTTATTCCATGGTAAGAGAGCAAACCGGATCGGCGAATTTTTATTAAGCTTTCAAGCCGCAGAAAATGGAGTAGGGCGCGATTAAATATTTATAAGTCTGCTGGAGGAGTGATGAGATTGATTCTAGAAAAGAAGGGGGGGGGGGGTCTTGCAAAAAAAAAAAACCTTTGGTCTTCCTGGAGGTGATTTGTTTTGCGCAGAGTCGTCAGAGGTGTTGCCCCCCACTTGGAATCGACGGTGGCCATTGTCCTGGGAGAATGAGGTTCTTATTCCTATGGCAGATCCATTCCTACTTTCTGGAATATCAATGCTATATTTTTTTTGTACTCTTCTTCCAACAATCGGAAAGACTGAAAGCGAAAAATAAAAAGTCGGTCAAGTACTTAATGCAGGAGCAGGACTCTCCAGTCTCCTTCCAGCTTTGGTCAGGTTATTCCGACTAAAGAATGCAATACCCACAAAGCTTCAGATTTCTGAATAATATGCAGAGAATTTAAAACTTTCTCGAGGGATAATAAAAAAACGTGGTGCCCCATCATTTAGAACAGTAATTGGAGTGGAAATTATAGGACAAGAACACAAATATCTCAGATTGTTTCCAAACTTAAAGAGGACGTTAGGCTTCCAGACTTCGTTATTTGAGTATTTTTAACAAAGTGCCTGAATATCTCGTCCATAGAAAATTTCAATTTTGGCCCAATGTAAGCCCTCCTCCATCTCTTATAAGCTATGATCTTTAAATTTTGTAAATTTCACTAACCCAATACTTATGGAAATTGGACATTTCATTGCAAGCTTGTAGAGTCACGATGTGTTTTGGAATTACCAGTGGGTACAAAATGAAACGCAAAACATAGGTCTTCCATGGAGACTAACGTAAAAGCGAATTTCTTACAAGAAACAAATACTTGTAAATAACTGTATTATAACTGAAATTAAATCTGACATTTCAACCTCGAGAATGCAAAGAAATTAACCTTTCCAGGTTTGATAGAACAGTAAACACTTACATTAACCAATGCTTAAATATCACCAACAAATATAAAATATTCCTGTGGAATTAATATAACCAAACAAGTTTCACTCAAGAAACTGTTAAAGAAAGTATTTAAAATTTATCCTTGGTTCCAAACTCGAATAAATTGTAGCCGTTGAATATCTTGCCTCACGATTTTATGTATTGCGCTTAAACGATAATTACCATTACTTAACACATTTTTTATTCGATGAGCAATAATGAATGTACATCTCCTAACGGTAATCTTCTTCATCATCAGAGCTTCTTCGAGCAAGGTTTATTATCTTTACACAGAGGTTACTTGCCCCGTATTTAGCATATCTCTTTGGATTACAAAAGATCCTGTCAATTATATAACAATTATATAAGGGTTGTGAAGGAACGGTATTGTGGACTGCCGTGGGAATTCTCGTTATTTTTGCCGTGATTATGTTCTGGAAGATGAATTTTTGATGGGTTATTAAAATCAACTTTATGGATTGCTCTTGTCTTACCAAATCAGATAATACTCACTGAGAAAACTCATAATATATAAATCTCTTCATTTCGACATTAAGGGTTGAATACATTTTGAACGCCATATGCAAATGAAAGAATTCGTGAAATGTGAAGGGCTAATAAATGAAATATATATTAATATTCTATAAAATAAGAAACTAAATTTTATAAAATTAAGAGCCTGAAAAAAGGCTATATCCTACTTCAAGAAATAATAAAACTCTCTTAGTCTTTCGTTTATTTATTTTGCACAAAGCTTTCATTAAATCAGAAGCATCTCTACTTCCATCCTTCCTAACATAAAATCACAAAATTCATTTTTCAACGGTCTATGTTTTCGGATATTGACGGAACTATTCGCTTTTAAACGACTATAACCCATTTATCATTTTATATTTAGCATTACTATATCATTTAGTTGTGCACATCCCTTTGATCGAAATTGTCTAAGAGGGGGGGTTAGAGGAAGGCGTAAATTAAAAAATTCTATGTGATCCATACCTTCTCAATTTTTTTTGAATGGGACATTAATTTCGTATCATAACGATATCTGTTAAGCATGTTCTATAAAATTTTTATTTCGTTATTTTGGATTGGATATGTCGCATGTGACTTTACCATAAAATAATTTTAAATAGAGCATTAACAAAAAATTGAATTTAAGAGCACAAGGAGTTCAGATGGTCTCTACTTCAGGTATTTGGATATTATTAAAGTATCCTGTCACGCGTTTGATACAGTGGTAAGTAGTAAACTTGAGAAAGGAAATTGTAATAAGTACAAGAAAGAAAAATAATTGCAATCATTCACAAATTATATAACGGTGAATGTTCACCTTAAATCAAAAGGTTAAAAAAATATTGTAGACAGCTCTGTCACGCTGACGTAACAGTCTTTCTTGTTCCAAAGCTATAGATCAATAATTTTGAAAGGTGGTTTCGGAGTAAAGGTTCTGTGGAATTAATTTGCAGTTGTGAAGAATATGAAGCGAGCTGAGGCAAGAGCTGGAACCGCAGACCAAGATGGTGGGGTCAGAATTTCCACTAAACCTGAATTGGCCTGTTTTTCGGTTGCCATTTTTATAAAATAGTTTTACCCAGGACTTATACACATATATATCAGTCCAATCGATGTCACCTCCCCCATTTGGAAATGGAGATAAATAAACACTAAAGGCATTTAGGACATAAATCAATGACCATATTCCCATGCTTCAAGCTAAATGGGTTATCAAAAACCTATTTAATCACATTAATAATTATTATTTAAATTAAAGAAAAACAATAAAAAGTCTAGACGTCTACAAATACTTCAATATGCACGGTTTTCTTTCAGATATCAAACTCCACCATCAGTGCCTGCTGACAAAATAATAAGTCCGTCACTCAGGGGCTGCGTTAACTAAGCAAATTTCTCTCGTGCGGCACGGATTTGTATTTATTTCAAAACGTAAAAGTTCAATGTAAAAAATATGTGGTATGTAGGCTTGAAAAAAGTGGTTTATTATATAACAGCTGATTGTTAATAGGAGACCAGTACGAGTGGGGGTTAAACATGGGCGAGAACTAAAAAATACTAACATAACGGTTAATAATCAAGATAGTGAAAAATGGTAAATAAGAATATTTATAGAGCATTACATTTGAAATAAAATTGATTCCATACAATTTTTCGATCCGACTCATAACAACGGAGTTATTTCGAATTTTCAAAATTCACCCCTCTCTGCTAAGGGTGCTTACCCTTCCTCCCAATTTTAGCCGTTAACGAACGTGATCTTCATTTTTACATAAAACGTTTAAATATCAAGTTTGGCAACGATCAGACAAAAATTGCGACCGTTGACATTGTTTTTCTTTTCTCATTTTCACCCGAATTTTTTGGTTGTCTATTGGTTTTAATTTTTGTTGTTTTTATCCTAGATATTTATGTAATTTTTATTGTTATATTGGCTTTCTTGACTATGCTATCAAAATCTAGGGTTCTTGTTTTGTCGTGAGGATATTGGAGCAAAGTCTCTGAAATGACATTAAATCATAATAAAGTACTTGTAGACGACAAGGCTTGTTATAGTTCCTGATTAATTAGTTCCACTATCGCCCAGAATCTCGGGAGAATGTTTAAACTTAACTTGGACCTCTTTGGAATGAGACACCTGAATGGAAGTAGGACCCAATGTCGTCCTAATAAGCATTATTGTTATTGAATTAGGACGCACAGCGAATGAATTATAATATAATCATAATAATGTTATGTGCAAATTAGTAGAGGTTAGAAGCAACGGAACGAGGAACCCGTTCATTTTGAGCGGTTCAAGTCACGAGTCAGGAACGCTTCCGAACTATGAATCACTGTCTTCCGTTCCTATTCGCCGTCGGTACTCCTAGAATAGACACGGCCTTAGCGGACTGCCCACGCGACTACCTGGCCCCACTCTGTTGTAATGGGTCGCAGATATATTTCGTGAAACTCTTTCTTCTGATCGCTTAAGTCTCAAAAAATGGAGCCTGAAACTCGTAGGAGATACAGTAACCTTTCTTGTAGGACGGATTTGTTTCTTGTGCAGCCTTTTTAACAGATTTTTCCCTAAGGAAAAATTAACTATTGAGGTCATACTCATGAAGCGATATTGTAAACATTTTCTTGAAATGCCCAACGAGCCTATCCAGCAGATGTAAAAAAGTCCGTCACACAAGGACTGCGTTAACTAAGTAGATTTCCCACGTGCGTTAAGTATTTTCATTTATCTCAAAACGTGAAACTTCTATAAGTACAATATTCGGAATTTAGGCTTCAAAGAAAGTGCTTCAGAATACAGCAGGTTATTTGTTATATGACATGAGTAGGAGTGTACTATCACCGACAATAATCAAGATAATGAAAAACGTACATAAAAATCTTTACAGATCATTACATTTGCAATAAGATTGATTCCATAAAAAAATTCGATCCGCCACATAATAATATAATGATATTTCGAGCATTCGAAATTCCTCCCTTTAAACCACCCCCCCCCCTCCCCTACCGCCCACTACCGATTTTAGCCGTTAACGATCTTAATCTTTATTTTTACTTAAAACGTTTAAACATCCAGTTTGGTATCGATCAGAAGAAAATTTGTGACCTCTAGAGAATTAACAGACATGTGTAAAATTTTGAACGGACCTCATTTTCGTCATCTAAGTTGGATCGATGGACAATTGAAGAAACTGTTTGAAAATCCCATCATAAGCACAAACTCAATAGACAATTTCCCCTAAGAGCAATTTTGTTTGATCATTACCTGTATTTTAAATGTTTTATGCAGAACTATAGATGATGACTTTGTAAATGGATGAAATCAGAGAATTCGATGGGAGGTATAGAGTGGGGAATTTAGAAGTTCAAAATATCTTTATTATACTTTGGATCGAAAAGTTGTTTAAAAGCAATCTCATTGCATATTTAATTCTCTATAAATGTTATTATACACATGTTCTCTTTTACTTGTTTATTAAACAAAATATATTTAGTTTTCTCCCTCTCTTAGTGAAGTCTTATTAACAATAAGTTGTTATTTCATGAACTACATTATCCGGAACTTAAACTACAAATATTGTTTCCATTGAACATTTACTGTGCTAGGTATATTGGATTACTTTCGGTATGACGCCGTCATTTAAGATTTTAAGTTCTGAACTACTACCAGCTCTACTCATAGAGAACAGATTGCGAGATGAGATCACCAGCGTGTAATTCCAACATTTGGGAAATCTGCTTAGCTTACGCAGTGCCTGCGTGACGGACTTTTTCCCATTCTTCTGAAGCACCTTGAGCCAAGTGAAAGCCTGGTAGTGATAAAGTCATTTGGTAGGAATGCTTGAAAAAATGGTTGTGAACCTAATGACATGATATCCTCTCATTAAATTCTTGTGGTTGTTTGTAACTGTTGTGCCAAATAATTATCTAAATTAGCTTAATTTTTATTATTACCCCTTACTATTGAAAAACCGCAAGAGATATGCAGAAGTAATCGCAATCTCGGAGAGATAGAGTTATTATAAAAGCATTATCGGAACAGACTGGAAGTTGTACTTGAGGGACTCGGCCAAGACGATTAAGTCGTTGCAAGTATTCCTAAGTGGTTCTGCCAGCAGAAATGCAGTCGTTCTTAACCGCTGCTGGGCGTTAGATAAGTCTAATCGGGAATTTACAAGTTTCCGAACAGATGTTTAATGTCTGGGGTTTTAAATCGAGTCTCACCCACGCCATGACATCACGGCCGCTCCTCTTCTTTCTCATCACTTTACACGGTGGAGTTCCGCAGGTGATGCTGTTGAGCAAAAATAAAACTTGAAAACGCTCTCAGCAATTTCTGCGGAGTTATAAAATTACCTTAGTCACTACTAACACAACAATTCAGACTTTTTCCTAGGATTAATTTTCATTTCAGCCTTTGTGTAGATACTGGCTGATCTTAGAACCAATATTTTTGGTAATACGTCTGCCTTGATTTTAGCAGATTGCGTCTAGGAATACCAACAATTAAGGTTTCACTGAGGCTACGAGTTTAGAAAAATGAATTGAAATCTCAACAAAACTAGTATGGGTTTGTGTTTTTGCGAAATTATGTATGCAAATTAAATTAAAAGGCTGCGGTTATTGGCCAAACTACGGCTCAAATCAATCTATATATACATAAAAATGAATGTTTTTCTATATGTCATTTATAAAATCGTAAACGGCTGAACCGAATTTTACGAAACTTGGTATGTATAACATTACAAACCTAAGATTTAGGCTATATTAATATTCTCTGACACGAACAGGAGTGGGGGTTATAAGGAAGGGCAGAAATTAAAAATAGCTATATTTCGTTTTCTATTGATTTTTCGACAAATATGCACTTACAAAAGCTGTTTTTTTTTGTTTTAAGAGTATTTTTTGTCATATATACTTTTGTCGTATACCGAAGTAAAAATGAGTTATACGCTAAAAATTATAGTGGGAGTCAACAATTTTATGGCACGCAAGACTCAACCGAACTAAACGAAACTCCGTAAGTGATTTGGTATTAACAACTACCTGATTAAAAGCTATATTAAAATTTTGAGGTTTGAACAGGAGTGGGGGTTATGGAGGTGTGAAATAATACTTTTATAATCAACATATCCTCAGCACGCTTGACTCGCGTGTAAATCCTGAGCATTGAGACAGAAAAATGTAAAAATATTGTACAAAGAAATGCTCCCCAAAAAATACCATCATCAATCAGTCTCAAATGATTTCCCGGGCGAAGCCGGGTACCTTAGCTAGTTTCTTATAAATCAGTAATATCCTTCATTTTGCTTACAATTTAACTGCTTTATTTTGTATTTACTACTTCATAAGTTGTGTTTTTTTGTTTGATATGTTGATTTTCCCTTTTTTTTTCCTCAACATTTTTCATGCACATGCCCAAGTATGTTACCTCTACATGTTTAGCTATCTTAGCCCATATTGGTAAAAAGCGGATATCCCTGACTGACGGAAGTAATTATGCCCTAAAATAATGGTTCACTTCCGTGACACTTGGTAGGAGCCGAAAGTCCTTCAAGAGCAAAACCCCAATTAAAATTTGAGATAATGAATTCAATCAATGCTTTGTCATTCGCTTTAAGGATTAACTGTTCGTTATTCGCACTCGTGATTGAACTTATTGGCTATGGGGATAGGTTGCAGGAACAAAAAAAAATCAGTTGCAGGTTAAGGAGCAACGAGGAACAGAACTTAATGAAGCTGACTCTGGTTTAGAAATACGATGACGTTGAAATTGTGAGACGTTCGAAACCCGGCCCTGAAGCCATCACGAGTTCTGGATCAAACGGATTCATTTTATTTTATCGGTTCATTAGTGATATCTCTATCCCCGGCTCTTTCCTCAGACATCTCCTGTCTCGAGAAAACATAATAATCCTCTCAAAATCCTGTTCGGAACAAAGATGTGACCTGTACGCTCAGTTCACATGGTTTGATTGATCAACAATAATTAAATCACGCAATAATAGGATTGAATTTGAATAACTAATATCTGTTCGTTTAGAAATGATAATGCAAGTAAAGCTTGCAATTTTAGTAGATTTCCCTTAAGGGAAAATTTATATATATATACATTTATCTCTAGTGGTCGTAATTTTATTTAAATCGTTACTAAACTAGATATTTAATAGTTTCATGTAAAAAGAAAGATCAGTTTCATTAATATATGAAATCCTACAAGTGTGAGTGGGGATTTAGGGGGTAAGAATTTCGAAAATTCTTAATATATCCATTATTATGCGTTGGACCGAAAACTTATATAGAACCAGTCTTATTGGAAATGTAATGTTTTATAAATGTTGTTATGTACGAATCTTCACTATATAGAGTATTAACAGAGATATTTGCATTTTATAGTTTTCGACCTTCAGTAAACTACCCCCTCTTACTCATGTCATTTTAACAATAAGCTGTTATATTATGAAGCATTTTATTAGACGCTTAAATTCCAAATATTGCTAGCAGTGATCTTTTACGTTTTAAAATAATTGAAAATACTTGACGTACAAAGAAAAACTGCTTAGTTAACGCAGCCTCTGCGTGACGTACTTTATTTACAACCAATGCTCTCAGGTTGAAAATACAACACAATTAAGCTGCGACTTACAAGTGAATTATCTTCTTTTTATGCCATTACACTTGGAGAATATTGTGTTACCAACCAAAAATTCTACGCTTGTAAAAGAAATAGGCTATCATTTTGAAAGGTAAGGGTGTTGGTAGAACTTCAATAACTGATTTTCTTAAAGGAAAATCGGCTAAAATTCTAGTAATTATGAAGCAATTATATTCTAGTAAAGTGAAAAGCTGGCATTTTTCAATAAAAGGAAAGTATTGGTATATAAATTGATAATATGAATACAATAAGAATTTCGACAACTGAATATAGCATTTAAATGCAATAATAGCGTCTGACTTATTGGGAGAGAAAATTGGGAAATATGGTTTAAATTAAAAGGCATTTCACAAAGCCGTATAAGAAACTAGGTTCTCAAGGAATAAGGTTATCTCGGGTTTTGCCCTAATATGACGAAAGCGAGGAAAACCAAAGTATGCATGAACCTCGTCTTATACACCGCCGCCAAGTGAAAGCAGTTCTAGCAGAGAAAATGTCAATCGCTTTCCATATGCCTACAACTTATATCCCGTTCTCCGTTTAGAAGCAGGCCCATTTTATGGAGAAAAATTAGCATTTATTGTAAATTGAAGTTGCTGAATTTCAGTAATTAAAGCAGAAAATATTAACTGGGGTTATATCATACTATTTATATTAATATATATTAAATACTGAACAATATATACTAAACATATCAACCAATTATCTTCTATGGCTAAAAAACTGAAATACACATTAATGTAAATTTTAATATGGCCTTCAACTTGTAGGATTCCCTCGTTTTTTTTTTTTGTTTTTTTTTTAATATTTTCATAATTAACCAATAATTTTAGTTGTTTATCTATTGAGTTCATGAGCACATATACTTGAGTTTTATTATGATATTAACTGTGTAGTTTCATGGTTACTTGTAAGAGTTTGTGGTTTTCGTTTTAATGCCTTATGACATTACAACGGTAACATTATTAAATGCTCCTGCTTTAGGACGTTTGGAATATTTGTTTTATATTTTTATTCGTTTAATGTTTATCCTCAAATGCAAATCCAAGTGCCTTCTGATACAGACGAATTACAATAACCTTCCTTCGTTCTTCAGTATCGTCTATGTCCCGAACATAACAGCCGTGCAAAAACTGTTGAGCTCCCGAATTTTCTTCGGAATACTCTAAAATGTTTATTCCTGTTGGCTAAACTCAGGTTCGTTTTTATTATCACTCTACCTTTAAGCATTATATCTACTTAAGTGGGTCTTTTCATTTTTTTTTATCGGAGGGAATGTAAAGTGTTAACAATAGTCAATTTACCACTACGATAACTTTTTTTTTTGGTGTAATGGTTGGAGAGGCTAATGTATAATTATCTGTTTTTGTCGCGGGAACAATTCCTAATTGGTGAACGATATCTCTATATTTATGTTGTGAGTCTGACACAATATCCATATTCACTTTGGCTATTTAACAGAACGTCAATGACTTCAACACATCTGAAGTTCAATGTATTTTTCGACCGCTTCTCAAGTTTCTCACTTCTTCCACCTTTGGAATGGAGTACTCATCATGTATGGTGTAATACACAATATGAAGTGTTGGGTGTCATAAATAATAAATCTCCTGGAGAGGCACGAAGTGAGTAATAATAATAAAAGCGAAGAGCATCATATGGTTCTTAACTTCTTGATAAATCATCAAAGTATCTATATTTTGGTAGTTCGTCTTCTCTGGTTGATTGAAAATGAAAATGTTTGGCTACCCATGTTCTTTCAGGGGATACAGAAACATTTATAATAGTATAGAATCACCTAGAGCTCAGTGTTCCCTACATATAAATATATTTTGAAATTACACTTTGTAACTCGTATAAATAATTAATGAATTAATATTTTCTTGTACATTAAATACTCATGTTCATTTGAAGATTGGTTATGTAACAAGCTGGTTAAAAAATTAACAAACAAATTTGGTGAGCGTTATATTCTAGCAATGTTCAAGTTGTCAACAGTATTTTTGGAATTCATGTTAAAAAATCGTTATAGCCGTTTGTAATTAAGAAACTCCGTCCAAAAACATCTCGAATTTTTTTTTACTCCACATAGCCTGTTGTCGAAACACCTGCTTCCAAGTCAAAAGCAAATTGTCGTCTTCGTAAATGGGGGTCGAGTCAAACAAGTTAACTCCGGACACACTCACCGAGTCAAACACAAACAATCAGAGCTCTGAGCGAGTCAACAGTAAAGCATGAAGCGAACCGCTAACAGCCTAAGCAAACAGTTAACACACTCACTACAAGCTATTCCACTTTGTAATACACCCACTTACGTCTGATGGACCGCTGACCTCAGTCATGTATATTTACCAACACACCTACACGCTACCATTAGACCGACAGCACTATACTAGTGATTTTGGAATCCAATGCAAAGTGAAAATATATTTTTTATTATTGGATACCAGTAAATAACCTTGTTAGGGCAATGTGTCGATTTAGTGTCTCCGATTTCAATAATATTTTCTTTAAGGGATATATTTTGCTGTATATTTATTTGCCTAAACGAGGCAATATGCTGTAAATACCAAGAAAGTATTAATTCAAATTAAATAATATTGGGATAATTTTTTTCTCGTTGACTGCAACAACAAGCCTTCGATGCAAGCGGGTCTTCATAAAATTTTAGATATTAGACTCAATAGAGTAATTAATGCTATTCTAAAAAAATTGAAATTTCAGCCAACTTCCTTGTCATTCAGAGCCTCTCTGGAAAACAAATCAATGGAAAAAAAAACCTTGAACTTATTTAATATATAATTAATTAATGAATACGAATATTTTTCCATGGATTCCGTTAGTAAAAATATCGATTAAAATACTATAATCTCATAAATAATAGTAACACATTTAAACCATGTAAAAATAAGAACACATTAAAATACATTATGCCTAGAAGTTAAACTTCTGCTTTCTACTAATCTGGAAGAAATATATACCGAATTAAATTATTACTCTGGTTTTTCAATAAATAAGCTTCAATAGCCAATAGATCTTTTAAGAGATATTCATGGAGACTCCAAAAAATTTATTCATATTTAATTACTACTTTTTAAAATAATATATTTGCCGGTTATCTTTCGTCAATTTCTTCACTTGCAATAATATCTACTTGCACCAAAAATCCTATTAACCTAGATACCGACTGCATTAACTGGGATAAGCTAAACGAAATCAATCAAAATTTCAAAGAGCTCATGAGAACCAAAAATACGCTCAAAAATAAAATATATTATTGTCTAGATTTACGTTTAAATGTTAGTGTTGCATTCCTGATCGTATACCTTCTGTCATTATTCATGACGTAATTAAATCACTGTTTATGTTATAAATTCCCGTGTTTGTATATTTGTTGTTTCCTTTCTGTTATCATGTTTCTATATTCCACCTTCAAATTAATTTTATTTTGAGGAAAGAGAAATCAACTGAGTTCATGGCGATTATTAAAAAAAAAAGTGTCCTTATGAAGTTTTAAGGCATATCTAACTAATTAGATTGTTATACAAATATAACAAAGAAAATAATGTTTTTTTATTGGTTAGAATTCAATAATCCAGGAAAAATTGTTGTTTACTTGCATTTCCTGATGGATAATTTTTCATGATTTACTTCCTGATTTGGCATTCATGCATCACATCTTTGGGACTATGATAAAGAAATCAGTTTTCCTTGTTGTGAAACTCCATGCTGGACTAGGTTTTGGCTAGTGGACAGCAGAGCGGCAAACCTTGCCCACGGTCACAGAGACATGATCGTCTCAACCCATTGCTCGGGCAATGTCCTGTCACCAACCTTTGCGGAAGGCAGTATGGACAATCAGTCAAGATGGTGGTGGTGTGCGCTTTATGGCCTTCCGTTTAGTTAGTCTGCCACTTAATGGTATTTAACAGGTTATTGGCACTGCTAATGAACCACCTGTGAATCCGGTAGGTGACTCCTACATGAGAGGATCTACTGTTCCTTGATTGATTGCTGTCTGGGGTTATCGACCCAAATTGACCTATCACAATGAATAACCACTTCTCTCCAAAATAAATATTTATTTATTTATGACGTAGATCGAACTAAGATTTGACACATTTTATATTAGTGTAAGTTGCGAGCTTGTTAGAGGACTTTCCATTTAATAAATGCTCCATTGTGCTTGCAGAAATCTAAACTTCTCAATTTGACCTTTTACTACAATAGAAATAGCCTCCCTAGATAATAAATATAGAAATAATATAGCATGTGGTATAATTGGCCTCCAACCGATTGTAGGCCTACCTAGAAAACCCCTATGGGACGTACGTTTTAGTTATTAGCAGATTTCCCCTTAGGGAAATTTGCTATTGAGGTCCTGCTCATGACGTGTTTTTCGAAAAAAATTCCTCGAATCGATCCTACCCAGATATATACGATATATACCTGTTAATATATATAATATATGTCGAAAAAATAATACGTAACAAATTCAAGAGTACTTCATTTACACCCTTAATCTGAGAGTCTCTATTTTCTGTAACCATTTCTTCTTTCAAAATTAATTTCATTTGGATTGGAGTTTCGTTTTAGTTTAACATTTAATTTCATAATTTTACAATTTCCATGGACAATACATAGTATACATTTATCTAGTAAAACGCAATAGTTCAGTAATGAAACATTCATATAATTGCTTCCTAGTTCGTTATTTTTAACCAGTTTTCATAACGTATACCCCAATCACAAAAAAAGACTTGACAGCAGGGACACAGGTCACAGTATGACTAATGTAAACAAGTAATTATTTTAGGACAAAAAATAAAATTAAAAATAATAATACGCCACTAAATATAAACCTGTTTATCAACAGATCCAATAACTGCATACGGTTAATAATCATGATGAAATTAGTTATTTTAACACAAAGACCTTAATATATACTTAATATAAGGAAATGTTCTTAGAAATCAAGAACACGACCAAAGTATCATACAAAAACTTGATTATGCTCCGTTCACTAGAGTCAATTTTTACAAACGGAGTTTCTCGTTTGAAACCTATTGAAGTTTTCTATTCCGGGTTTGAGACCAATTCTCAGGAGGGGCTTGTAATGGCCTCCTACGAGGGAAAGTAAATTTCTTTCCTTTAAAGCAGTTTGAAGGAAGTCGACTTTCAATAGTATTTCTATCATAAAGCCGTCTCTAGCAGACTGTCAATAAATAAATGAAAATTCCAGTAGTGTCATGCATTTTAGGAATAATATTGTTGTTTTGGATAAATTTTGCTTGCTTTAGGGTGGCGTTTAAAGAAAAATCAAGCAAAAATCAGTTATTTATAAGAATACTTGAAATAAATGCCCGTAGATGCCAAGGCATGCCACAAGCTTTGTTCGTGGAAGACTTGATTGCCTTAATGTCGATTATTCAGTTTTGGAAAAAACAAATGGATTTCTAATCCTTTTGCCACGAATCGCAGAGTGGTAACGTCAACAGCAGAAAGAAACCCAGAATTAAATTGTACCACAGAAAATGTTTATTATGGCTCTCGGAGTTAAAATTCAGATGATCTAGTAAAAATTGAGAAAGAATTAGCAAACTTTGCAAGCTCTAATGATATAGTACGTTCATGCCAATGCCTTCTATATCTTGCTCCTAAAGACTTTGATAGAAGTGGAAATATATAGGCCTATTGTCTTTCCATCACGTGTTGGGGAAATGATTAGAAAATGGCCTCTTGATTGGCCATATTGATTGGGAAATAATAACGCATATCCTCCGACGAAGTGTAAACTTTCTGCGTGTGATAGCCTCGGGCTACAAAAGAAGTTAAAAAAGTTGTTCTTCTAAAACCTCACAAAGAACTAATGATTACTGTTGGCGATGAATTTATGGCAGTGAACTCTCCTCAATTAGTAAGGTACCTTTATTATTTTTACTCTTTTGGAACAGCAAAACATTCATACTATGATAACACTTAGTTCTTTTATGGAATACGTTTTTACATTGATGGGTCACAGAGTGCTGTGATAGGTCGAATGTGGAGGTTGTATTTTATACCTTTAGTTTTCTGGGGTTGTCATGGCTCTTTATAAAAATCGTGTATATTTCTTTAACTTTCGATACTAGGGTTCTTCGTTTTGTCTCAAATGCGTGCATAATTGAAGTTGGTAAGAGAGTAAGTCTCTAACAGTGGTAAATCACCATTTCTCAAAACATTTTAATTCTTCCTCATTTTTTGATGTTTCCGTGGTCAGTTTTGTTATTTTAATTGCTAGAAATACCCTCATTGTGACTTCTAAATATTGAATAACCGAATTTATAGTTTACTGAGGCCTAACATTTTTTTTTTGCATTTAAGTCAGATAATCTGGTTGTTTAATGCTCATTATGGACCAAGTATGGCATTTTATAAACTTTAGAGACCTGCCTGGGATACTATGGACGGTCTGAATTGAATGAAATTTGCTTAATGTTCTTAGAAAATGGTAGCTTTTATATCAATTTATAAGAAAAAGTAGCTCCATGGTATCCACTGCAATAAACATTGTATAAACCTTAAATTGATTCCTTCAACGCCAACCACATACTATTGTGTTATTGGACATTTTTTTGCAGGGTACAACAAGAGTTCGCTTCTTATTTTAGCACACGTAAATATTTCTCTGGAAAGTTGCTCAACTTGTATTAAGTGAGATTAATTTAGGTGTTGTTTCGGAAGGTAGTACCTGTGGTTATACAGACTGCAGCGAGCTGCAGCGCTATTTGTAAACCTAATACGTCTTAAGACCGGTTTTAGATAAAACTGTGTCGCTTGCTTTCACTTACCAGCTCAGGAAACTTCAGAAGCCTGCATCTCGTAGCAACCTCGTATATTGGACTCCATGTCTATAAAGCAGTCTCATGTAGATAAATAAACAAGTAAAAATTATTACCTAAATAAATAAAAATATTCGGTAATTACAAAAAAAAAAATTAAGAGCCTTCATTGTTTAAGATGAACTCTAAGAAAACAAAACTTCTTTATTCAGTATTCTTCCTTCTGACAAAACTAGTAATTTTCAGAAAATATTCCTTTTCTCTCCCTCAATTCCTATTTTTTTTATCTCAGTAGCACAGCGGAATTCCACAAAGAAAATATATTTATTTATTTATTATTTGGGTTATTGTATGATTAAATTCCCTCATAAGTCCGGAGAAACTAAAAAAAATAGTCAAAAATAAAACTATACATTGAAGAATTCGTTTTTTATGTATTGTTGTATCGCATGAATTAAAAGCATCTTTTTAAATAGACGCCTATTCTCTTTATTGTTACACGGAGTACAATTTAAAATATGAAAAGATACTACAATTCAGGTAATGGAAAAAGTACCCTATCCGGCGAAAAGTTAATTTCACATTAACTTCATTTTCTAAGAAATTCAAAATAAGAATCACAAACTTTCCCTCCAAAACAACATTAAAACACAACTTAGCTTCTTGCTGCCAAATCTATACTCATTTATAAAACATTAGCTTTTTTTTTAAGGTATTGTCGATTTATGGTCCAATTTGATCATTATAAAATTAAATATCTCGATTGAATGAAACAGTATAAAACAGAAAAGTGTACGTATGTCATTATTTCAGATGCTAATGACGCCACGCATATTTTGGCAGTCTATCTCTTTTGTTAACTTTTTTTTCTCTTCTACGTCTCAAAATCTGGAAAAGGGTAGAAAACAGTACAGGGATTAATATTTTAATTAGCCTTTTCTACTCCTGGAAAGAAATGACCAATTTTGCTTTAACTACTTCAATCAACAATGTTTTTTGATTTCGTGTCGTTCGTACGATAAAATGTGCACTTCTCCTGCCGCTCTGTTTTTTTTTCTGGCTTTCGAAAATCTCAATGAAATTGTCCGATTTCCAGAAGCCCTTTGAGAAACGCCGCCTCGTACAAATGCCCCGGCGGGGCCTATCAACTAACAAGGCAATTACAAACAAACCACAGACCTTCGATACAATTTCTAGTTAAAAGTACCTCAGCCAGCCAGCTGATGGCCGGTTTAGCCCAAGGCGAAAAGGTTACCACACCCTAATATGGCTGCTGGTTGACCCACATCTCTCTCCTTCTGATGCAATTGGTGTGTCCGACCGCTCCCACTCCTGTCGCACCAGGCTCGAATAACGATGAGAAATGAGTACGCAATATATGTATCTTGCAAGAAAATAAACAGAACCTACGGCTCTACTCTAGATGACTTTAGAACATGCTTCAACTCCTGGTTCCTTTATATTCTGATTATTTTTGGAGTGTGATGTGAATGACTCATTTTTAGTTACGGAGCTCATAGAGTAATTATGATGTAATTTCACGATTTTCGCAAAGCTGAAGCCTTGATAAGTCCATTTGCTCCAATACTCTAAAGAATTCAGAATATACCCGAAGTACCCAGGAAATACCATCGCAAAGCATAATTTTGCGCTTAGTCTCTCAAAATTGTAGGAGTACTAGTTTTTTTTAATAAAAAAAAAAACCTGTGTATTTTTTTCATAGTTAAATGGCAAGAGTAAACTTGTCTCAACGAATGTAAGACAGAACGAGCACTTGAGAGCTGAATGGCCCCTGAAGGTAGGTAAGCCACGAAACATAAAGGGCAACTGTAAGTAAAGTTTGCGGCGAAGGAAAGGTGTTCTTATTGGTGACTCTTGCCATATAACTATGAAGAATATATAAGAATATTGGGAATTGAATAAGAAAAAAAATAATATTGGTACAAATCGCATTGAAAACGATATCTGTTTTCCTTACTTTTGGACATAAATGAATCCTGAAATATATTTTGAAGAAGATTCAATTCTTAGAAACACGAAAAAAATTACTTGCGTTCATCCGAGATCAAGCCTAATTATTAATTAATAATAATAGAATGTCTTGATTTAGGTTTCATGATATTTCATGTGTTTTTTAATTAAACAAGGGGCTCAGGCTATCCAAGTGAGCTCAGGTATTTGTCCTAATCTCGATTTGTAAAAGTAGAGAGAGTCTTGAGTTATGTTTGTAAATAACTTATTTGTATTAGCTTAAATGCATTGTACTTCTTAACCACAAACACTTTTATTAAGCTCCTTTTTTCTCATGCATCCTTTAACTTTACACTAATACATATCTCTAAAACATATGATCTACATTAACATAGGAATTACAAAACATATGATCTACAACAGATTCTCGCCGAGGCAATGGGAATTTATTCAGTGACGAACTCACTCATAAATATCTTTAGTCCCATGTTGGCTTGAGAAGTGTGTCACCCTTTAGATAACTCATCCCAATTAGGCTTAGCAGTACAAAAAGTGGACGTTAATAATTAACTTAACTAAACGAATAAATATTGGTTCTATTGCTTTGGCCAATTTTCAAGAATTATATGAGTTTTAATAGATTTAATTTATATTAAATCAGCATGATGTGAGTTGTACTAACATATAACGTTACGTAACGTCCCATATGTTCAAGAATATCTGTTTTATATATTTGTTCAATGGAGGAAATGAAATAAAAATATTAGAGTGTCAAATGCATAAAAAGAGGGAAGGCAAATAAATTTGTATACCTAATAATTTTTTCAATATTTTTTTATTATAATATTATATATTTTGTAATACTCGACTGGACGGTAGTAGTATACGTTACTAGTGGAGGCGGATGTAGCAGGTGTTTTCACTCGGGGAGCTCGGGCTATTCTCGTTTCTACCTTGGTCGTCTCGCCGGCCAGGGAAAAGTCTTACCGCTTTCACCTCTTCAGAGTAATACGCCAAGTCCTTGCGACCCGTCAAACATTTGGGATATATGTCACTGGATTACTTGTGATCCTGTACGGTTCTCTAGATTTAGTATTGATTCAAAGGTGCGTAAATGAGCAATGGATTCAAGTGTGGCATGAGTTACCCAACGTTGAGCTCCGTACAGTAATATAAATAGTGTGGAAAGCTACAATAAGTATAATTATCTAATTTTCAAGAATGTTTATAACTTTGGAAACGGCTTTTCCTTTTTTAACAAGTCCTATTACGAACAGATAGTATATATGTGTTATTCGAACCAATAATACATACATAAATGTTGTAATATCTACTGTATTACATAGGTAGGGAAGGGAACTGTGATAATATTAACTTCGTTATACAGGAAGTTTATATAACTATCTTTCAGATTCGATTCACTTTTTTAGAAGTGTTATTCCAGGACCGGTTGTGGGACTGATTTTTAATTAATGGGGTATAACACAGTTTTGAGGAATGGTTCCTTTTTCCATTATATAAATCCGTGGTTATATTTTGTGTCACCTTATGAGTCAGTCTGCTCATTTCGTTTAGGCTAAACGCCAGCTTTGGCCACTTTAAGTAAAATAATAAATCATAAATAGATCTAAGTCTACGCAACCCTTCATCGTTCCTCTGAAGTGCGTTATTATATTTGGGGCTTTTCATTAAATAACGTCAAAGGATGTTCATGCTCTTGAAAAACCTGACGTGTGCACAACATGACTTCCTTGTACTCCTTTTAAATTAATTAAACGAAGCGTTTGGCTACATTTCATTTGAACGCGATATAGATACCACATCTCCGTTCCTATGCGTCGTATCGAAAACCATCATATAACATAATCTATAGATCTTTCAATGATAAACAAATGAAGTCCTGTGAATTTTTTTTATATCTAGCACATTCGGAGAAATTTTGAATTTTCAGGCTCCTCTAAACCTCTTTCTCTGGAAGTCGAATTTTAGCAGAATTCCCGTTAGGGAATTCAGCTATCAATTATAAAGTATAAAGCTATGTATTCGTACTTTCTTATATTCTGCCTTCAGTAACCTCCCCAACCCACTCTTATACTCATCGGTTATTTGCATATAAATAGAAAATATGTGGGCTGATAAGATCACACCAGAGTCTTATACCAGGAACTAACATGGAAATCTGCTTAGTTTACGCAGCCCCTAAAAGTGACAGAAATTTATTATATAAAGTTGCACGAGTAATTATTACTGCATCACAAATTTCAACATTTTGAAGAAACAGTTCATGTTGGCAAGAAACATACATCCGTTAGTCAAAATCGGCCCAAGGAGGGTGAAAATGGATAAGTCGGGAAGTTTGAAAACCCCAAATATTCGCCATTAAAATATTTATTTCACTTGTTCCAAGGAAGCGAAGAGGAGTTCTATTATTTTTCGGGCTAAGCAAAACTTTCTTCTGCGATTTGCTTTCGCTCAGCGGCAGGAATACGACTCTCAGCATATCAACAATTCAGCAATACAAGAAACCGCAGCTAGGCAAACGACCGCCTCCAGATGGTCCACTTGTCGAAGCGGGTCCGGTGAAAGGATTGGAGAAGGGATAAACCCCGTGTTTTGCCTGACAATGGACCCCTGGAACTAGCCCTCATCACGAAGCCACAGCGATGATGGACGACAAAGACCAGGGCGTGCCTCAAAGAACCCAATTACGTAAATGCTCCAAACGGTCGGCGCGTGTGTAGTTATAGCTCTGCATGGTGGGCGGAACTCGAGCGAAAGGGTCTCACTAACGAGGGGGAAAGGATTTAGATACTATCCGAAATGTAGTAATACAACACTAGTATATTTCGATTTGATAAAAAAAAAAATTCTAATTAAAAATAAAAAATATACGTTACAAGGGCTATCAAAGAATTTATTTCATTAAGCTTACAATAAAACAAATATCACTTAATTAGAAGCTTTGGGCAGAACATCATTAAAAATATGCTGAGCCTAACTGATGTGACACTTCTCCTTACATATAGGAAACGATAAGAGAGGCTCATATTACTGCTGATAATAGATAAATTCCTTTTGGAGATTCATCTGATTTATTTTTGAAGTTAGGCCGGAAACATGTCTTGAGGTTCAGTTCAGACAACTTCGGACACCTTTGGTTACCACCTTCACTTCAGCAAGTCTCAATGTGAGAAGAGCAGACACAAGATATGGCTAAGAGCTTTTACAATGTATTTTTTGGCGAGATAGTTACTCTATAACTGGAATTTTTTTGCCTTGAAGTTAGAAACCAGTGTCACAAAACTGCAGAAAAAAAACACACACACACAAGTTCTTACGAAATTCCTGTCTACCATAAAGCTTATTTTTTCTTTAAGCGAAATTTAATACAGTTGTTGTCTATAACAGCAAGTAATTTGGCAACCTTTACCAAATCTTAAAACTGATAGAATACTAAGCAAAAACAATTGTAAATTTTACTGCACTTTATTTTGTAGGATAAAACTACCATAACCAAAATACAAAGCATCAAAAATTGCTAAAATCTTGCTCAAGTCTGGTCAAAACCGTTTCATAAAAAATATTGGAATAACAAAAAAAAGTATTTCTTTGACAATTGGTTGATAATCATTCATAATGATTCAGTTCACAATGAGTCAAGAAATACGATAGCAAATATAAATTAATAAAATATAAAAATTCCATTAAAAATAACAATAAAAAAAGAAAGACTTAATAAATGATTGTATTTTGAAATAGCATACTGCTATTACTACTCAAGATTTAGAAATACAAGATGTGAAATGAAATAAACATTTAATATTTTAATACTGTAAATGTAATTATAATCATTTAATTCTGCTTGAATTTAATAAGCCTTATTCATATAATGAAAAGAGACGAGACGGTAAATGAGTAATTACATAACATACTTAGAGTTTTCCAGAATAAAATATAAAGGCTGCTATTTTTATTTTTCATTACACTCTAATGCCGTCCAAAATAATGCTGTAAATCGCACTAAACCTCACTAATATTTTCATTAAAGACTTTATATTCTCTGCAAAAAAAAAGAAAAAAAGCTGTTAAAGCCAATCATTTTTAATTTTACGAGACTGCTTGAGAAAGGAATTTAAACAGGAGCCGTTCATGGAAGCATAGTTAAATCAGTCATAAAATCTATGGAACGCCATTAAAATTGGCCGCGATTGTGTTTCACAAAAGGCTTTCTTATTGAGAGCTATTGTGAAATATGCCGAGTTAGCCGTTCACCTGCACAATAGATCCAAAGCACTTAGAGGTTTATAGCTCTTACAAACCTCTATGGAGTTTAGACCATGAAAAAAAAAGTAATAAAATTACGATTGCATGCATGCAATTTGAGAAATTCTTAAATTCCTCATTGATTGCATTTTTTTTTCTATTCTTTATATCTTTTCAGTTTTTATTTCTGATGCCATTTTAAAACCAATTATTTACTTGATCTTGAAAGTAGAAGTAAAGGCATGCTTAAATGTTTTAAAAAATGAAATTAATCTTTAAACGAATGAAATAAAAGGAAACTCTATTGTATACAGGCAGCATTGTCCTAGTTAAGGAGTGTTACACCTGCTACTACCGTCAGTAAGCTAAAAGTAAAAATAGGTACAGGTTCGATCCTTTCTGGGGTATTAGTTTACAAGTTTGCTACCAGAGCGCGTTAGTGCCGTGATCCTTGTGAATTAGCGGTAGTTTAAAGAGTACAGCCGACTGACAGTCTCATGGGATGACTAACGGTTCGAGTTTCTTGGAGCCCACGGGTTTATCGGGGATTGTATTTTAACATTTCAAAACTACATTCGAAAGAGAATTTATTGAGACGTAGTACAATTATGTATATTTTTTTTTAAAAATAGACAAGACTTATTGTAGCAGGAGCCCAAATGCGTGTGTGTGGGTTCACAGGGTAGCGCCCACGTCGTTACACAAACATAACTACATACCAACTAATAAATAAATCACTCAAATAATATTAAATATGCAATTTCCCTTAAAAAAAGTTATAAATATCTAGTCAATTTCTCCTTTCACTTCTGGCAGGTGTAATCTTCTTCTTAAAATAGCTTCCATTTCCTCTACAATAATTTCTTTTTTCTTTTCAATTTCCCAAAGTGAGGGGTACAATACTAAAATGAGGGAGTGCTTTCGGCTATTATCCCCAGCAATAGAAGAAAAGGCGTTTATCTTTCTGACATTGTAAAAAAAATATAGTGTTAAGACGTCTGTTTCACGATAATAGCTTTTAAATGTCTTTTTTAATCACCAATCAGTTCTTAGTAATTGCAAGATGAAAGTGTTGGAAATAAAGAGAGAAAGGAATTTTACAATTTATTTCTAGGTTTGGAGAAAATTACTTTTCAAATATCGAATTGTACATTTCATGGATTTAATGATAGGTTGTTGGACCTCAACGGATAGAAAATGAGAGTCGATTATAAAAAGTTAATAAATGTAAATATGTGTTTTGTGGCTTCCTGTAACTAAAAAAATAAACGAATTAAAACCGAGTATAATGTATGTAAAAAACCCAAATAAGAATGTTTCCTTCACGAATTGACTATATAAGCTAAAAATGTTCAACCTATAATTTAATTATATATATATATATATATATATATATATATATATATATATATATATATATATATATATTGGTAGAAATAAATAAAAGATTAAATAGATATGATAAAAGTATGATCTGGACAGAAAAGATATTATTTAAAGGTAACAAAATAGAAATCTAAATTATTTTATAATTACCCTTATTTTCTATAATATTAAAAATATTTTATTTGAAATTAATCAAAATAATGATAAAATAATTTATTTCACAATTACATGAAAATTATTGCTAAAAATCAATAGGTTTAGTATAACATTTCTGTCTTCATTTTGCCGAATAATATGAATATACAGAAACACTGTCCTGACTTCTATCTGTTTATCTGTTTTTAGATATTTCCTGAGATTAATTTTCCACTTTTTTTTTATTTTATTTCAATGTTAGATTATTTTTTCCTTTCACACTTTTTCTTTCTTTAAAAAAAAAACCTTACTTTAAATGTATCACTCAACTTAATATAATTGTGAGAACTTCAGGTGCATGTATTATTGCATATCGTTTCCAATTCTGATTTCCTGGCATTTATTTTTCATTGGCCGAATTTTCGGACCCTGTGTTAGATGAAAATATAATTTTAGAGTACAGAATAGTTTTTGCTCATTACTGAGTCGCCCATTGCTATTTCAGTTGACGGTCATAATTGTTTTTGGAGATGGTCGTGGACGAGCTCGCCCACCATAGGATTGTGTCAGGACCATTTCTCAAGTCATGGGAAACCATTGTAACCATTGCCTCAGACTGGTGTCCTTTGGAGTCGATCGGAATGATCGCATGTCGGAATGTTTCCACTTTCACATCCAGGAACAGCTTGCTTACGCCTCCTCTTACCCATATTAGTTTATTTAATTAAATGCAACTGATGTAAATATATGTATACAAGAACATTATATAATTCGAGACATAATTTTGTAGCTCTACTGATAAAATGAGGAAGGAAATAAACATATCTCCTCTCTTTTCGCTCAAAGAATATCTGCTTTATTAGTTTCTCAAAAATATCGGCCATCATGTAAATTTATAGTGTAAAAGCTTTTTCATTACCATAGTTCATTTGCAGGACATATTATAGCAGCCCCAAATGACCAAACGGAATTTCAAAAGGTTGAATTATTTTATAAAAAATTATAAAATGAAAATTAAACAAAAAGACGATAAATCATCCAAATAAAGTAAAATCATAATTAACATGCTCAATTAGGTACTAATGTTATTATATTCTAAATTATTTACTGATAAAAGCTTATGTTTTGCTTATTTAACCGTTAAACCGTGCAATATTCCATATTATAAAAATTATTCATTTCCAACACTCATAGTTTTTTTTTAGTA
The DNA here is from genome assembly GCA_019009955.1 of Riptortus pedestris. NCBI lineage: Eukaryota > Metazoa > Arthropoda > Insecta > Hemiptera > Alydidae > Riptortus > Riptortus pedestris. Next base: position 120,926,050 of record CM032232.1, read on the forward strand.
AAATCAGACTTTCTGAAATCAAGAAGACAAAACTACTATTTAGAATTATTTTTTTTAAATCTAAAGAGAATAATTATTTCATCTGGTTTTAGAACGAAATACAAGTTTAGCAAATAATGGATATTCTAATTATTTTTCTCTTAACTTGAAAATAGTTGATGTGTTCGTTTCCTTCTTGTCTTAACTTACAATGAATTTAATAATAAAAAGACATGGAGAAATTAGGAGCTACAAGCTTATCTGAAAAATAAAAATATGATATGCTAGAAGGGGGAGGTTATAGCATAGACACAATATATAAAAAATAAGGTCCTTATCTTAATGCCCTAATGGTCTGCTTAGAAGGATAACCGAAATGACTTCAAAAAGAGAGCAACCTTGATATATGTTCTGTTATATATATTAAAATATTTTGAGCCATAATAAGTCAGAAAATTATATTTTTTAATAAGCCCTTGAGAAGGAATGTGAACCCTTGAAACGTATTGAGGATGAAATAAATGTTTTTATTTGACTGAATTGAAAATTTATTTTTCTGACCTATTATGCCTCAAATAACTTTGCAATAGCTCAAAAATCATTGATTAGCAATAGTTGGTTAGTTCATAAATCTACTTACCGTTTGTATATGTATCATTTTACTAGGGTGAGTATTACATTTGCATAATGGGGTCTTAAGCAACAGATCTCTTGAATTTCAGCCAGTTTTTCGCAAATGCGACGAAGCCGCTACAATTGAGTTCCTGAATCCTTTTTAAGGAATCTAGTTACGACTATCATTCATTGTTGGAGGCGGAAGGACACTTTTCCTTCAGTCGTCAGTAGAATTCCTTCGCCCAGAATGGGAGCGGAAAATCATTCAATCTTGCCCATTCTTGGGAGTCCTCTCTTTCCGTCGACAGGGCCTAACTGTAAACCACACTTTTGGCTCAGCTCTTGGACTGTTGACATGCTTTCAACACTTGACATATGTCACTTCCATTCTAACAAGTGACTTATATTTGTTTTGTTTTTTAAATTGCGTTTAATTAAAACTATTATCTATATAATTAAGAAGTGGAAATGTTATCTACATCAAATGTTGATTTAAATAAATTTCATAAGGATTGTCGGGAATTGCGTACCCCAAGTAACAGTCCTGCTGTTATGTAGGGTGTATATGTAGGCATGTAACCAGACATGTATGAAAATTTTGAAAAATATTAATTGGAAATTTTGATAAGGTGAAGTCAACATCAACAATGATGTGAAAAGAATTCAGGCTTCTATGCAAGTTGTTGAATATTGTGTTTTTCATTCTCACTTTTAAAGTATCAAGTTTTAATCTGTTTTATTTAAAAATTAAAAAATATATATATTTTTAGTCGCACATGACTCTCGACTGCCAAATTATTTTAGCAGATTTCCCTTAGGGGAAATCAGCTATTGAGGTCGTACTCATGACGCGATTTTCGAAAAATTTCTTCAAATGTCCATCGATCCTACCCAGAAGATGACGAAAATGAGGTCCGTTCAAAACTATATATATATATATATATATATATATATATATATATATATATATATATATATATATATATATATATATATATATATATATATATATATATATATATATATATATATATATATATATATATATATATATATATATATATATACATATATATATTTGTCTGTTAACACTCTAGCGGTCGCAATTTTTGTTTAATCGTCACCAAACTCGGTATTTAATCGTTTTATGTAAAAAGGAAGATCAAGTTCGTTAACGGCTGAAATCGGACCAGTGGGAGGGGGGGTTTAGAGGGGGATTTTCAAAAATTCGAAATATCTCCGTTATTATGCATCGGATCGAAATATTGTATAGAACCAATCTTATTGCAAATTAAATTTACTATAAATATTGTTACATGCATTTATTCTCTATCTTGAATATTAACCGAGATATTTGCATTTGTAATCTGCGTGTGGTCACCAGTAGGCTATGTTCTGACTTTCCGCCGAGAGCTCTGGTGGCCGTTTCCATAACTATTCGTCCCTCGTGAATAGATTTAGAGGTTAGGTTAACTGTTTTTTGGGGCTAGAAACTACTGGGTTATTACGCCCTAAATAATGTTTTAGGTTTAGAGGTTTCTTACTACTACAGTTGTTATTAGGCAGATTTCTCTATTGTAAAACTTCACGTGGGAAATCTGCTTAGTTTACGCAGCCCCTGCGTGACGACTTTTTTTAACAACACATGAATTTTCATTTATCTGTCTAATGCATTATCACCGCTTTTAGTTTTTTTGTTCTATAACCTCAAGGGAAAATTATTAATTAAGAGACTCATTGTAACCTGTAGGTGTTTCGTTAAAGTGTACGATAAAATAAATTGAATGTAGCATATCGAGTAAAAAGGCCAAAATTACAGAATTAAAACGACAAAGCGCTTCCGACGCAGCACTGGAACATCAGTGTATTTAAAAAACCTATGTCTGTTGCATTGTTAAAAGTATTATTAATATCATTCCTATAAAGTAAAAAGGCAACACATCATAAAGCTTCATCATAATGAACAGTCCTCATCACTAAATAAAACGGATCAATTAAAGGATAAAAAGTATAAATATTGTTGGAGTGAACTATTGAAATACAATACTGGAATATTCTTAAACTGCTATTGAACTCAAAACATAAGGATTGCCAAGGACACTTAGGTCCTACAACTTAAAGGAAATGACTACCCTTATTCCTTCAATTCCACAGAACTAATTTATTTTTTTATTTTTTTGGTTACTGATTTTCTAACTTATGAAGTACCGTCTTTTTTTTTTGCTTCTAATCTAATCAACCCTATTTTAATGTTGCTGAATTATAAGAAACTTGAGCTGCAATGTTGCTAATATTTATTATCTGTCAAGTGTTATTCTTCAGTATAGACAAATCACTGTTTCTCTACTTTATCTGACTGATATACTCGAGTGCGGCATGTAACGGAATAACTATATGGCTGTTTATCGGAGCGAGAGGTTGGGCAATGGAGTGAAATAAAGGCAGGACACAAAGCGAGTGAAAACAGTTATTTTCCCATCTCACGGCTCTGGAGTCTCTCATGAAGGGAGGTAATGAGTGCAAGGAAAACCCTGCTGAGGCAATCACTGCCTGCACCTTGCGTCATCCTGGTCGCTAACCGTGAAACTCTGACCTATCACTGGATCACCGTATTAGCTCATTAGCTTTTATAGAGTGTCAAAAATAATAAATAATCATGTAATATCATATGTCAGCAAAGGCAAAGTAGAAATTAAATGAATTATCCAAGTTTTACACGGCGCCCTGAAAATCTTACATTTTAAATGAAACAACCGTGAAACAAAAATATGAACATTGGAGAAGAAAAAAAGGAGTGATAATACAAACATAATATTGCAAATAAAATGGTAAATTAAAGCGGTTTATAACCTAAAAACAAAGAAAGGAGAAATGAGTTTATTAGGCATATTCATATTTATTGAAGATAAGATCATCGAAAATAAAGGCAATAGTCTCCACGGTAAACATTTATTTGAAGGAACTTAGTTAAGACATTGGTCTTAATTTCACTTGGTAAACCTAGAGTTGTGAGTTCCATTCTGAACTAGAAATAGGGATTTATTTGGTGACGAACTCATTAAACAAACATTTTAGTGCCACTCTGGCTGGAAAAGGGTGGTAACCTATTGATAACTCACCCCAATTAGCCTTAGTAGCACAAACGGGGTGTTAATAAATAACATTTATTTATTTGAGCGCTTTTGAGACAAACGATTCATCTTCAGTGCGTCCAAAATGAACCTAATTCAAACTTAGTTGTTTTCTTTCTTGGAGTAAGATGTCGAGTTGCGTTAACATCTCTCTGGCCATGAAGATGAAATGTTAGTCTGATAAATACCTCTGGGCAACGTAGAAGACAGAGATCAGAATGATAATGTTTAGAAGGCTTCTTACTCTTAATACATTCTGGCAACTTACAGTGATGGGTTTAGGAAAGGGAAAAGTGTCTTTGAATACAGAACTGAAACCATATGTAATATTGATATAACACGGTTCAAATAACACTGATTGCTCCATCAGAAAAACAAAATAGAGTCTAAATGAATAGAAATATGAGATTAGTATATCAGACTTGGAATGTCCTGTAACTTTTCAAGTTAGCTCTTCATGTTCAATGTTTTGAGAACGTTAAGGAACGCATTGAATAAAGAAATTCTACAACTGGGTTCTACAAATGAAACTACCAAAATGCACGTTACAAGAATTTATAACGCATGAAGCTGATCAAGTTCGGGCTTATCTCATTTCAATTTGCGACCACAAGATTGTGCGAAATGCGTTAAGGGTCACACGCCTAACCACAAATTAGGCGGGAAAATAAGTTGTTGTTCACTCTTGACATTCATTCCAAGTCTCTTTCACTCCCCGACGGCTTTCCTTGAGAAAACATTCCACACTCAGAGAGGAAATTATCACCGCAAGGCCAGAATTCGCTAATAGCTGACAAACAATTTGACTAGATTTCTCTCGACCGCAATAGACTAAGATAAGTGTTAGACCGTGATTTACAGGTTGAGGCCGATAGACATACCGGGGGGAGTTGGCACCCGGTTGAGCGCATTACGTAATCCAGCCTGTCCCAAAGGTTGTATAATGAGTCTTGGGTTGGTTCGGTTGACCGCAGAGTTCTCCCGCGATGGATTATTAGGCTGGAATCCATATCGGACACCTAGGCTTAAAGGTATCAATCAGTGTGCATCTAGCTGCAATAACAGTTCAATAATTGTATCAAATGCCTGTTTTAGAAGATTTTCTAAAATGTTCATAGATCCAACCTCGGAGGTGACGAAAATGACGTCCTTTCAAAACTATATATATATATTTATATCGTAATTGATATTGGCTGAAATCGGACCTGGAACATTGGGGGTTTAGAGGGGTGGATTCAGAAATTAAAAATATCTCCGTTATTATGAATTGGATCGTTAAATTTTGTAGTTCCAATCTTGTTAAACAGTTTACGTTCAACAATTGTTATTATTTCGTAACTGAAGTATAATTATTTATAATTTCTTGTATTATGTCTTCAGAAATCCCCAACCCCAACCAATTTACTCATCGGTTATTTATATATAAATAGAGAATAGCTCCTCTGGTGAAATCACAAGTGTGTTAAACCAACACTTGGGAAATCTGCTTAGTTTACACAGCCCCAGCGTTACGGACTTTTATTTTCAACTTCTACACTTAATAACAGGTAAATGGGTTACATATATTGAAATCTAACCTAACGAATAACCACTTGGCGAGCTATTTTCAAGGAGGTTATGATTATAATTCAGTGGCTCAGAAATAAGCTACTACCTGAAAATTTTTTATAATGCACGCATGGACTATTTTAAACAGGAAAGATAATTTTCTATCTACTTCAAATACTTTCTACTCGAGCAATTCCATAAAAATAAAATTTGTCAAAAACAATGCTCGTAAACGAGTTTCAAAATAGAAGTTTGCGCTCTGCACAATTAAAACTAATTTGCCGAAACAGATTCCGGAAAAAATAAACATATTTAGGGAAAACATTAATGTCGTTTAAAGGAATTAATATACAAACATAAGCTACCAAAATTTCTATTTTTTTTTTGTGCATATAGTACAACAATTCATGATTTTCTGTTGAACCAATTTTAACTAAATTATTATATTTCTCAGTAACGGTTTGTTATATTCTTCAATTAATCACTTTTTTATTCATTAAACAATGAAGCATTTATTATAAATTAGGAATACAATTAAATCAAAGTTAAATGTCTATTACAAAATATTTCAATCTATAGTTCTATAATTTCTTTTTGTAAATTAATAATAAATTATAAATCTGTTACATTCTTGGTCGCCTTATTATTTTCGGCATTATTTTGAGGTTTTGTTGGTTCCATTAGTTCGAAAATTGGCAGAAGCAGATATAATCCGCTAGGCCTATGATTTCCAAGGGGTTAGATGTCAAACACAACCTTCGGAATTAATAGTTCGGCTCTGCCATGTTCCCCGATGTCTGGCTGCGATTTATGTAACTGTTCACCATTTTAGGAATAGAATCCATTTACTGCTTTTGTGGAATTTCATTGCGTTAGAAGTGAAAGTTTTTTTTTCTCTTTTCACAATATCTTCAGTCATATATCTATCCGTGATGCAACTGCACATAATGTCTATTAAATTAATAATTTCCTTAACGACACTCAGAAATTGTTGAAAGGCAATACGCTCTTCGTTCATTTGTGTGTGACATCCAAGACTGTAATAACTCATTTTCTATGTAATTTTAGATTACATACTCCTAATAAGTCAATTAAAACAATAATTACATCTACAAGATTGGTAAAATTGATCAAATTCTATACTATACATGTCATAATCGTTATAATAACAGTGAATGTTCTTAACATAAAAATGAAAAGTTCGTTAGTTAACAGCTTCTGTCATAACTGACCTAAACCTTTTATTGGGATAAAAAAGGATATGACCCAAAATTGTTTTATTTAAACTTTCTAAACTAAGTTGCTTTAAATGAAATTAGAAACGAAAAGCAAAATTTGAGGTAATTTTTTGAAGGTCATTCTTTTTTCCAGCTCAGTCAGTTTCATACCGGAAAGTATTATCTAGTTATTTTGAATGTTTTTTTGTGGGAAAATTACAACTTGTCTGTCACACACAGACGCACAAACGTGCTTGCCGGATCAAAAAGGACTACTAACGTTTTTCATACACTTGCCAGACTACCTGGGGCTACCTAAAAACAGAGTAATTTAAATAAAATCATTTTTAAATCGAAATGACCTTGTTTTTGGAAGACGCTGCTAGTTAAATATACCTAGAGTACCGGCTTGGAAATACTAGCTATTATTTTATCGTTACACAAATTTTTGTTTTATTTTATAATTTGAATGTCCGACCTATTATTTCAAAATAATATGATGATGAAGAAGCATTAAAAAATGTTTTATAATACTCTTTCATCAGTTATCTTTTGTCGGCGAGATCCTACAAAAAAAATATAGAGATTCTACTAAAAAACATTGTGAAATTTTCTACTCCTTTTTTCCTATCAGCACTTTTATATCAATCGAAAGTTTATCTTCCTTACGCTTCGGAATGACGTTCATATCTCCTGAGAGTTTATCAGAAATTCTTTCAGATGTCATAAAAGAACTCTAAACCCTGTTAACAAACCAATGTGCTCTCAAAGAAAAGCGAACAGTGCAACTGTTCGGACGTTCAACTCCTACGAAAAACGTGACCGTTTTTTTTTTTTTTTTTTTTTGTATCCTATTTATTTCCACCTTTGAAAGGAAACAGATGGACTTTTATTTTTCTCCAACAACAGTGATATCATTAGACTTTCAACTGCAATATAAGAGTAGAAAATTCATTATAGGGATGGATTTTAGTCAACTTATTCTGTGATAGTTTATTTAAGATTTTTCATTTAATAAAAAATTAATATCTGGAAATACTAATTATATTTTTGATTTTCAGGTGAGTCAGTGAGGTACTCCTAGAAAAATATGAGAAGAATAGTTAAACCTAGCAGGTCAGTTGCACAAAATTATTTTCACTAACCATTAACGTAGTAGTTAATGTTTAAAAATGTGGCAAATGAAAGACTAAATTCATTAGATATAATTTTTAAAATAATTAATATAAATCAATTGATTAAGTTATGTTGAAATCATTACCGCTAAATTTAATCTTCGAATATAAAAAAAATAAATATTTTAAATATTATATTTATCAAATTTTATCGAATTCAAAAACAAATAATTTCAATATTCTTCATAAACTAATCGGTAATTCAACTTTAATTTTCAATTAAAATTAATTACAGGCCTTCTTTCTTAGCTGTGAATAAATTAAATAATATTAGAATATATTTAATGTATACTGATTGAAATTTTATTATACCGAAAACTACATGCATTTGTTTTACACTAAAATATAACATAGCATTTTGTTTAATTGTATTAAACAAACCTCAATTAATATATCATTTCCATTTTTAATTTAACTATTTTAAATTAGTTGAGAGTTATTGGTAAATGCTACTTAAATGCTAGAAATATATCAAAAATTTAGTAAATTGTTATAGATTTGGTGACTAAGATTTGATGAGATATCATTGTCACAAGATTTGATTATATAATATCTTAGATTACTAAAAAACTAACTAAAATGTGCATGATTAGTTTTTACTATTAATTAAATTAAGAAATTTGGTCAATCTAAAACCCTCAGAGAGTAGATCTTTTGAAAAATGAATTGGTCGAAAGATTAAGATCAGAGCAACATATTTTCTTTCATTATGCACCACACTCTCGGTCTAGTGGCTTTTCATTGTGCAGATGAAGAAACACATGTAACAAATGGAAGAATCTGCTGAGAGGCAAATTTGACAACGTTTCGGTCTCATTTTTAGATCTTTATCAGGTCAAAAGCAGTAAAACTGATATAGAATTATTAACTTAGTCAGAAATTCAGTACTATAGAATATCTTATTAGTAATTCTATATTTCTGCTTTTTTGAGCAATTTACTCATAACATAGCGTTTTTTGCTATTTTTGTCGTGGTGAAGGCCTGAAAATAGACCAAAACGCAGGTAACATAAACACATGAGGCCTAAAGGAGTCTTCCTCTACCGAACAGCTAAAACCTTCCTCCATTGGTAAATCTGTGTGAACCAGCCTTCCTATAGACACATGTGAAAAGTTCAACTCTTTAGTCCGTGAGGGAACATATTTGTAAAGAATCATCTAGAAGATTAGACGAACAGTACGGAAACATATAAAGGGGCTGGCTAGTCGGATATGAAACTGCTTTGATGCCAAATTTCGTTCCAGTTAACCCGTTTAAAATGAATTATTTGAAGATATATAGTAGTTATAACATCTCTGAAAAGTTTGGAATTAAATATATAACAAGAGATCTTTATCGCGTCTATGTTTATTTAAAATTTAGTAAGTTCGTAATTAACTCTGGCCAAAGCTATCCCGCTCCCGCTCCTCCTTATTTCCTAGGGCATCGTGGCTTCTTCAGGAGGTCACGTTTTCTTGTAAAAGCTTATGCAAGCTGCCAAATACCGCCGAACACTTACTTCGCAGGAGTTATCCAGGATATGAATGGAGTCCCGATGTAGAAACAGAAACGTTGTTATTTATATATTCTTAGTGCAATTTAGGTTAATCTGGCTCTTTTATTGGGGGGGGGGTCTGGAATGCTCTTCAGGTACATCCTTTTTGGCCCTGGCATTTTTTGTTATCAGTGGTAGATAATCCGTCTAGGCTTAACTCTCTCTTAAACGAGTAATCAGTGAAAACGACCAAGTGAGTCGGATCCGAAACGGCCGGCCGAATCGCCCGCTAGGAATACCAATCATCGATCTCATATCCATGCAGGTCGTGCCTTCCAGGGAGTCCGCTCAGGAATCCTCCTCGGCCCGGATAACGGGTCCCAGAGTGTCTTCGGGGGAGGCGAATGGGACTTGAGGGACCGCTACTTTCTCACAAATAGTATCATGGCTACGTGGATCGTCTACAGATCTCCTTCTATTCAGCAGATCTTATGCCAAAAAGCATTTTCGCAGAAGGCGATACCTCCTCGGAACTGAGATATAGAATCTTGCTGAAGAAAAAGAAAGTAGGTCAAGTATTGAATGTCGTACGTCGTGAATATAAGAATCTCATAAACGTAATTACATTAGCGTTCAACAAGTGAGTTGTTCTTGTAAATCTAATTGCAATACAGAAAAGTAATGTTTCCCTCTTTAAACCATATTATTGACCATTTAATTATTTTCATAGTTTACCATATTCTCCAATTTTTTTTATACCCGTAAATAAGTGACCAAGGCTTATTTATAGTAACGTTTCTCATGCCATTAGAGAAGAAAACGGATTATCAAAATATTTATATTCTAGTCTTCCAAACACAACTTAGACTAATTGAGGTGGGTTATCCTGCAGATTTCTAGTTTTCATTTCTGGCCATCATCCTAATATGAATTTCATTTGGTGAGTTAGTAATGAAAACAATTTCACAGCCCATGAGTGAATAACTTTTTCAAAAAGGTTTTAACTAGGTTCCTCTGAAACTCTGTCGGAACTGTAAGAGAATTGCTAGATCTACGAGAAAACATGCCATAAGTTGTATTATTTTGTATTTAAACACTTCAAGAGTAGCTTTTTCAATTTTGGATTATATGTCAACCCATTCGGCTCACTGAGAACAAGAAGAACAAAAATTGTATTAAATTTACAATTTTTTTTAAATATATTCACCCAATTATTGCCTTGACAAATGCAATAACTTCAGGTAAATCTATGCCTATCTCTATGAATGTTTATATTTATCTAAACAATTCATGACGAGACATGTTTATCTGGTCCCTTATGTAAATTTAGTATGCAAAGTGGCGTTCTAAAAGATTCATAACTTTTTTTTAACATGTCAAGATGATGCTCCACATTATTTCCATATGTTGACAACAAAAAGTTGCTTTTTGCTCAGCTTAGTCGTTTTATTCCGTAGGTACATTCCCCTTGAGTGCCTTATATACATACGTTTGCTGTGTAAATCCAGCCAGTGCCATGAATAATGTTTTTATTCAGATTGTACGACGTGAAGAGTTTATGTTGCCGCGAGGATGTACGCATGCGTGGGCCGAACCCTATATTATCAGAATCAGAAAGGAGGCGTGTGGTCTTGGGTCTTCCTGTGTGGATTCCTGTCTCAGATATTGTTTGCATAATGTCATCATTCAGTGAATGTTTCAAATTTAATGTAGATTTTATTGAGTCAGCTGTTTCTTGTCAGTCCTTCCGAGGGGGTTGAAGCTAGGTAGAGATACCTGAAAACCTGGAAAATGATCTTACGTTCATGAACATCTGTTAAGGTTCGTTTGTTCGTTATCCACCGGTGTGGGATACAACGTTTATTGATGATATGATTAACGGAAGTGTACCAGTGTATCTATAGAGTAATTCTGAACTTTTGACACATGTTTGTCAACCGCTCATCGCATCAAATGTCATTGTATTTGCAACATAATAAACAGCTTGAGGATTTAGTTCATCAGGGATAACGCCCCACAAGACTTCACTCCATCGTTAGAGGTTAGTATTCAGAGAAAAACCTCTCTAGATTCATATTTACTTTCCGAAGACTTTTCCGCTGTAAGTAGATTATGAGACACACTGAATCGTCAAGATTTGGCTATTACATTGGGTATATTATTCCACGTATATTCTCAATGTTTCAATGATATCATGCAACGCTTTTTGAACATTTCCTCAAATTTCCGTCGGTCCTATGGGTGAACGTGTTCCTATTCATATGCATCAAAGATTCCTGTTACGTTTGGTCGAGATTTCTGGTTCCCTAACAATGTTCAACAAGCCAATTTCATTTTAATCAGTTTACTAGGAGAACTCTTCAGTCATCCCTTCAGTAAGTGCCCACTATTAACAATGGGGTTTTAGTTTTAAGCCAAAATATAAATAACAGCTGGTGTTCTGCATAGGTTTTAACATGGGATTCTTTCGAAGAGATAGATAGAAATCTCTGCGCATCCCTGCTTGTGGGAAATCTGCTTATTTTAAATATTTCCTACTTGATGAATGTTTATAGAACGTTAGCTTTCTAAGTAGACTTTTATTTGTTGTTTTCAAACTCAATCCATTATTAGAAAAGATATATTGTGAGCAAGCTTTTCGTCCTCAAGGCTTTAGCTTGCCAAAGTCATTCCGTGGTATCTTTTGCATTGTTAGGATTGGCTTAGTTATTTAGTGTTTCCATCGGATACATATCTATTAGATTGGAATGGACTCAGCCTTCCATTGCGGACATGCCATCTGATTGTGGTAAATGCACTGGGACAGCTGACTAAGACAACTAGTAGGCGTGTAATCGAGTTTGGACCGCACTCAGAGAGCCAATTGCGATAGAGATAGCTCTCGGTGGAGACGGACTCGCGGCAAAGCGAGATAGAGGACGGACATATAGAGACATCCCACACAGAGTCTGGGTAGACATCTTGTCCGTCTTTATTTGGTCATTGGTTCCTTCCTCCTCCCGTCCCACCTCCTCCTTCCTAGCAGTGTGGGACTCGCTTTATTTACACCCTCTCCTAGGTCTTACAGGTCCGTTATTCCGACCGAGAGGGTTACACCCACTCGAAGGTCGTCAAATTGTGATCGGCGTTGAAGGCTACCAAAAATCAGAAGAACTAAAACTATAGAATAATGACAACCACGCCGAGGCTTCGAAAACTATGAAGATTTCTCATGTATGGGCATGAGACACTACTGATCTCCTCTCACCAAATATTCTTCATTTCCAAATAAAAATCCGATGTCTACAAGTGGGCTGCCAAAGTGGAATTTTATTTTTGAAATAAGACGTTCCATGATATACTAGCTTTTTGTTAAAGTGCGATGACTAAACGTAGGTGTGGCGTATCTCTAGTTGGGTCATTTTGGTGGTATTTAACGATTTTTCGCCGATTTTCTAGTCGGCTTCTTACGGAAGTCATATTACGCCTACTATACATTTTTTCTATTCAACGTATAATAACCCCAATTATACAAGTACGTTCCATCCAACAACAGAAAAGAAAATCTATTCAAAATGAATAATTTAATTAGCGTCCACTATGTACTGTTGAGACTAATCCAACTGGGCTAATCGCACGTTACAGATTACCACCCTTACCGAACCATACAGGATTTGAATCCGGAACTACAGGATAACCCAGATTATGAAATACAAACGCCTAGACAGACGTAGATGACCTCACCCACTTTATAGAAAATGACGTAAATGAGGAATATCTGTTATAAAAGCTGTAAAGTTACCGACAATGTCTCCACCAGAACACAGAAGTCTACTGAAACCGAGGAAACTGAATTTTCTTAGGGAGTTACTTTAATAATAATTCACACTTTTTTTTCTAATGCAATTTTCCAGATTATGCGCCCCTCTAACGCAATGATAAAGCAATTTTCAACCATGATAACAATTACTACAGTAACTAAACCAACAGAAAAACTTATAATAAATTCCAATCGAAAGTTTTCTTCACAAACTTCGAGTCTTAGGGAAAACATTGTTCGTGGGGGATCAAATAAAATTTATTCACAAACGATTGTTCATAAACACGGACCAACCATTTTTTTTAAAATATTTTGTTGGTTTAAAAAAATACGACGGAATCTCACACGGATCTCCAAATTTAGACTAGCCACATATGTCAGCTCTCTTTTCTAAAAACGTTTTGGACGCACCCTTGCATAAAAACATCGTGTAAGGCCGTCATCTTATGCCTAAAGTTTATGTTTCGGATCAAGCCCAATGCGTTTGCAAGGTGAGTTGAATTGCAAAGACATTTTGAATTCAATCGCACTCCAACAAAAACATAATGGTAACAAATCAGTAATTTGTTTTATCATGATTAGAATGTGTCATGCTGTGGAGATTAGCTTAGTTTCGATGTACTAGTGGAAAGATAATGACAAGTTGTGACACCATTTTTACAGTTAATATTAAAATTATCTATCAATATCCTTTCAGCACTAAAAATGCGTATTGATAATCTAAAAGTAACTAGAAGAACTAATCAATCAAATAAAAGATTAATATAATAATGATAATGCGAATAATACTATTATTATTAATTATTACACTTCATACAAATTTTAAAGCGTGCCTATTACATGTTTATTTTTGTATGGTACTTTATAAGTTGGTAATTAGGTATTTAAAGTTACGCCGTGCCCACAACGACCCATGACTCAATCTCTCAACCACAACTCTTAAGAGGTACTAACATCTCTCTCTTGAATACGCTGTGCTTAATCATCATTTCATGGGCAAATTTAGTTTTTCCCCCATTACGACGAACAAACAATAACTCTTACGTCGGGGAAAAATGGAAAATTATCGTCAAATCTCATTTTTCACATTTCACAGTAGGCCTTATCATAAAATCGAGCCTGCCGAAAAAAACGGAGGAAAAACGGTAAAAATAAACTGGGTCGGTATTTTCAACGCTTCTTAATTAAACGGCACGTTTACGTTGGCTGCACTGCTCTTACCAGGAAACCAATTTAATAGTCCGACCTTATTTTTACTGGAACGTATTTTGCTTACGTACTCGATTTTGGAGCAGCAAATAACCGACAGAATAATCAATATTGAAAGGCAGAATTAATTTAATTTAATTAATTATTTTAATCCTAACTACTATTGGATTCAAGGGTAAAGTATTTATAAAAAGAAAACTAGATAACATGCGGAATTATTTATCCCACTTCCTACTTACTATTTCGAAATGTTCTTCATGAAATGTATTATAATTTAGTCATACTAATTAGTAAACTCTTGTAAACTCAGTGATTGTTTCCATGTCGACGTAAACGTTTCTTTAAATCTTATATTAGTAATTTCTATAAAATTCTAAATTAATAGGAGAATGAAAGATCCATCTTACCGAATCGTTCCGAGGGTACGAATTTAGAAAAAAATTCTACCCGTAAAATATTTTTTTCAAAATGCCCTAGAGTAGGATTGTATATTATCTATATCCAATACTGTCTAAAAATTATATATTAATCATTTTAATGTATCGATGTTATTAGCTGATTGGTGGGGTATAACTACATTTTTATCTCAGTCAGACCAGTCTTGAATCTTTTTATGATTAGTTAATTACTCCTGAAGAGACGTCATAGAGAACCCGAAACATTTAGAGAAAAAATAAATCAGTGGAAGAAATTTTACGTGTTTTTCATCTATTGAAATTCCGCCATTTTCCCTTCAAGGAAGATTGAATTGAAGTCATATTTCATACATATTTTAAATTTCAAAATTCACAAACCTCCCATTTTGAACTTCCGAAACATAATCATATCGGAATGGAAATGAATTAATAATTTATAATGTGAAACAAAGACTTTATTTACTTACGTGCCATTTAAGCTAGTAAGCCTAATCTGGACGGACTACAGTAGGACTATGGACTTTATTTAGTGAGCTCGACACTACATAAATTCCTTTTGCCAACCCAGGAATTGAACCCACGGCTGGGGGTCATAACTCACATGATGTGAGTCCTTAATTAATAAAAGTAAAATCGTTAGTGATAGAAGTAAATCGAAACTGAATCTAATTGTAATTATACATTGTAAATATTACTTTTAATAAGTGGAGAAAAATTAATTTTCACAAAATGATGTAGCAGAATATCGGTATTAAAATTTCTATTGTGAAATACCCGTAAGGCACAGTTAATAGTTCTTTAGAAAACTAAATTAAATTCCTTGAAATTACTCGATATATTAATTCTCGTTTCATATTTTTTTATTAATTAAATGGACATCAATTCGTTCAAAAAGTAAAATACAGTGACAAGGATAACTTTCACACCAAGCAGATGCAATAAAGTGCAATTTGCATATTTAAATATTGCAATGTACTGATTTTTTTTTTTCCAATTTCCTCAAATTGACTCATATAGATGCAAAAATGTATATTCAAAGTCATGTAGATATGGATGAAAATGATTAAAGTATTCCTCATCAATTATAAATAATTATACCGTACACGGGGGAGTTACGCAATGAAAATATTGAAACCTCATATTTCTTAAGTAATTACTGAGTCATGAATCATTATTTTAAAATATACTGCATCATTCTCAGAATTTATATATTTATATTTTATTTTTTTTAATATGAATATTTTCCTCTTAATTGTTTTTCTAATTTAAAATATTTCAAGAGAACATTAATTAGCGTTTTATTTAAATATAAAATACAGGGTCTTTCAAAAAGAATGAGCCGATTTCATTAAGCTATATTTTATTAACAGACAGTAATACAAGGTTGCAACAAAGACGCATATACGTAACCGGTGTTGAAGTTTTATGGTGCCATCATCATCATCATGTTCCATTTCCAGCATCGCATCACAACGTGTTCTGCTGCGATCCTCGTGTAAAGCACCATAAAGCTTTGAAATCAGTTCATTCTTTTTGGTTGGTAAAACATGGCGATAGGAAGCATGTCAATTTTTGTGTTTATTTTCTAATAGACTGAAATCTCTAATTATAATATTGTTTTCGATAGAATTGGATTTTTTTTCTTCATCTAAATTAGCCCCGCAAAGTCATTACCAAATTATATTTCTGGAATTATAAATCAACAAAATTCCAAGTTTAACTGAACGAAATATGTTAATATAAAATTAGAAGAAAGTATATTTATTCTCGCATTAATATTAAAATGTTAGTAGTATCCTATTATAATAAAATGCTATTCTGAAAGAGCATATCCAATTAAAAAATCATTGTTAAATTTGTAAAATAGTTTCAATAATATAATCCAGGACCTCCAAAATCAATAATATTAAATACGGAGTCAATTTAAGACTGCAAATATATTACTAATCTTTCAAAACGTTTAGATATTGTATTTAATTCAAATGTCAAGCCTTTCGTTTTTAAGCTTTTAGGGAATTTCGGTCTAAATATTGAAATTGGTTAACGGAGTAGGAAATTTGCAAGATTGGTCAGACGTTTTTATTAGTTTACTTTCTGTTTTTAACTTACTAGCCCCACAAACTATTTATTTCACCTGGAGTTTCTGAATGGGAATGAGGCTGTGGCATTCTAGACAGGTGAGAATGATGAGGCTTGGATGAGCGAGAGTCGAACCCAGGGCTGGAATGCAAGCTGACACCAAATGCGCTCCGACCAAAGCCATAAACAGCTCCGACTCTAGATAATCCGCCGGGAAAGGAGATGACATGCCCGAAGGACCACACTTCTCCACTGATTTTAAATCACCGAATTAGAGAATTTCAGCCTCTTTTTGGGGGAGTTATTTGTTTCTAAGCCGTGGATTTAAGACCTGAAAGCCGTATTTATCTTGGTGTCAGAGTATTCGCTTTGTGCTCCTCAGTGTCACAAGATAAAGTTATTCAATGCAAAAGGTCCGTCACGCAAGAGCTGAGTGGACGAAGCAAATTTTCCATATGTAGTTGCGACCCACTTCTGATCTCATTTCACTATATATTCCCTTTTTCTAAATTAAAATCAGACGAGTAAAAGTATGGGTCTACTGGAGTCTCTAAAAATGAAAGTACGCACGACTCGTGTAATATTTGAGTTACGTAAAAATGTATACATTCAAAAATTTAGACTATAAATAGTTTAACAAGATTGACCCTATAACATTTTTCGATCCGACTCTTAATAACGGAGATATTTTGAGTTTTCGAATGTCTTTCATCGAAACCCCCTCCCCCCACTCTTTTCTTCTTACGTGAAAAAACTACAATAATTATTAGATATCTGAACTTACACGGTAGGCCTGTTTTCCAGAACACTGCAGGACATGGGGGGGGGGGGAGGGGACTTCCCCAGCAGCCGTGGTGCAAGCTAGTGAACTCTAATGCTATTCAAAAAGGCGTTGAAGATGGATATGTTGCTCTGAAAGTGCTCCCTGTCAAAATAAACTTTTTCTAGAGGATAACAGCCTTACTATGTACGTCAAGATTGATTCAGTTCTCCACCACCCAGCTTACCTAGAAGAAATTATTAAACCAATCATATTTTAGTAATAGATCTGTATATTCCTGATTTTTTTTGTATTTATAATCCTTTTTTGGGCTCTTTGAAAGAGAATTAGAGGCAATACTCATTTTTAGAACGTTCCTCAAAAGAAAGAGTCATAATGAGTTTATAAATCCGGAACTTATGCGAACTTATTCACTCGAGTTTGGGACCCAAAACACTGATGGATACATGTTTGCAGTATGTCAAGTAGTTTTGACACTGCAACAACTTTGTACGGTCATGCCAATAATCAACAGACTTTATTCGGTATAATATCTATATATTTAAATCACTAATATCATTTAAACATCGTAAAACAGCTAATGCTAGAACACCAATAAATCCAACGTATGTTGCGATAAAGAAACCGATGCGTCTATGAACAATTAAGTATCGTTTTATATAGGTAAATTTGTACAAAATAAAAAAGAAAACGAATCCTTTCAATGTGATACAGGTCATGTCGATCTGACTTAGTAACTTACTAAAAATAAACGAATAAAATAAATCATGCTGATGCTTTCGGCACGAAGTACACGCGTTCTCCGTTTATTTCGTTTTAAAACACCCCATGGCGTTAAATATCCCGTGAGAAGTTCCACATACACGCTAAAATGAATGGTAGTTGTATGCATTAAGTCTTTCACACCAAAAAGAACCATTACGGAACGGGCTATCGTAACAAAAAGAACAACCCACACGAATCTCGAATTACCTGACATCGGGGTCAGTACTACCTGTGAAGTGCTGACCTCTCTCTGACCAATGGGTCAGGGGATGTTCGCAACTCTATCGGGCAAATGAATTACCACGGAAACTCTTTTATTTGCCTCAGAGTGAGAGAGGGAGAAAGAGAGAGAGAGAGGGGTAGGGAGGGACGAGAGAAAGAGAGAGAGAGTGTGCGAGAGAGGGAGAGAGAGAGAGAGAGAGAGAGTGTGTGTGAGAGAGAGAGAGAGAGAGAGAGTGTTTGTGAGAGAGAGAGAGAGAGAGAGAGAGAGAGAGAGAGAGAGAGAGAGAGAGAGAGAGAGAGAGAGAGTGAGAGTGTGAGAGAGAGAGAGAGTGTGTGAGAGAGAGAGTGTGTGTGAGAGAGAGAGAGAGAGTGTGTGTGTGAGAGAGAGAGAGAGAGAGAGAGAGAGAGAGAGAGAGAGAGAGAGTGAGAGGTGTGTATGTGTGTGTGTGTGTGTGTGTGTGTGTGTGTGTGTGTGTGTGTGTGTGTGTGTGTGAGAGAGTGTGTGTGTGTGTGTGTGTGTGTGTGTGTGTGTGTGTGTGTGTGTGAGAGAGAGAGAGAGAGAGAGAGAGAGAGAGAGAGAGAGATCACTCTGAGGCTTCGAAATCCCCACATCTAACTCCCGCTAATTTATCGGAGAACTCCCCTTAAGGCCATTGATTGAGTAAGAGGTAAAAAATTAGCCACTCAATTAAGCGCGTCAAATGCAAACTTCATAGCGAAGATAACGGTGTTGCAAGAGCCGACAACCTTCGCGAAGATTAAAACACTCTTAGCTTCGTATCATGCATCTTCCAACTTCCAAGTGAAAGCTTCGTGATTCCTGTTGAGGAATCTCTACGGGCAACCTATGAACAGCTCTCGGCGCAATCAATTCCCCTATTAGTCCGTGTACTTTTTATATTTTTTTTTAACTAAAGCCCAACCTCAATGTAACCTATTGCGAATCAGAAAATAACCTTTGATCAAGCTTGATTTATTGGCGGAACCTAATTTTATACAAGACTTAAACCACACCACCAAGAAATACTATATTATTACTTGGAAAGCACCCCAAGCGTCAAACTCACAAAGTGTTATAATCTTATTTATTATTGATTTATCTTTTTATTTTATTGATGTTAGAATAATTCCAATAAATAAATAATAATTTATTTTTTTATCTTTAAAAAAAGCTCTATTCAACACTATATTACAATACCAATCATTTGAAGTTATAGTTTCGCGGAAAAAGAATGTATGCTAACTCATACATGAGTTATTTTTTAGTCCTTTTAGATTGAGTTTTATTTTTAAGAAAGAGGTTTTTTTTTTTTCTTTTTCTGGTGTGTGAAATGTGTTACAGGTCTATTAAAACATCTACTTATCTCTTTTAATTATTTACTGACTAATTGAGTTCGGATCCTAACATCTTCTGACACTATAACGTCTGGGGAATTGTATTAAAAATTATTGAAATTTCATTAATATGCTCTATGTTTTTAACGCTATTAAATACACTTACGTTGGGTGTTTGACAGGCGATAACATAGTGATCAGGTAATAAAGTTTGTGAAACCTTGTTATACAATCACGTCTCGTACTATGTTGACATGATTCACAAAAATTTCTACTAAAGACTTCAATTCCCATACATCCCAAATGAACAAGTGCAAAATCAGCGGTTAATATGAAGTAATTTCAACATCCGATTGTAGTTTTTAGTACAGTTATTGAGTTAGGAATTTAGTATTTAGGAGGAAGAAAAAAAAGAATGATTCTTGTATTTTATTTCCAGCATTCATGGGTTCGTCTGTCAAATCCTAAGTTAACACGACCTAATAGTTGTTTACTTCAGACGTGTAAACCAGCCATAACAGTTGGACTCATTTTAACATGTTCGCATAGAGCTATAAACTAACTACTACTCCCTAAAATAAATTTTAGCTTTGTAGAAAAACCTACAATATTTAATAGCTCAAATTACAGTATAAGTCAATTGATTATGCCAAATAACATTTTTTGTAAGGCAGGAATTTATTTCCTAAATAACTCTACTTCCTTTATTTATTATTATTTATTAACGTCCACTTTTTGCAACTCAGGCTAATTGGGACGGGTTATCTAAAGGTTACCACCCTTTTCTAGCCAGGGTGGGATTTTAGGATGTTATTTAATGATCTACTTCCTTTAGATTTTGGTATAATATGTTTAACCAGCTGACGTATTTATAAAATTTAGTTTCTTATAAGTTAAGGCATAGCTTTGCTATAGAAAGATAATCGCATTTGACATATTGCTTAGACTTTTTGTTTCATTTAGGTATCAATGCTCTGGAGGGACGTTGGCAGGCGGTTACTCGTCTCTTGACATCTAGTCATAAACAAAGATAATATTTATATTAACAATCCAGAGTTATGAATTTAAATTATTACCATTACTAGATTTGACAAGCTGATATCCCCAACATCAAAAATTCCAATGGATCTGCAGTCTTAGAGAAGTTGATAAATGAGTGATGTCCCGAAGATGGAACGAAAAAATGTAGATATCGTCCTCGTATTTTGTCCTTAAGTGAATTATCATGCAAACATGGCGGAGTTCTTAATCTCCCAAAAATGACTCACGCTCATCTTCAAATTTATGAAAAATCATAAGCCAACATTATGGGCGCTGGGTAAAATTCTTTTTCTAAGCCTAGGGGACAAACCTGTCCTTAAACGAGTGTCATCTCTGCTTATAAATAGAAGAGAGTAGTACTCACGACGGAAATATGAAAATCTCTGAACACCAGACAACTTGTTCATAAATTCGGCTTAAGATTGGTCTGTCTTATCGTCCCCGAATATAAATTGCCTTTCTCACTCTATCATGGAAATGAACATTTTTTTCTGTGCGTTTAATCAAACGTTGAACTACAGAAAGATTTCCTCTCATCGGCTTTCTTAACTCATGGTTCTTTGCAACAATAAATATGAATATCTAAATTACTTTCTGCTTGGATAGCGGAATTTCATCCGCAATATCATTTAGCGGTATAAGAATAATTCCATTGGTTTGTCGTTTTGTACATTCAATAATTAAACCGGACTTTGCTCTTAGTTACATAGCCCTTTATCCTTTCCGTAAACACCTGTTGCTTTGCCTTGTGCAGTATGCCTTAGCGTGCAAAGGCCACAGATGATCAAGCAGTCAGTGTTAATTCAGCGAGAGCAAATCAGGTCAAGACAATCCGGCAAGCATCTCCGATAGGTCTGAGTTAAGGATGTTTCGAAAGGACTCTACCCCTCCTTCATGCAAAAGTCGCCGGATGTCCTTGATGGAAGTATTCCAAAAGATCTCCAGATCCTGCTAACCGGTTTCGACCAGACACTCTTCATCGGAACACGCGACTTTTGGCAATAATAACTAATATTCTGATGGAAAATGTGGAGCTATAAATTTTATCTTGTATTTACCTTGTGAGCTAGGTCATAGATAATTAGATCCAGTTTCTATCTTCCTACCTAGGAATGTTCTTACAGCATAATATTACAATTTTCAAATAAGACCGACGTCAAAAAAGGATTTTAAATGTTTTCATCTCTTATATAATACAGCAACCAACTATTATTTCATGTTCTTACGAAAGTCCCCCTTCGAAATACCTTTTTTCAACCATTCGTCCTTTGAACTAGGTAGGCATAAGATCTGTCCTCTCTCAAAGGGAGAAATATAGAAAATAATGCACGATGAATTCATCTGTTCAACATTTTAGCACTTAGGAAATCTAATTATTGGCGGGCTTTTGAATACCGAAAGTATTGCACACAAACAAGTGTTCGGATACGTCCTTAACATTATGATACAACCTAGAGCTATATATAAAAAGGGACCATGAACCTATAAATTGCGCTCACTGGAACACCTGCCTTCAAGACCTCTGCCCCGGTTTATGACTCTCTGACCGTAAGAACCTCAGTAAATGTCAGACCGGCTGACTTGTACTATTTGCTGTTGCAGTAACTGTCTTCAGGAAGGAAACATGGATTAATGTTTTTGTACCCACCTTTTTGTAAACTTCTGCTCGTTTTCTCTATCAGTCTTGATAGACCATTGTAAATTGTCGTCGAATATTTTATATATGACAAGGTATATAATAGTTTATATAATCAGCTCTTAAAAAAATGACCAATCAACGTTAAATATAATTGTTAACTCATAATCACAATGGGACATATGGGTATTTTCAATAAAAGAAATTTTTATCTATGTAATTATTTCTAAATAGCCTCATTATGATTAAACATTTTTTCCATATTAATTAATTTGGATGAATATCCTTGTTTTGCTAATATTTTCTCTGATCATGAGTGACTCATAGATTCTAATTTTTTTCAGGATTTTTTTGACATTTAATTTAATGACGGATTTTTGAAATCTCTAAATCTCGGATGACAGATACTCCTTCTTATTTTTATTGTTTATTTTACATTGCCAACGTTTTACTAGTTTATTTTCTTCTTTTTTACTTCTCTTTCTTTATTTTTCTTATTTTATTAAGTGTTTATATTTTACGGAGACATCTAAAACAGATTTCCAATTTATTCTCTGTTTTTTATTTATTTTTTATTTGGTATTTCCATTTTTTTTTCTTCTTCCCAGTTTGTATCCCTTAAAAGAAAATAAATTGTAAAATGCACCCACCTTACTAGTCTAGACATTATAGCAGCTCCCTGATTAACTTTCCAATATTCTTTGTGGACAAAAACATTGACTGGTTTGGTCATATATAAGAACAGTAAAAAACTATAATTTCTTGTCAACTATTGAAATATGTTAAGAAATATCTTCCATTACAAACTTTATTACTAATAAGCTGTGGTTATTGCCAATGTAGTAAACTTTTATATCCTCCATTGAGAAATTTAAAAAGTCTGATTTAAATTGCAAAAGCGATCTATAATGAAGATAAGACAGTACCACATAATTCTCTCTTCAAGAAGTCAAAAATAATATCTTCTTCACCAACAGCTATATAGCCGGACAATACAGTATACCGGAACCAAATATGAGGTTATTTAAAATACTCAACCCACAAGAAGCGAAGATGTGTATTAAACACCTAAACAGAGGCAGAAACATTTTGAGAAATGATTATCATATTCTGAAGAGAAACTCTTCATGAAATATAAGTTCGTAAGTGAATTAAATACTTCATATCTTAAGTATAAAGTTTAACGCCCAAAATTCGCACTATCATAAATGTTTAAATACCTTTATCTCAGTGAATGGTCTTAAAATTTATAATCTGTTTTTATTATTTGATGGATATTTTCATTTCATTTTCAACGTTGAAGAAAGCTCAGGTAACATATCTCTACTCGATTTTATTTATTTTTTTCTCTGTAGATTAAGGAATTCCAATGTTTACACTTCCACGACTTAGGGCAAGTATGGCTTTATTATTTAATAAATATGCAAAAATGGTTGTTTCTTTCAGTGTTCAAGTTATGAAATCTTTCCTTTCAAAGAGGTTGCACGATCATGTCCTTGAATGCGGTTCAAATGTTAATACCTTTGTTGGTTTACGGATTCGAAGATCTCGCAATATCCGGAGTAAACCGTACCAAGAGAGGTTTATTTAAATCAAGAGAATTTATTACAGTTCTTGAACACTTACATTACTCCTCAAGGTCTGGGGCCATCTGCCGAGAAAGGCTGGAGTAAGCAGCTGTTTAAGGATCTTATTCCTTGTAGGTAGTCTGTTACTAATTATTTAAGCAAGACATCTTCCTCTATTCTTCCTAGTAGGTTTGAGAGATCTCATTCAGAGTAGCCACTTATGCAAGAGCGTTGTCAAACTAAAAGCCTAATTTCTTAGTCCATTCTCTGTATCTACCTAAAATAAATTATAAAAGAAAACAGAACGCTCGCTGTAAAACACATACTGACTGACAGCACACAAGTAAAAACGTACCCATGATCCATATTTGTATGCGAACTACTAGCCAACAGTAGCCAATTTATAGATAATGTTTTTAAGTATTTAAGAAATAATGGATGATTTGATGAAATATAAAAGCTATTATTTACCATCATGAAAGTTTTATATGGCAAACACTGTACGTGGAATATAAGTTTTGTCTCCTTCCAGTTTAACTATTTATAGTTTTTCTTTTAATTTTTTTTTTTTTTTTTTAATTTTTTTTTATTCGTCATGTTGTAAATATATTAACAATTTATATTTAGTTTTGTCCATTCTATTTATTTTGTATATTTGTAAAATTTAGCTGTGTAAAAATTTTAATATTTATTTAATTTTGTAACACTATATTCTAACCTGTTAAAATGAAGAATCGCCATTGTAGCTGTAGATGTTTAGGATTCTTGATTTTACCCTCCTTCTCATTTTCTTATTTAACAGAAGAAGGAGAGTAAACCTTCTCCTGTTAAATAAGAAAATGTTACCATTTATTTAATATGTTAAATATTTACTAATGCATCGATATTGAAAGAATACATAGGCATATAAATTTGACGGGACTTTCTTTTCGTAGCTCCTTGGTAGGTTGGTAGGCGTAGCGGGTAAACCACTATGAATTAAATAGCTAAAACGGAAAGGCTTTATTCATGGGTATCAAGGGTTTTGTCCAAAACTTTACAGCTTTATATAAAAAAAAAACTTCAACGCTCTCATACAGCAATAGCTATGCACTCCCAAAATTTGAATAAAAATTGTTTTTTTTCATCTAAGGTGATCAATATTAGCACTCTGTCAATGTGATCTTAACATGCCACCACCAATCATGGTGCGCTTAGCGCTAGCGCTTCTTCCTCTGCAAGAAATTTGTTGAAATCAAACCTTAACGCCATCAGCTGTTCAATATTTTGTTATCAGTCCTCCTATTGATAAGAGGAAGGTAAACAAACATGTCTGACTCTGAGGTGGTTTTCTCCAGGCCGGCATATGGCAGTTAGTCCCGTCCTCCGCCGATGACATTGCCAAGAGAGAGGTAAACCATACTTTCCGTTTCGCCCTTCACCTTTCCTTCGTCAGGATCATCTCTCTCCCTTCTCCGTCTCTCTCTCTTGAGCATTTATTGTTGTTTTTACTACTCGACAACTGTACTGTTTTCCTTGACGACCAGTAATAAGCGGCTTGTTGTTAAGTAAATAACAACGCTTGTTTTAAGAAATTAAAAACGTGTCAGTTCACTTTTAAAGTTACACTAAAAAAAAATTAGGAAAAATATATTAATCATGACGGTGTTATTATTATTATTATTATTATTTATTAACGTCCACTTTTTCCAACTCAGGCTAATTGGGACGGGTTATCTACAGGTGACCACCCTTTTCTAGCCAGGGCGTGACTAAGAATGTTATTTAATGAATTTCGTAACTAAATAATTTCCTTTGTCCATGCGCGAATCGAACTCGCCACTCTAGGCTTACCATGTGAGATTAAGGTCAACGCTCACATGGCTAACCTGAGCCCCTTCATGGCGGTGTTTCAAATATAATGTGTAACTGAAGAAATTCGTTTAGTAATCATTTGACACTTGTTGTATCATAATATTACTTGCTATTCTAGTTATATGGCTGGACGGAAGATATATATCCCAATTTGACGTCAAATCAGGACAGCTCGATGCCTTACGGTTTGACGCCATACATCATGATTTGACACTTAACCTGCTGATATGAAGCGCTATGGTTTGACACCCTACTTATCTAATTACACGCCCTGCTTTACCATTTTGTAGCCCTACCTTCCCAATTTGACTATCTATGATCTGACGTCTTACATTGCTAATAGTAAGAACAAAATGCTATTCTTATCCTACAGATTGATGTCCTTCCTTGTCAATTTGACTTCCTACGATTTGACGTCGGTCCTTGCTGATGGTCATATCAAAGTGTTATACTGCCCCAATAATTTAAAAATCTACCTTGTCAATTTGACGCTCTAAGGTATAACGCCCCTCCCTTACTACTTGTAATTTTAAAGAACTATTCTTATCCTACAGATTGATGTCCTTCCTTGTCAATTTGACTTCCTACGATTTGACGTCGGTCCTTGCTGATGGTCATATCAAAGTGTTATACTGTCCCAATAATTTAAAAATCTACCTTGTCAATTTGACGCTCTAAGGTATAACGCCCCTCCCTTACTACTTGTAATTTTAAAGAACTATTATTATCCTACAGATTGATGTCCTTCCTTGTCAATTTGACTTCCTACGATTTGACGTCGGTCCTTGCTGATGGTCATATCAAAGTGTTATACTGCCCCAATAATTTAAAAATCTACCTTGTCAATTTGACGCTCTAAGGTATAAGGCCCCTCCCTTACTACTTGTATTTTTAAAGAACTATTCTTATCCTACAGATTGATGTCCTTCCTTGTCAATTTGACTTCCTACGATTTGACGTCGATCCTCGCTGATAGTCATATCAAAGTGTTATTCTATCTCTACAATTTAAACCTCTTCCTTGACAATAGGAGTCCTGCGCGCAAAATATGTAGTTATTCTATGTAGAGAAATGAAACAGAGCTAAACTTGAGAGCTTCTTCATTAAAATGTTCAAGAAAGAGTTTCAAGAGCATGTAATGGTTTCCTTATGTCTTCTGCCTGAGTGTAGCACTAAAGTTAACGAGAATAATCAAGAAACTATTCACCAGTATGCCTTTAGAGAGCTATCACTCAGTTAAATGGATATACTTATAAAATACATTTGCTGGTAGCATAACTGAATGTACCTCGAGTTTTACTTGACAAGAAGGAACCTGTAAAACAAATGTTTTTCTAATGTAAGTAAATATATACAGCAGAACCTATTATCATAATTTAAACATATTCATAAAACTACAAGAAAAGCAGTTAAATACATCAGAAATGTTTTGCTCAAAAACCAGTAATAATTATTGCCATTAATTTTAATGGGTTTTGTTGTGTCGCAATTTTTCCCCTTCCTGCTGATTGGAGCACAATATTTCCTTAATTAGTATACCAATTGCTGTTGTAAAGCTATAATCGGTGTAGAGTTTATTGTACACTTCCTTATTCCTTAGGAGCTGGCTTTGTCCGCTAAAACCGTGGCATTCGCCGTCAAATGTTACCTTTATTATAGTTCTAGGTCAAAGAAACATTAGTGCCCAATCAGAACAAGGTCAAATCGTGAGCAAACTATTGCCTCTTATCGATTTATCATTCGCTTATAAAACATTTCAATTAGAAATATTTAGGAGTAAGCTGTCAATCAGGAAGGGTACTAATTGTGATTGATTGCTATTCACCTGTTGACCCTTTCAGAGTAATGGTGGTAGTGGCTTCATGAAGGTGTTAGGTAATGTGCGTCCGCCTGATTTAGATGAAACTTAGTTTTCTACTGAGTTAATAACTCATCTCAATCAACTAATAATTAATCAAACTTCGACCTCTATTAGCAGATTTTCTTAAGATGAATCAGCTATTGAGGTTGCTCTCATTACTGAATTTTCGAAATTTTTCTTCAAATGTCCTTCCCCTTCCTAATACATAATGAAACTGAGGTCTGTTCAAAAGTATATATTTAGATATCTGTTACCGCTCTATGGATTTTGTCTTATCGTTACCAAACTCGACATACAAGTATTTTTTATGTAAAACTGAAGACCAAGTACGTTAACGACTGAAATCCGAAAAGAGGGGTGGTTTAACGCATAAATTTAGAAAACTCGAAATATCACCGTTATTTTGCGTCGGATCGAAACATTGTATAGAATTAATCTTATTGCCATTTCAATTTTCTATAAATGTTGTAATATACGTTTTTTCTCTAACATGAATATTTACCGAGATATTTCCCCATTTCAATTTTCAGTTTTCTATAAACGTGCACCCCTATAGTCATGTCATACTACCATAGAGCCTTTTTTAGCAAGAAGCACTTTATTGGAAACTTATATATTCAATATTGTTTTTATTGAACTTTTACGGTGTGACGTACACGTAAATACGTCTCGCGTAGACGTCATCTTTTAAATGTTACCTTATTAACTCGAAAATGTTTACTTTATGCACGCCATACTCGATATAAAACTGTTTTATTCAACACTAAAGGTAAAGGTGAGGGGGTAGAAAGCAAAAATTATTCATAATACTTCCGTATGTATGAGCTGTAGCGAAAAATATTATAGAACCAATTTTATTAAACTATTAACACACTATAATTGTTGTTCTATATATTTCTTCTAAATTCAAATATTAAGCGAGTTTTTCGTTATTTCTTTTTTTGGTCGTTCTGGAATGGGATCAGTAATGTGTCATACCACCATGTGGGAAATCTGCTTAATATATGCAGTCTTTATTTGAGAATTAATACTTAACACTCGCCGTTAATTCAAAGAGCGCTTGTTGTTGCCAAATTTGCTAAAACAAAACGTGAGCAACAAAAGCAATATATGTTACACCTGAGTTTTATTAATTTTAGAACATTTATTTTCTTTCGTACAATGTATCTTAATCAATGGCTGCTTCATTTAAACTGTACGTACATTTTCCAATTTCTTAAATCTACGGTTTAGTTTCCTTAGTGTCTTAAGAACAGGAAAATGAAGTCAATTAGTTCTCCTTTGAAAAGCTCTCTCCCTTGGCGGTAAATAACTCAATTTGAGGAAAATGCGTTTTTTTGTCTAATTGTTATTCCCCACTAAAAACTTACTTGAGGCTTCAGCCGGGCTTCGTCATTTCCTTCAAGTGTTTAGTCCTTGAGTCTTTAGACGAGAAATTAGGCTGTAAGGGTTTTCAGGGAAGCTCTTCTTACTCACTCTGGAGTTTTACGGCCCTTCGAGAAATCATTTAGGTGGGGAGGATGAGCAAAAACTTTCTGAGTCAGAGACGTGTTTGCCTGTTGAGTAAGGACCAGTTGTGCAGGTAAAGACAAATCGCAGGGAAGTATGGCGCTATATGTCAAAACTTTTTAACTTTTTCTTATGGTTGGATGAGTTCAACAATAAGGTGGTTCAAACCACTGTTGTCCAAAAAGCAAAGTTTGTTATCAGATAAGAAACTTCCACGTGTTTTTCATTTCCACAAATTTCATCTATACCGAAGAATCGTTATTTTTCATGATAAAGATAAAAAATCAATATGAGTGTTTCATTTCGATATCAATGTCTTCTTATTCCCTATATTTATAATGATCTATTAAGATTTTCTTTGTAACATAATTTTAGATCGTACATCTCATAATTTTAGATCGTACATCTCATAATTTTAGATCTCATTTGTCCTTTCTTTGAACTCCATTTTAAATGTTTTCCTTCTCAAGGGTGAGAGGGATTTCGTAGAATTTAGGCATTTGGGAAATATAAAGTAACTCTAGAGAGTATGATACGAGGAAAAAGTAAGTTATCAAAAACCGTTGTGGTTATCACGCTTAGATCATCTAAAAGAAGACGAAGTAACACAGGAATACAATTGGTAGAAACCATATCTGTTGATTTGCGAGCATTTCTTTTTCGCCTGTGTGGGCAATAATAATTGACTGTGTTCAGATGATTTTTTTTTGTATTAAGGTTTATTTACAAACAAAAAATTATGGTATTCTCAAGAATGTCGCGAGTCAAAATAAAATTGAGATATTTTAAAGAATTGATCATGAGAGCCGTTGAAGTGTAAATATTCTTGAAATACGATATTGAGGAGGGAATGCCCACTTTATGGTCCCCTGAGTTTAAACAGTCTCAGGTTGTTCTTCAAACAACAGTTTATTTCAGGTTCCATTCGGAAAGTTGCACACATTTTACAAAGAGCCAAAATTATTTCCTTTTTTATAACTCACTGACCTTAGGGAAGCAGTGAATATACCTATACAATTCATTAAAAGTCCAGATGTCCCAGATTGGAAACTCTTCAAGAAGAATCATTATGATTTCTATAATTAAAGTTACGTATTTACGTTCGTTAGCAACAGGGCTTACAGATACATTTGGATATATTAATGATTCATTTACCAATAAGATTTCTATTATCAATGGTGATCTTACTCAAGTAAGACTGTCGGATTGTTTACTTACCTGCGGAAGACCTCATGTAATTTGCCCGTTGCGTTTGCGACCAGGAACATGGCTCAACAAGGAAAAACTAACAACAGCAGCATCCGCTCTGATAAGCATATCTGCTCCATTATGTCAAGACCTAAAATATTTAGGTACTCTGTTGTGAAAACAGTGACGAAATAAGTAATTAATTACATTTCGTCATAATTAGTAGTTTCATGAGAACCAAGTTGGATTGTAAACTACTCTTGTTATATTATTATTGTTGCATGAATTACAGCGAAACCAGTTGTTAAGATCAGTAATGGTACAACACAGATCTTGCATCTGGCTACAATAACGTTCTCATATCTCATGTAAAATCTATTATAGGAACTACTCGATCGTGAATGTCCTGTGTGTTACATAAACTTATAAGAACCAGACAGACGATTAGATTGTCTGTATGAAAGCGTGATGTCCGCCATATGTATCTACGAGCATCCTTCCTACTAAATACATAATCTTTGTCACGTTCAACGTGCAATATTACTGATATAGCTGATCCACCTCTCTAGAAATAATACATTTCATAATTTCGTATTATTTTAAGTTGCATGTTAGTGATAGTTAACTTAAAAATGCCCTTTCAGAAATTCAATTTCGTCTAGTTTTTTTTTTGATCTCCTACTCCTACTGGTATTTCGCCTGCCAGAAAAATGGAATACCTTTCTTCAAGTGAAGTTGTGTGTTAGGAATTTCTAGTGTGTTAACTCTAAGCTCGCTTTGTTTTATTATAGGTTTGAATAGCCAATTAAATTTCTCTTTCAATAGAAACTTAACATTTGAATATAAATGTCTAGGCTAGAGTGCCGTTATTTCTTGAATGTATGCTCAGTAGTATTTGATGAAAATTTTTCAGGGGTTTTACTTGCTAATTGGTGGACAAACTCTGGACATCCGTGCCTCGCTATCGTTAATTTCAAGCTCTTACATTGAAACCTTTCCCTCGTGAGTTTCACTTAAGCTATTTTATCTGAACTTATTGTTTAGTTATTTTAAAACTTGATACCCTTATAAATGCAAGAAATACTGTGTTGAAAACCTCTCATCTAGGCCGTACTCAAACACTGTAATATCTGTACATCGCCGACACCATTTCCACTGCCTGATTATTAAAGTTCAAGTTGAAGTCCTGGACTCATGTTGTTTGTGTGAGAAAGAAAGTAGTGGACCAACATCACTACATGCTCGAGGTATTTTCTGGTCAAACGCTTCTGACTGTTAAAGTGCGCATAGGTAGAAATGAGCACAGACTGCTTTTATATTTGAATTAAAATGGGATCATGCCTTCATATACGTAAATTCTTATACACGAAACGAGATAATTGAACCACCGAATTCGGCTCAATATAATTCGAGTTGGAATTCGGCCGCCGCTACTGATTTTCGTTCTTTTTTCTTTTCGCGGTTTTCCAGTAACCTGAACTCCTCGAAACCTCATTCTTCAGATAGCCAGACAGCTCAACAGGTGTTTATTCCGCAACACTAAACGTGTTATCGATCTACTTTCACCGGGGAGCTAAAACAAAGCGGAGATCCGCCCTACGGGGCCACCTCTATTCGACAGGGCTAGGATCCATTGTGGGGCTCTCTTGGGCCTCTGCTTTCGTCGAAAGTGAAACCAATAGCTCGACCTCAACCACCTGTGAATATTCATATTGCTCCCACTGGCGGGGAACTCTAGACTCAACGTGAAAGTGGAATATATTAGCTCTCATCCGAATCCATTAGGAAACCCGTGAAAGTATCTCCACAAACTACAGTTGCTCCTAATAGTTTGTTGTTAAAAATCAACCACGTATTCAGAGCAAAATGCATTTATCAATTCTGGAACGCTTGACCTACAAAAATTCATTTATTCTCTCTGATTTTTTCCTACTGATCTCTCTTATTAATAACGATGTAGTTCAATATAAGAAAAGAAATGTGGTGCCTCGATATAGTTTGTCTACGTAGTGTATATTTCTTTTTAAGTTTATTCTTTGTAAACATTTTCCGGCTTCCTTCTGTAGTCCATTCATTGGTCATGGCCTAACCAGCACCTCTGCTCAAGCGCTACAACCTTAAAAACTTGGGCACATCACCATATCATCTTCAACTACTTGCACAATGCACTTGTACAATATGTTTCCACGTGCCATGTAACTCTCTGGGTCTTACTCTTGTTCTCGGTCGTATTGGCAACCAAACTAAGAATGAAACGAGCTTCTCTAATCTATCAGTTCAGAGTTCCAACTGATTCACTATCTGAGGTTTTCTTTAACTGCTCCATTTATCTTCGTGAGGGATATGGAGGGCAGCTACTCGGTTCTTCGTTGCTTCGTGCCGCTACAAAGTTGTAACCATCAACGATTTGTCGCAGCATACCCTTAAAAATATTTTTGAGAGACCGACATCTCTTTAGCGATTTAGACTTCTATTGAGATTTTCCTTTATGAAAGTCGCAGTCAGTAGAAGGAGGCGGAGATTGACACACGCAGAAGAATCTTATCTCTCTGCTTGTTTTTAATGAGGGAAGGTTTCGCTTGGCTGTACCCTTGCTCAATCTTATGGATAACGCTATCTCATTTGAGGAGATTTCTTTGTTCTTACGCTCATGGGAATTTTTTTCTCAGCTTCAGACCTTAAGGTGTGTTCATTATAAAATCGAACTCTTCTTATAAATTCGGCGACGAAGCATCACCACTTTCTGCATGGTTTGGATACGAAGACTCAATCCATTCATGCTTAAATCAGACTGATTGGAAAGTTATACTGAAATTCTGAAACAAACAAACTTTTTTTTTAATAGGGTAAGATACTTGAATAGTCACATTTTTGGAAACGACATGAAATTACATTCCTGCTTCAGTGAATTATGCAGCGCAGTTTAAAAGTCCAAACTTAAGTTGTCTTTAAAAATAACTTGAAATACGCAATACTGTACTTCCTTGATTATTATATTATTCCATGGTTCCGGTCAATTTGTTAATACCAAAAGAGTGAGCTTTAGTTTATTACTTCCTGTAAACCAGTCACTGTAATCTAATAGGAAGGACCCTTGACTGCCATTTTAGCCCATTCGACATGGTCAGAAGCAAGGTTCAGAAGATTTCGGACACTCCGTGTTCTATATCTCAGGTCGTCCATTACTTCTGCTTGGGTCAGTTTTTGTCTACTTGCAGAGTAGAAGGTTTTCTTTTTTTTTTTAGTTGCTTTATGAGACTCGATTCTTCGAATGCAACCCAACCAACGAAATCAACCCTTCCTAAAGGAACAAACTGTATCAGTTCGTCTTTACAAATTATACACAATTAGGCAAAACTTTGTGCAAAAGTGTGTCAACAATTCGAGCTAACCTGCTGCTGATGTCATTATGAATTGCCGTCATCTCAGTAGATGTGCAGTTATGGACACATTGACTAATAGCAATAAATATTTAATGGTTACTTTAACAAACATTTTGAGCTACAGAGGCTTAAACGCCTCTAAAATTGTTGTGGTATTTCCATTTAGTAAAATTACTTTTCGAGTATCGATTCGTCATTGCATTTAACAATATTACGTAACCAAATATGAAACTTACATTCGCCAGTGACCCTATATAAGGTAATACTTTCACAACATCAAAATTTTGTAGTACATATTATGCACAGCCCTCTAAAAGTTGGTGATGTTTTTAAACCTTTGGCATGTTTGGCAATAATTCTCTGTTTCTTTTTTTTCTGGTTGCAAATGGAAATAAAGTCCTGTAGCACATTGGTTCAGGGGAACCTCCAGACCGTCTGAAAAAAATCCATAGAAGTGTCTAGAAAAATATTTGGTTCCTCAGCATTGAACAACCACACCACATAATGGTTCCATAATGTAATCACATTATGAAATACTGTGGATTGTAGTTCACAGAAAATAATAAGTTGTTTACTACTTCTGAATTGATTACATATTTAGGACCTCCAAGTTGGGCTCCAGAGGTGTCCAGGTGTGCTTTGACAATATTTTGTAGCTCTTACAGCCGGCTTCATCAGATGGTCGCTGTACTGATATGACTCAAGGCAGCTCTAAAAAACTCTGTTTCGAGGCTCACCATCTAAAGAGGTTGGACTACCAGAAAATATACTGGCTCCGGCTACAGTTGGAATACCGGAAAAATATATGGGATCAGGATACTGGAAAAATATACCTGGTTAATATATAGTTAGGATACCGGAAAAATATACCTGTTCGGGATAGAGTTGGGATACCGGAAAAACATTCCGGTCTGGAATATATTTGGGAATACCCACTCAGGATTAAAGTTGGGATAACGAAAAAATATAACGGCTTGGAATGATGAAAAAATATACACGCAGGGGTTAGGGTTGGGGTACCGGAAATATATAACGGTTTGGGGTACAATTGGGATACCGGAAGATTATACCTGTTCGGTATAGAGTTGGGACACCGGAAAAATATTCCGGCCTGGGATACAGCTGGGATATCGGTAACATATACCGGTATGGAATATATTTGGGATACTGAAAAAATATACTGGCTTGGGATGCAGTTGGAATACCGAAAACATATACTGGCTTGGGATACAGTTGTGGTCGTCCCGACTTTACTTGAGGTAGCTTCAGTCATTTGAAAAGTAATAGTCTTAGATACTATTTATTAACATCTACTACATGCTAATTGGGACACCCATGTCTACCCAGAATGGGGCTAAGGATTATATTTTTACATTTAGCGTGGTCGTTACTTAATATCCAGGCGGGAATCTATTCCAAGTCTCTGGGCATGCCAAGAGATCGGTACCTTAACAGACAGGGCTGACATGAGCATCCTGTTGAACATTTGTTGGCTCGCTCAGTGAACTAGTGGATGGATGTTGTTAAGAGTAAAAGTCCCGTCAGGTGAAACCGATAGCGGAGGTCGGTAAGGCAAAACCGGACGGCGGTCTTGCATTACGTAACGAATCGAACCCTCTCGACCAGCTGACCTCCTTGCGCTCCGTGCATCGGCTGCACTTAACCAGTTAAATCCTTCATATATGCACCTCAGCTATAAACTGCAGATACATTATCTTAGAAAGTCTGAAATTATCCAGTCAGATTGCAATTTTGTTGTCTTTCCTAAAGCGGTTTCAAGATAACGAAAGATGATTTGTTTATGAGTTTTAGCCAATGATGAGTTTTTTATTTTACTCCAGATAGCAGATTTCCTTGGCCTCAAAATCCCACTAACTCAGATATTTACAAGGGCTTATTTGTTAAAAGAAGTTCATCACTTTTACTCCTCTGGAGAGCACATGAAGATGAGCGAAAGGTCAATGAAATCAGCACTTACCTATTGTAGCAGAGTTTTTTGAGGTCAGCATTAGTTCAGACAGTTTATATATTCAATGGGTACAAGAATAGAATGCAGTCATACTAAAATGTTTGTGTCAATTTTAGATTAAACTGGACAAGATACTGAATTTAATGGCATTTCTGTGTAAACTGTAACATACAATACAATGGAATTGAGGATATGTATTGCACTGCAACATACATTATAGTAAACGATATTGCTAAAAAATCCTTCAATGAATTTTTTTCAGAGCTTTTCTGTAATTTTCGGATCCAATAGGTCATTTCATTATTCCACTTTTGAAAAGAACACACGTGGACAATATGAATTTATTTCTCACTCAACAAATTGTCAACAAAAAGTGTGCTGAGCTGTAGATGACACAGTATCCTTAGATAGCCCATAAGCTGTAGAAAACCCATTAGCATAAAGTAGGCATTAATAAATAACATAAAAGAACAAGCTGTTGTTCTTTAAAATAAATTGTAAATAATGTTCTTAAAAGTTTAAATATTTTTTAGAATATCAGAAATATGGCATCATAAAGTTGATTTTATTTGATTCTAGAATTAAAGCGATTCAAAAATAGTGGAATCATATTCATATCTCTCAATCTAAAAGTAGAACTATCTAGCTAGAAACAATCTAATATTTTTGGTTGTTTTATGTTAATTTTGAACCTTGAGATTTCAACCAAGGACTTTCAGCGAGAACGGAACTACAAGAGATTGACAAAGTTCAGAGTTTTACATTACATTTTACTAATCAAGTGACTCATAGCTGACAAATAGTGATTAGCTAATAATGTGTATTTAAAAATATTCTTTCATTTTGGGTCCTTAACCATCCAATATAAGCCAAATTAGGATTTAGGGGATGAATGTCTTCGTGTCATGAATCTGCACCATTATTCCTGAATGACGGCCGCGAAAACACTTTCACAATGAATCTCTAACGTGGGTTATTAATGCCTTCAGCTGGAGGAAGTGGAGTCACACCAATGTAGTTCTAAGGCCATTCAAATGATCTAGTACCAAGAACTCTTTGAAGTCGGATTATGTATCCAAACCTTATTCCTTCCTGGTTCCCTCTCTCTCTCTCTCTCTCTCTCTCTCTCTCTCTCTCTCTCTCTCTCTCTCTCTCTCTCTCTCTCTCTCTCTCTCTCTCTCTCTCTCTCTCTCTCTCTCTCTCTCTCCTCTCTCTCTCACAAACACACACTCTCTCTCTCTCTCTCAAACACGGAAACAATCGCACTCACGAACACGAAACAAAGCGTATAAAGTACAGTCGTTATTTGGCTATAAATTATAAATATCTTTATTGATATGAGATTCCTAACAACCTTTATATGCAGCTGATTTCTTATAGCTAAAACCCTAGGTCGTATATTCTTAGTAGAATAGTGACAGTGATAAGCGCACAATAGAGTAGCAAAAATAAATCTATAATATCAATTTTGAGTTGTGTTAAATTTTCAATGTACCCTTCATATAAACTTATGTATTTATTGGCTATATACTTTTAAATTCGTATATTTTTTATATATAAACGCGATTAACATACACTAATGTCAAATTAATCACGAATAATTGACAAATTAATTAATAAAAGCTAATAGTAGTGTGATTTTGAATATTTATACTGAACAATATTAATTAATAAATGTAAAAATACTGAATTCATATAACTGAATGAATGGAAATACTATCTAACGGAATACTAAAATAACTAAACTTAAAAATTTATTACAGTTGCACAAATTTACTAAGAAGATGGCACATCAAAGTCAATATTTAAAATATTATAGAAAAAACATTTCACCGTATTCAAACACGAAAATATAAAGAAAAAGCAATTCAGACGATAAACGTGATTTATAACTAATACGTTTAAGCATTTACTTCATTTAACCCTCTACTGATAGATTCAAGTTTAGACCAAAGATACTAATAACACACTAATGGTTTTACAGTTCAAACAGATCTTATGACGTACAACACTACACAACAACTATTTTAACAACTAAACAATTGTTTCTTCGTCAACTAAGTTTCCACAAAGAGAATTTCGTGTAGGAATGGAGAGTATCTGATCCAACCTGAACCAAAAACCTGTTTTCCTTCGGCTGCAAGGATGAAAAAAAAAGTCTACACCTAATGGTGACACGAAGGCAGGCCGCTTTTCTTACCAGACACTGCGACAGGTTCCCTCTCCTGAACCATTGGACTGCAATTAAACCTATTTCGGTTTTCTCCGGATTACATAAAGGTTTACAACATGCAGTTTGTTTTTATTGATAAATTGCCTCAAACTATGAATAAATTAATTTGAAGCATTAATTAGGAAGTTTAGACTAGCTTTAGGAGTTGCTATGTCGTCTTTTATAACCTTTTAAGAAACATGTACGGAATCATTTATTAGAGCTTGTCATATGAATGAAGATTTTTTAAATTTAAATTAAATAATTTATTAACGTCCACATTTTGCAACTAAGACTAATTGGGAAGTATTCTCTACATGCTACCACCTTTTTCTAGCCATGGTGGGATTAAGGATTTTACCTAATGAATTCCGTCAATAAATAAATTCCTATTGCCAGGGCGGGAATCGAACTCGCAACTCTAGGTTAACCATGTGAGATTGAGGTCAACGCTTTAATTCACATGGCTATTTTTTAAATTTTATAATGTGATTAGCAAACGTAAGAAATTAATGTTTCACCCGGTCTATGACTTCTGCAATAACTCAGAACGATTATTTATATATTTGAAAATGTATATAGAATAGTTAGACCTCGGATTTAGTTACAAAGTGTGTTAATTCAAAGTGCCGAATGTTTTTGGACCTCCGTTAATAACCTGTCATCATTCCCGCGCTCCAATATTCTTTTGGCGGGAAAAATATTGTTCTAGAGACCAACGCATGTAATTAAACTTTTGACTTCGTTTCCCATGTCTTTGTCAATATTTGTGAATTATAGCCACTCAGTATTCGAGTTCTAGTGGACGATTATCAATCATCCTTCTTTGAATATAAATCGAACCTTTAGAATTCTCTAAATACCGAATAAAGTAGTTTATTCTTGAATACCCGCCATTGTCGATCCCGAGTTCCCCGAGCAGTGGCGTAACTAGATCACCCACGGAGAGCATCTTCAAGAGCAGGTTTCGTCATCAGCCGCTTTCCCATATTTGCCTAACAGTAGTACAATCGCGGCCTACCTCCACCCCAATCCGAAACTGTTCTTTCCAAACACAGTTCGACTCGAGTCGCTCCCATTTTCTGGAATACATTTTTTTTTAGTTCCATACGGCTCATGATTTCTCCATGTCTCTTCTCCAAATATTACTAAAGTGCTTTTTGTTGAGATAGACCGATTATTGCATTTTACGCCTAACAGACTATTAAAATGTTAGTATACTGTACGTCATTGATGTATTGTGGTCAAATAGTACGTTGAGGGCGTGCAAAAAGGATGGGGTAATGCATATGCCTTACAGCGTTGATCCTTGACTTTCTAGAGATATCTTAGACGGATTCAAGAAATAAAATTATTAGTTACACCGTAGATTGAAAAGTCAGTTAAATACTAAATTAACTTACCTCCGACAGGCTTGGGAAGTTGGAAATGTGCAATCATTTACAAAAGAACAAATAAAATAATATGAATTAAAAGTATGTTCATTAATCAAGTTATTTTTGTTTATTACTTTGTTCTGAAATAGCTAATTGATACGAGTACTCTGCACAGAGTAGAATTAAGGACTTAATTCAATTAGAACGCCAATAAAGGAATTCCTGTTCCTTTTTTCCAGGTTGGAATCAAACCAACCACAGTATGCTTACCAAGCGACATTAAGTCCTATGCAACTCACACCGCAATCAGAGATATAAAGAAAATAGTAACAAATTCATAAATTAAAAGAAAAAGGCATGTTTTTTCAACTAAATCTTGTTTTACCTAATTCAATTTTCTAGGGAATAAACATATTTAGGAAATAATAATATCCTTCTAAGTGTAATGAAAGTGGTTATAGTCATTTAACAACAACCCCATTTGTGCCATTTCCGTTCTAATTTATGTTGATTTCTAAATATTACTAGTTTTCTCAGCATTACTGGAAATGATATATGCCTGAAAAACAATAAATTCCCATGATAATAAGGAAATTGACCCCCTCAATTTGGAGTGAATTCAATTCATTAATAATGAATGCTATCCGGAATTCATATTAATTACCGATTTATTACCTTGCAAAGTGTTAAATTATTATTAATTGTACAGGATCAATTTATAAATAAAAAGCTTATATCATGGATGTTTGTTTTCATCTCTGATATTCAGGTAATTAGTACTTGAAAACTTCAAAACATTAGTAATTTTTTATACTTTATAAAAAGACTTATTAATAATTATCATTTCATAAAATTAGTAAGGGAACAGGAGATATTCTGCAAAGTTCTGAATATTAACAATCTTACTAAACCTCAAATTATGAATATCCAAAGCTGAGTCCAGTCCCCCGAGAACCAATTTTATAACTGAGCTAAAATAAAATCAAGTACTGATACTGTTTTGTAGTGTTTAACGTACTGTATTGAATTTTCAACATTAACCTCTTTCAAGTTAATAAATTTGGACCTCTGGCCATTTTATAAATTTTGGAAAAACTATAAACAGGTAATATTTAGACATATATGATAATTATTGTTTTAGAAAATGAATGAATTTCGCGGATGAAGGATACACAACTTAAGCATTGATTTCAGTGGCTAAGTTTCTTTTTGCTGTCAATATTCTAGAAAACAGTTAATTGCTGATTTCTTGCTCAAAGATTATTTCAAGCTCCATTTTAAAATAATTAGCGATCAGTCTCGATTTCCCGCTTGGCGAGAAAATTATAGCTTGTGATAATCATTTTGCCCTTAACCTTTCTAGGTTTAATTAACCTTTCTGATATACGTATGTACATCTTATTTGTCAATTAAATCACATCGGATTTCGTTGATAGATTTCACCGAGGAAGAAGACGAAGCGACCTGAAATTATTGAGTGC
Source organism: Riptortus pedestris (assembly GCA_019009955.1). Lineage (NCBI taxonomy): Eukaryota > Metazoa > Arthropoda > Insecta > Hemiptera > Alydidae > Riptortus > Riptortus pedestris. Next base: position 120,966,874 of record CM032232.1, read on the forward strand.
CTTTCTATGCCGCGATTGTGTTCGATCAACAAAAAAAAAAATAGCCGTTGATAGCAATTATGGAGAGGTTTGCGTTCTCTCTCCAAGGTTTCTATTGAGTTCTTGTTGGCCTTCATCTCAGGGCAGAAGCAGCACTAACTCATTTAGGCCTGTTTAATGCATTTCTGCGGCTGCGCACTAAGTGGTTCCGAATCATCTTCTCCTTAATTCTCGGCCAAGGATTCGCTAATGAGCCTTTGTTTTGAGGCACTTTATGGCTGTTTTCTTGAGGCCTTTCCTAGTCACTGCTTAAGATGTTTAGAGTGATTTGAGCATGGTCATAATAATTTGAGTTGTCCGAGTAATAGCACTTCAAATCAGATCAACGTTGAATTTGTAAATTTCTTTGTAATTTCACAAAGTGAAATCATCTATTCAAGTTATAGTACTCATGAAGCGATTTTCGAAAAATTTCCTCAAATGTCCATCGATCCTACAGAGTAGATGAGGAAAATGAGGTTCGTTCAAAATTAGATATATATACTTGTCTGTTACCGCTCTAGCGGTCGCAATTATTGTTTGATCGTTTCCAAGCTCGATATATAAGTGTTTCATGTAAAACTAAAGATCAGGTTAGTTAATGGCTCAAAGTGGGAATGGGGGTTTAAAGGGGGGAATTTCGAAAATTCGAAATATCTCCGTTAATATAGGTCGGATTAAAAAGTTGTATAAAACCAATCTTATTTTAAATTAAATTTACTATAAATAATGGTATATACATTTTTTCTCTATCATGAATATTAACTGAAATATTTGCGTTTTTCAGTTTTCAGCCTTCAGCTAACCCCCATTCCTACTCATATAAACAATACTCTGTTATCTAATAAACTACTTTATTCGAAGCTAAAATACAAAATATCTTTTTCAAGAGACCTTTATTATATGAGACACATGTATATACGTTCTGTTGATTGCTCCCCCCCCCCCTCTTCATTTGTTCTTGAATTACTTAAATAAGAGTAATTGAGAAAAAAAATGTTCTGATTCATAATTAATTACAGTACCAGTTATAGTAACTTTTTTTCAATAAAATTAATATATTATATTCAAATATATTTCAGTAATTGTTTTTCTTTCCGGTCATGAATATTTCTTTCTATCTATTTAGCTCTGAGAGGTAAGCTGGCCTTTGTGTTTAAAATACAGACACCTTCACGTTGTGGAGGCTATTAAAATGTGAACTGACTGAAAGATTTCTCATTATCATTTGTATTTATTCAGTTAATATTCACGGCCGTGATAAGTGCGACTAGTATGTAGATTTATCTATTGTACAACTTCACTTGGAAAACTGTATTTTAATAATATTTTGCTCAATAGGACCTGGACCTTCGCAAAGGTTGTCTTGTCTCCTCCACTGAGCGTACCTTGTCTTAACATTCTCACCTGTAGCACAATATAACACTTATTATGCTTGACTGTGGGATTCCATTCTTTCTACAACATACAAGCAGCCTACTTAAGGGGGGCCTATCCTACTTTAAATCGTAAGTGATATTTGAATCACCATACAAATCTATATTTTACTTATGACCGGAGATCAACCTACATTTCCTTGTCGGAAGTTCATAGTTCACTCCTGTAGGGCTGTTTGCTGGTTTTATAAAACTGAACCCTTGCTACTTATTGTTTTAGTTTATTGTTTGGAAAAACGTTTAAACGGAAGTAATAAATAGTTTGGACCTGGTTTCAAATAAATCTTCCGCAATAAATAGCGTGTTAGGTCCGTCACCATCAATTCTTATTGCATACAATCTTATATCCACTGATTTCTCCACAATATGTATGAGGTCATCGTTTGAGCTTCCTGTATAACAAAAGGTTCTTTCCTTATACGAACTTCTGACCCACCGTATGCACACACAATAAATAATAAATATGGTCTGTGCGCGCAATGTTACATTTGGCTATCAAAGAATAGAGAATGCAAACTCAATTCATGACTCAAGTTTGTCTGTAATGAGTCTTTCCAAACGGCATGTACCAAAACGGATCCATACCTTGAATAACATCGTTCAAGGCTGTTCCAAACTAATATGCAATATCACGTAGAGAATGGATACAGTGAAATAACTGTGATTAGCGTACTCAACGCCGGTTATTACGCGAACGAGGACGTGAGAAGGAGCTACGCGGAACTGCACTTTTATGCATTCTTCAGAGACATGAATGTTTTATCACCGTCATTTGCCGATGAAAAATAGTATATAATATATATTTAAAGTTGTGGTGTGAGAAAAGTCATAAAGGTTTGAACGGTTGAATGTTAAAGGCCCATATTTCCTACAAAGTACCTACATATATTTCACAACTCCTATAACACCAATAAAAATAAAAATCAATATAAGTTTGAAGTATTCAATTATTCAAATAAGTCTAAAATAGCACGGTTCAAATTGTTATCATTGGATTTTATTCTAAATATTGAACTAAAAATGTGCTATATATCAGGCTCAACTTATTGTAAAATTAACTACCAACTGTCTTTCGACATCTTTACTGGATTTAATCAGTTCTACTCCAAGAAACCATAAGTATTGATAGCTGAGCTCATTCAAATTTGTGAGAAAACGAATTTAGGTATATCATATAAAAATAAGAGTTTAATCATTTGAGAAAAAAATAATAGGTTTCCTGGAATGTTCATTACAAATTATGCTCCACCTAAATTAAAATTTTAGTGTTAATGAACCACTCCTCCAAATATGAAACTACCCAATGAGTATATAATGACCTCATTTTTTTTTATATAAAGGAACAATGACTATTATTGCAGTTCCAGAGATTCTGTGAGTAACGTTATCTTACAACCTGTTTACTTATTTTAATCAGTGATTTATAAATGTTCAAAAGGTTAAAGCTGAGTCTGATTCATGAAATGCCTTCTCCGTGTTAAGATACGGATGCTATTCGTGTTCACCCTACGGCCATATTCTGCCTCGATGCCATACAAGCTCTATCGAGATTTGTAATTTACTTTTTATTTATGATGAATAAGAGACAAATTAAATGAATTTAATTTTTGTATTACACTTCGGAAGTCAACGACATAGATACAGTTAGGGAAAAGAGAGGCGTCCGTTTTAACTAGAATTTATAGAGCTCTAAGCGAATATATTCAAAGCTGTAATCAATATAATAGGCAAATCTACTATCAGAATTAAATTTAGGTAAGGGACTATCAACTATGAAGAACTCATGATGTTAATTTAAAATACGTACATACATAACTGTTGATTGAATCAGACAGTTATATGCACTTAAATCAAGTTGTATATTTTATAAGGAATTTAAGATACATGAATGATGTGCATTTTCACGTAAATTTCCCGAATACGCAATTCACAGCTCTTTATTTTCAGCATACTATACCACGATGTTTGTCCATGTTAAATACTTCACTGTTGTCTTGTGAGTATGGACGCCTAGGAAAGTTCATTAATGATATATTAGAGAAATTTATACTTGTTCACGCTTACGTTGAGTCAGTATATTGTTCATTAAACATGTTCGTGTGAGTGGGTGATGTGATGACTTTAGAGATAATTAGTCTCATGCAGGAATCAACGTATAACGTGTTTTTACACTTTTACATTTTTCTTGGGATAAATAAGGGCATTAATATTTCTGCGAACGGGACATTATTATTATTATTGCTAAATATATACAAATGCGACTACAGATACTGTGAGTTATCACAAATATAGCTTCAGCTGGTAAATCATCATTCATAAAACATCATTTTCCTCTTGTGAGTGACCCAGTATGTTTGTTGTGTGCAAGGCGGGTGGTGAGAGTGTACTTACATGTGTGTTTGTGTGTATGTGTGTGAGTGGTGTATGTAAGAGAGAGAGAGAGAGGACGGAGAGAAAGAGAGGAGAGAGAGAGAGAGAGCGAGAGAGAGAGTGAGAGAGAGAGCCCTTGCTTGAGAGACAAGGACGGGGGGAGGCTAGTGAAAGAGAGAGTCGAGAAGACCCCCAAGAACACAGCTCATCTTACGGCTACACAGATAATTATATAGACAGCAACCACCTGTCTATATATCTCCTTGCACAGCCTTAATGGGATTCTATTCTATCCCTATCAAGCTACGGTGAATGATGAATTATTTATTATTTCAACCATCTTGCAGTGTTTTCAAACGTTTAGAAACATCGGAAGACAGATGAAATGGAAGATTTAAGCCATCATATTAATCATAATAACTTCAATGGACGAAATTGCCTAATTCGGTGTATTTTACCTTTATTTCTTAACCTGTAAAATTCTGTTTATCCCATTCAGTGCTTGTTTTCTCTCTCTCTCTGTCTGTCTCTGTCTCTCTGTCTGTCTCTCTCTCTCTCTCTCTCTCTCTCTCTCTCTCTCTCTCTCTCTCTCTCTCTCTCTCTCTCTCTCTCTCTCTCTCTTTCTCTCTCTCACACACACACACTCCCTCCCTCCCCCCTCTCTCTCTCACACACACGCACACACACACTCGGGGGAGAACTCCTAAGTAACTGCTCCATTCGTAAACTTTTATAGTCCGAGATGGAATGTTTCTAAAACGTATCCGTATGCCAATATAAAACATTTTGGACTAACAGTGTGGAATGCTGTGAAGTCATCGACGTTATGAAAAGTCCATCATGTATCTTTGTAGTTCATCGTACATTCCATTCATCGTTTCCTGGCCTGCAGAACACCGATACCAGAACATCTGGCAAAGTTTAAAGCATTCGATCTGAATCAGTTTTGTCATCAGAGTTATGATTTTGGATATTTATTAATTATATCTTTAAAATTTAGGGAGAAGTATCACGAGACCTGTTTTTTCTAAAGATCAAGATATTTCGTTCTGCAATTTATGAAATTCTTACCACTGACCAAATTGTTATCCAGAATAAAATAGATAATGAATCTTGTGGTCCCTTTGGTAAGTCGAGCTGACGCAAGTATGACACGGCTGGCTAAGCGATTTCTCGCCCTGGCTCGGTCTCGAATAGCACGTGCGCAATAGATACAGCAGAAGAAGATGAAAAACAGATCCCACCTTAAAGCGATTTGGAGTGGGAAAGAAAAAAAAAATTGGAATCACAGTCTGGTTTCGAGTAAGGCTTGTCCAATTGGATTATGGCAAAATCTAACTGATGTGTGTCCATCATTTCGATTAGGGTTCTTTTGTATAAATCCGATTCGGGGGGTTTACCAACTTTGTATGAAAGAGAACTTTTGATCAACGACCACCATTTCCAAGCTTTGAAACTTGCCGAGAGAGAATTGGTTCCTAAGTCGCTGAACTGTGCTGGAAGCTCTCTGTTTTCCCTCGGGTTTTCCGAATAGGAAAAAAAACAAAAATATGTTAGTTTTCTGCAGAAATGTTTTTCTGTTTCGTTTAAGATAATTGGAATTTGTTGCACCTGTTTCTATAGTGGTTCTAGAATGAACTTTCTCCTCCTAGGCACTGTGAAGAATCTACATGGTATTTTGAGATCAATCCTTCTCTTCTGGAGGAATCTGCAGTTTCTCCTCTTTTTATCCCAATTAATCTTCTTCAAGGTATTTTTTTTATGTTCACCAAGAGACTCATTATATTGCGCTGTGTAGACAACTGGGTTATAAGTTGGGTTTTTATACCAAGGATTATTCTGTAAAATTATCCGAAGAGGTTTTTATGTGTACTTTCTCTATTTCACAGCCCTTGAAGGATCACAGGCTGCCGTGCAAGGATTCTAGTGAGGCATGGATTAGGAATAATATGATTTGGGCAATCAACAACTAGGTTATTATGCCCTTTATAGTAGTATAATGCTGTTTACAAGTCCCTGTTTTACTCTACGTCTTAAATAATATCAACTAATATATTGTAAATACCACTCTTGCCATATCCTAAGGGTATTAAATTTGCTAATTTTCTATGCAATTATTTCTTAAATAAATCTATAAATACATTTTTATTTATTTACTTAAAGATGTGTGGTAACTACTAACACGAGTTACGTTGTACCTATTTACACTTCTTACTACTGGCTTAATATTTTTAACTTCCTTTATATTTGACTAATAATTAATAATTATTTTACATTTTTTAATACTGGCAATACACATACTTATCCTATATAATAATAGTATATAAACTTTTATCATTATATATTATATTAGATAAACATATATTTTCTCCCTTACAAGTACATATTTTCAACTGGCATTATAATTAGCCAATATTGGAATTAAATGTCATTTATATTTAATTTATGTACTTTTTTCTATTTTATTGAGGTTATACTCATGACGGAAATTTTTCTTCATGTTTTTCTATTTTATTGAGGTTATACTTTTTTATTTGTTTTGCAAGTAATTAAAACAATTTATCACACTCTCATATATACACTTATTGCATATTTTTTATTTTTTAAATATATAAATAAATAGATAATAGCCAACTTGGATTATCAGAATCTAACGAGGCGTGGTATCTGATTCTAACTTGCTGTCTTGAAGAATGCTTAAATCCTACTTCGTTAAACATCATTAAACAAAGCGTGTCTGAATTTAGCATGCCCATGAGAAAGTTCTAACTATTTGTAATGAATGATGGACGAAAATGTAAAGCGAATGCGGTATAATTTCCTTTGGTCTTCGGATTGGATATGGCATATGTAGGTTAGTCTCCATGTTGGCCATCAATCAGCTGTCCTTGAAGAGCGTCATCTCCTCCAAATTGCAGCGTCGTGGGAGTCTTGCATAACGGTCCCCGTCCAAGGAGAAGCATTTGCTTGTTGGCTACAATTTTCATAACAATAGCCATTATGCTTCGACGCAGCTTACGAGCCCTGCACAATGCTCGTAGTCATATCAGCTCAAGCCGTGAGCTTTTCTGTAACACCTGATTTTCTTTCATGTATCGCCCCTATCTCAGACTGGCTAAAGCGCCCATTACTGACTGTTGGCCGTGTTTCACAATATGGTTCAATAGGTCAGTAAGTAAATCGAAGGAAAATGTTCTCGGAGTATTCTTTAGGCGTACTCAGTGGCGCATAAACTACTAGCTTGTACAGTCTAGTAAACAAGAAAGTCCATTCATTGAGGCTTGTAAAAAAAGATACAAGCGTTAATGGGGTGTTAATTACCACCTACACATATAGGTAATTCCTGTAATACAGAGAGAGCAACAACATCCTTTCTGTATTCGAACATTTCAATAATTCAATATTCTGAAGAAGTGATAGATAGTTTAATATAAATACAGCGATTGCACTTATACCAAAAAAGGATGTACGTAAACGTGGTAAAATATATACAACCTGACAAGAGAAGGCAAAAACAAAATTGTTAATATCTGCACTATTGCACATTGGTCAAAGCTTTATTTAATTGATTTGAACTTTTACAAAAAAAAAAATAAATAAAAGAAAAGGGCCTTTAATTATTTTCTGTATTTCTAACTGGAATGGATTAATTTGTAATTTTATGAGTCCAAAAAAATAAAACCCTTTAACCTATTTCGCTGGTTAAAAAACTTAAGTCTAGAAATTTCAAAACCAAATTTGTATTTCGATTTTCATTGAAAGGTACATTTGGTTCAAATGCTACACGCAGAAATTTGAGTTCACTGTGACTTCTTCGTGTAAGGGTGTCAAAAATAAACGTTTATCGTGTTTCTGAGTTTGGGAATAGCGTACTCTTTAATAGAAGTTCGTATTGATATAGTGTCATCGTAATTATGGAAAAATAGGTGATAAATTCATCAAACGTAGCGATGTTTCAATGCATGGATAAAAAACGGCGGTACCCCAAGGATAACTCGGGCCCTTTATGCGCCATAAGCCTTACGTGGACGTTTCACGAAATAAAATAACTGTATGTTCCACTACTTGCTTTATACCTCAACAAGGGAACTATCAGGATCAATAAAAAAGCCTTGTCTTTTACATACATTAATTATGCAAAGAGCAAGTTCCATCATCAGTGTTGGTTAAAGACGTATATAACCACAAGGTGGTTGCCCGGCTTTTTTGCTTTAGTCTGCTGATGAATTTGCTTAGAGACCTGATGATGGGAGATGCAATTTGATACTGGACTTTGCATAATAAATACTTGTAGAGGACAATACTGATTTACTTATCAATAGCCTTCCCTACCGTACAGTAACTCAGTAGAAAACAAGGAGCTTGAACCAATGTAAGGGAAAATACCATATACACACTAATACAAAATTTCCTTTAACTAACTCATTGTATAATATTTATTCAGCTTTATTTTCAACCCTTATATTTTCACATTTATTTATTTTGACTAATTTATTTTTCAGTTGCGGTCCGACACTCCAGGGCGACATGGTTTCGAGACGGCGGATATTGTCCCGTTCTAGGGATGACCTGAATCTAGAACTCGGTCCTGGATTTCCTCAACAAGAAGAGGAAGAGGATGTCTGGTACAATAAGGACAAATTGTACAAGGTAAGAAAAGCATATATAAAAAAACAACACTATAAAAATATTTATATTATTAATATTAATTGTGCGATTGAGGAAAAGACAAAAAAAAAATACAAATGCTCTAAATCACATTATGAAGGAACAAATTAACTACCAGACCTTTCAATTGACCAAGTAAATAAAAGAATAAATCTAGCTTGAATAAAATGGGGTATGTTTATTTTATGTATATCATGGATTCAAATCTTCAACAAAATTAGAATACCTATTAATTTATAATACTCAGGGGTAAAATTAAACACAAACGCTAAAAAAAACTTCCAAAGTATATTAGAAAAAATTATAAAATTAATTAATAATAAAGATAATTTTTTTAAAATTCCCAAATATTTACGCAAGTGGAAGCTCTGAAATTGTTTACCATCATTTGCCTCCAGGATAGGTATTATAGAGATTTTAATATTTCGAATCTCATTATTCACTAACTATAAAAAATAATTTTATTTCATATTTGAAAATAAATATATTAGTTCAGTACGATGAATATGCATACTATTGAGTCAAGAAAATATTACCCGCTAGGAGAATGAATAATTTTCAAGCTTTTGCATGCTCAATAATTGTATCATTTTTAGGCAATTTTGCAAAATATTCATTTTCGTATTTAAATTTTACTTGATTTATTTTTATGGACGTATACATGTTTCAGTTTTTAAAATATAAAAATGGGTTCGATGCTTCTCAGAATCAATGAAAAATCTTGAATCTCATTTTCAAAATCATGTGCTGCTGCCAGTTTTTCTTTGTTTTTTTTTTTTTAAAAAAAAAACCGAAACAGCCATTATGGCCCAATTTTAATTTAAAGTGAATCAAGCCTAATTTATTTATTATTTTCTACACTGAATCAAACAAAAAGAGTGTAATTATAGTAATATTGTAGTCCTAATAGACTCGAAACGAGCTTAAAGTAATTTGCGGAGTAAAAAAATTGAGCGAGTCCGTAATTAGTGTCTATCTGTGTGTAAATTACTCAGTCTGTGGATGACTTGTTAGAAGGCTGTGAAGAGAAGCTTGTAATGTCGCGGTTGCTATTACGTAATGTCTTGGGCTTCGGTCCAACTTGTTGAGCAATAGTTGAGACATTATATTACTCTCTTGTGCTAATATTTTACAACCGCTTTTTTTATTTCCTCCGAATGATTTTTTTAAATTTACTGTTTTATGATTAGTTTTCTATTAGTAACGTTTAATGCTAATAACAAGGTTTGGAAACGAGGATATGAAAACTGAATGAACTAGCATGTTCTAATATTCCTAAATCAGTTAATGATAGGCATCCTTTCAAAGGAATAAATTGAAATTTAAAGCCCAGAATAGCAAACGGTTTAATATAATCTGTCTTTAGATAAGCAAACTTATGACTCATAAAAATGAAAGAGAAACAAAATACATAAATAAAAATTGAAGTACTTCGCATATTCATAAGTTTAATCCATTTGGTATTTGCAATCAAGCTAAACACGTTGTGAGAGCGAAAAATATAAATTTCAATCTGATACTGATCAACATCAACTAGTTGCGGATCTCTTAAAATAAATAAATAAAAATAAATAAATTTTGATTCTTTCGTTAATAAAAATAAAATTTCAATCCATATAATGTTTAAATTTCCTTTGGCGTCAAAAATATGTTCCTGGATATACCATTTGATATAGAATAATTGATAAAACTTTGCACAAAATTTAGACCCATAAAAAAAATATATTAGGATTATTAAAGCTTGCCTGGAAAACAACTAATTTTGGTTTAATTATATTTTCAAACAATAATACCCCATTCGAATATAGAATATTTCTCTAACGTAGGTATTTTGATGGGTAACAAACATCCTTGAAAAGATTATCAAAGACTGTATATTTATATTCAATTTATACACAAATATGTAGATGACATTTTAATTATTACTTAAGGAAAATTCAATTTTTTTCAGAAAAAAAAATAATTTAAAATTTTATAACTAAAATGAAGAATATAAAAGTTCACGATACACGCCTGAAGTATATATTTACTTCAATTATATATCGTCCATGTTTTCTGAAAGGTAATTTTTTTTCCTACTTCCTATAATTTATTTGGTCAGCATAATTTCAAATATGGTTGACTGAAGAATTCCCTTTTTTACCTTGAATAATCCCCATTAGTTCTAGGAGATTTCTTCCCCATGAGGGAACTAGGTGAAACTTTGGTTTCGAAAAAGAAACGCCCTCACACGCTCTAGTTGCTGAGGGCTTAACAAGCGGTGAGTCTCTGTAAAACTACCATTAGATTTCTCTCAAGATGTCCATCCAGGGAAAGTGATGATAGACGTGAATTTAAATTATACGCCCATTAAACAAATATCCATTTTAAATAGTTGATCACCCCCCCCTTTTAAAATAGAAGTAAGCATCATAAAATTACATTAATTTGATTCTAGCGAGAACTTCCGAAGTGCAAGTGCTTATTTTCTTCTCAAAATCACATTTTTAAATCGCTCTAAATGTTTTGCAACGTTAATAGCTATTCAGGCGCATAAAACTGACTTACACTAGCTGTATTTGATCCATTGGCGGATGAAGAAATTATTTCCAAATGAAACACAATCCAAATATATTTAAACGGCTCGTCTATTACCAATCATAGAATATAGGTATCAATAATAAAATATTTTTGAAAAATCTCTCAGTCATAATTAACATACTAAATGAATATCTGAGATTTCAAATTCATAGATATTTGGATTATTCTTTATGTGGAAATATATTTTATGAGATTCCACTATGAGAAATCAGCTATTAAGATGTTCGTTGTGACACCAATTTTTACTTTATTGCTACCAATATTGATAATTAATGTCTCAGGCAAAACTGTTGATCAAGTGTGTTAATGGTTGAAATCTAGTCAGGATTAGAGGAGGTTTACGGCAGAGATAAAATTTTAAATTTTTGAATTAGTGTGAGATTAATCCAAGAATGATATAGAGAGAGAAATCTTGTTTATGCAATAATGCATTTAGATTTTTCTTTTATTCTCAACATTTTAGCTAACTTTATAATTAAAATCTTTTACGTTTTTAGCCATCAGTAAAATGTCCCTCATAAGCCAAAAAATTGTTCTTTAACTAAGGTATTGACTAAGGGAGAAATAAAGTATAAATATGAGATTTAATCACCTTTTGCCATTCCAGCTATTGGGTAATATTCTTATTTTAAGGAGTTTATGCTTGACAGGCTTTTATATGAATAAGATGGACCAATTTCAGCAGAAGAGTAAGAATTTAATTTCATAATCTTCTGGCATTATCAATAATTCAAAGATTGAGATCGGTTTGTTGGTTTTAATAATATCAAAAAATCACTTGTAATAACTAATTCGATAGAGCTTTATGTCAAAAATTACACAAATATTTTGTGTAATACAGTAGGATTTTTTAGATAAGTACAATAATCGTAATGCCAACTAAAAACCCGATTTCAGGGCAATAGAAACTTTCTTGAATATTTTAGTTAGTTAACCATTTTACAAGAATTATTAATATACTTGATCATTTAATTGGGATCTTTTTCAGCTCAAAAATGTTGTTCGTTTAATTAATTTTATTTAAGACGTCTGTGACAGCTTGGACGCTATGATGCTGTATTTGTAGCTAAAAGACTCACTCTTAACGATTGTTATTGAAGAAATCCCTAATTGCAATACATTCTCCTAAAAACAGGTTTAAGACACAAAACAATGAGCATAGTTGCCGTTTCGCGGCTTCACGCGCGCATTCGGGTGCATACAAAAAAAAATATCTTCTTTAGTTACACAATGTCTGGAGAGTCCATTACAGGAGACACAATGCCTGCTTTAGGATTTTCTCTCTGTCAGGACCGGGTTAGCTTCAAGGTCGGCGGAAGTCCACCGCTGTCACTCGAGCCCCCCTGAAAAACCGCAGCTCGTTAGACCTCTCTAAAAACGGAGCGCCTGAAGTTATACATCTCAGAACGTCTTCACAAGCTCTCCCTGAGAACGCCAATTATGGAAACTTGTCATTATCATTTTTTTTATCGAATTAGCTCTACGGCGAAAATGGCATTAGGACTCGTCTATTTTCAAAGCTTTGCACAACTTAGTATCGTAATTACGAACTTAGGAAAGAAAATAACTCCATTAGTTGTAATATTAATTACTGCAGTCGAGGTATAGAATTATTGTAAAATATTTGGAGCTGTGATAGGCCAGCACATCAGGAGCAACGATCTTGTGGACTTAATATCTATTAGCACAAAGGCAAGGGCAGAGGTTTTGATAAAGCTACGTCGCACAGCATTAGAGATTTCAATGCAAGAAATTCTAAAGTATTTCTGACTGCAACAAGGAAATAGGTCGGTCCCAGTTAATGATGGAAGTCATAATTTTTCCGAAATATGAAACGAATTTGTCTGGAGTATAATGTTAAGTTAACGAGAAATCGCTTTCCCTATAGGGATTTCCATGTTTTTCGGCGTGATGCAACTAAGGAACTGAGCACTCCGCACATTAAATAGTAATTATTTTTGGCTCATTAACCTGTTATCTGCGCGCAGAGAGAGAGAGAGAGAGAGAGGGCCAAGCGATGAGGACGGCGGAAGATAGGAAAGGCGCTTGAGAGAGAGACAGTGGGGTGAAGCAGCCGAGCGAACCCGCCCGGAACATCCAAACAATTAGCGGTGATTAATCGAACAACGGGTCGCACCGGTCGGAGTATGACATGAACCGTAAAATGACTAAGGAATCTTGGGAGGAACTGCAGCGAGACCGGGTGCAGGTGGCCACGACGTTTAGATTGCTACCTAGCTTCAGGTGCATTCAGCATAATGTTTCCGTTAGTTCCTAAGCATTGTGGTGTTGCGCTGGACTCCTTAAGCAATGCAATCAGTCCTGTACGATGTCGTTAACGGTTGATATCGGACAAATGGGAGGATGGGTTTCGAGAGGGGAAATTTCGAAAATTCCAAATATCTCCATTATTATAAATCAGATCGAAAAATTGTATTAAACCAATATTATTGAAAATGTAATGTCCTATAAATGTTGTCTTTACATGTTTTCTCTAGCTTCAATATTAACCGAGATATTGGGCATTATTGAGATTTCAGCCTTCAGTAAACCCCCACTCCTAAATATGTCATATTAACAATAATCTGATATGCCATGAAGCCCTTTATTTAAAGCGTAAACGCCAAGTATTGGTCTCAATGAACTGTTACTTTTTGAGTTAAACGCAAATGAGAATCTGCTTAGTTAACGCATCCCCTGCGTGACGGACTTTTATCATTCATGAGGTTGATTATTCGTTTTGTGAGGGAACTTAAAAAAATACTAACAAATGGTTTCTACGTATCTAGAATAAGATGGAAAGACGCCCCTCAGCCAATTTGTACAATTTGTTAATGGTAGGATTGTTGTAAATCGGCAATGTTATGAGATTGTTGATGACATAGCCTCATTGGAAACACTAATCCTTACTCAAATACAACACCCGAAATAGTCGGTGAGTGTAAACATTTGTCTATTGGCTTGTAAGTGAAAGGAAGCCGTCTTTTAGTCAAACACTGTCTGTAGAAAGGAGCTTCTTTAAATACTCTCTAGAAGTTTAAGGTAGACACGTTTAGATCTCTGTCTCTCTCTCTCTCTCTCTCTCTCTCTCTCTCTCTCTCTCTCTCTCTCTCTCTCTCTCTCTCTCTCTCTCTCTCTCTCTCTCTCCTCTCTCTCTCTCCCTCTCTTCCCTCTCTCTCTCTCTCTCTCTCTCTCTCTCTCTCTCTCACACTCTCCTCCTCCTCTCTCTCTCTCTCCCTCTCTCTCTCTCTCTCTCTCTCTCTCTCTCTCTCTCTCTCTCTCTCTCTCTCTCTCTCTCTCTCTCTCTCTCTCTCTCTCTCTCTCTCTCTCTCTCTCTCTCTCTCTCTCACACACACACACACACACACACACACACACACCCACTCTTTCTACACCCTCCTCTCCTACCTCTTCTTTTCCACGTCCTTGTAAAGGAGAGAAATCGCAGAATCCTCAAGCATATATAACTTGACGAATGAATTAACCTTTGAAATGCCAGCCAGCATCTTTACTGGTCCCACAGGTTTTTAAAATGGTCATTTCTATTATTGATTTCATATTAGTAATTCGTTTTCTATCTGACCACTTTCATGATTGCATAATCAAGACGTGACACGTGACTCCAATATGAATGAGACTCATAATGTTTATTATCAACGAGTATCTCTCCTGTTTTTTAAATTAACCTAAAAATTATTTGATTATAGCGAAAGTAGTTTCTATTGCATAAATAAACGGGGAAGCAACCTCTTATTCCAGTGTACATTTTAAACAGACTTTTCATACGTCATAATTTTCGATTCAGTATTTTCCCCTTTGACAATTGTTTAAACCCTGGTTGTGAACCACGAAATGATAATAAATGTCAGTGGCTGAGTCACAGGTTTTCCAATGACTATAACACACAAATAGAGTAAACCCATAAGACAAAATATAATAATGCCTACATTCTTATCAAATTAAATATTTATCTTACCCATTTTCTAATTATATTTTCAGTACATATATGTCATAAACCTAAGTAATTTAAGTGAAAAGCATTTAAAAAAAGTTCATGCTTTAAAACTGGGCTCTTGATGATCTTTGAAACGTTCAATCCCAAGGTATTAAGATAAATCAACCAATGAAAACATGGAATGGAGAAAGAGTGATTCCATTCGACCTTAGAGTGTAAAGTGTGTGTTAGTGTATTTTATATATATAACGTGAGGAACCAATACTTGATCAGTTACAGAATTAAAGTTACATTTTAACTCTATTTAATTTAAAGTTTTGAATAAGGAAAAAATTGAAGTAATCTACAATTAAAAATGTGCCCCTCATAAAAAATTAAGCTTAAACCAGAATGTTATATGAGTACTATTGCAGCACTGTTATTTACATATGTACTGTTATTTATACGCATATTCATGAAGTGGTAATTAAGAGGTGCGTTGAGGTGAAAGCCGATAGTGGCCAAACATCCCTTGTACGGAACCTGACAATGAAGACTAAAGCATTGAAAGTTGATTCTCAAGGCGATAAACATTACCGAGTTGTTTACGCCGCTTTTTATTGGACAGCCGATTCCTTCCGGTTCAGTCTATGCCATTTCCGAACATCGCATCATCTGAACTTCAGCTGCACGTCGTTGTGTAACAGAGCTATCTAGAGCTGCTCCCAGAAGGGTAGCAGATGATACTCTCAGCTCTTCCTTCCGTTCTGTTCTTATCAATGGACCGGAGGTTTCACGTTGCGCAACGAGGAAATCCTACAATGCTACTCTTGAGGTTTTCTTTGACCTTTTTCCCAAAGACAGCGACATTTCCGCCGACTTCCTAGGTCAATGTGTCAAGAGAGAGAAAATAAAATGTGTTTTCGGTTCAATGAACGATCAGCTTGGTAGCTTGATGGCAGTTGGTTATTCTTGTATTCATTTAATGGCAACCGAAATTGCGATACATGTACTATCATTTTTGGATTTCCAATAGAAATGAATTTAAAACATAAATTTGTAATAATAAAAAATTCTATTTCGTTCATTTATACATTTCTATCATACTACCGCACTATGTGATCTGTCACACTATAAAAAATGTAAGCTCTTCTAAAGGCTTAAATTGTAATATAACCTACAGTCACGAATGAGAGTCTCTTAACTTTAGTTTTTATTAGCTTGAATTTATTAATAATTTTATAAATTCTATTTTAGAAAAGCTGAATTTAAGTACTGCAGAATAAGGAACATTACTCTCCATATTATAAGAACCAACTAAATTCCACCTCCATATTATATGAACCAACTTAATGAAATGAAGTCCACTTTGGAACTTCATTATATATCGGGTTTAGGGGTTTATTTGGGAGCTATTGTTATAATGTTGGAAATAGGAAATATACCAAGCTACTAGCTAGTAGAACCTCGTGGGGAAAATAATTGGGGCTTAAAAGAAAATGAGGCTTAAAACCCTTAAGGGAAATTCGAAATATCTCCGTTACTATACGTCGGGTCGAAATATTGTGCAGAAACAATCTTATTGCAACTTAAATTTACTCCATATTATATGAACCAACTAAATTCAATATTCAGAAATAGTACAAAATCACTAGTAATACAAGTTTAATTTTTTTTTGTTTGTTTCATTATTAAAAGTGTATTCTACTTTTCTTTTTTTTTTTAACAGCTTAGCTCGGATATTACTAGATGTGTCACATATCAAAACATGAACTAAAGATTGTTATCGATAAGTACCTCAGTATACATGAAGAATTGTTGAGGTTTAATTGCTATCGTGTTATTTATATGCCTTGTTTTTTTGTCATTGTTGGTAATTAAATGCTTTAGATTTATTAAAGATTCCCATTTCTACCTGGAATTCAATTATTCTCACACTTTCTACTATGGTAATGTTTTGCCTCTTACATTTACAAATTATTTTCAATTTGTATTTATATTATTAGTTTTTTGTATTTACACATTTACAACGCTTGACTGTCGCAATATCTATTTGTTGGTTCTTCTGCAACTTTATGTTGCCATAAACCTCATTTTCCAGGCAATAGTATTAACAAATCAGTTAATATACTGTTTAATAAGGCCGTTACTCCAATAATAATCATCCCAAAGTGGACTTCATTTCATAGTGTCTGTGTATATAAGTATATACTTTGCCCGTAATGATAGCCTACAAGAAGTGAAGGTATTGACTTCGCCCTTGAGCTCCAGTGAAAGTAACCAACGGAATAAGAGGCTAAGAAATGTCCAAAGCCATTCTTGTCCCTGTTTATTACTTCCATAAGAAGAACTAATAATAAATGCTATTAAATAAAAATGTATTAATACCTGGTTGAAAGTGTTTTAAATGTCAGTGCTGTTAAGTGTTCTTCGTGGTAAAAGATTATAATAACTCTTCATTTTATTCAGTATAAATATACTGCTAATTACGTTTCTGAATAATTTTGGTCAGACATATTTTGTTTACGAGTAAACGGTAACTGTTTTACATTAACAAAGCTAAGTATTGAATCAAGCTATGTAGTACTCATGACGCAATTTTCGGAATATTCTTTCAGATGACAACCAGTCCCTACCCTGTAAATGATAAAAGTGAACTCAGTGCAAGTACATTAAGAAGAGTTGGGGCCTAGAGGACTCGAAAAATGTAAAATTTTAGTTGTTTTTCATTATTACGCGACTCATTATAAAATGTTTCAAATATTCAATACAAAGGATTATCAATAAGGAAGTATTCAGAATCACTTCATCCAAGGGGAAATCTGCTCGTTTTACGCCACGTCTACTGAAAGTTATTTATAGCACATGGCACCATTTGTCCCCAACATCTTTTTAATCAAATCCATTTTCGAGTGTTCATTTTTGGCTCTCTTCATTAGAGGTTTTCCAAAAATCTTCCCAAAAATTTTATTATGTGAGGTCTCAATATTTATTGTTTAGGAATTGGTTAAGCTATTATTAAATTGAGGTGATTTAGACGATAATTTGATTAACTGGCAATAAATAAAACTAGTTGTTTGGTGAATTTCATGAATGAAGCCCTCATTTCTTCGTCTTATTAATCCCCCCCCCTGGTAAAGTTATTCTTGAAGTATAACACAATATCAAAACAGTCCATGCAATTCTGGGATATATTTTCAAATTATGTTTCATAAAATTATTTATTCCAGCCCACTCCCCCTAAGTGTCAATTATATATGACAAACATACTAAAGATACAAAAATTGTTAATAATGAGTCTCATTTCCTTAATTTCAAATTGTACACTAACGAAAATGGTAACCAGGCATTTGGAGTTTTGATCCAACTGGAGTATTTATTTATTTTTCTTGAACATCTAATTTCTTATTTTGTTTCACGTAAATAACAAAACATTTAAGTGGTTACAACTAGATTTTTTTTTCTATACTCCTTCTTCGGGAGGAGTTACAAGGGTTTTCACTTTCCTAGTACTTCGGTGTAGGCCAAAGAGAGACGGCGTGTCTTGGTTTATATCTGTACTTCTATAAACAGATAGGAGGCAAAGTGAAAGCGAACATAACGCCTTATATACAGAGCTGTCTTAGCTCCCACCGCCGATGGAATGACTTTCAGAACGCCAAAGCTCGACTGTAAACAGAACAAGACGTAAACAGGTAGCCGTGCTTGGAGATTTACAGTCCACGTGTGAACCTTGTTGTTCAAGTCGCTGGTGGGCTGAATGGTGGTCTGTGATGACATCTTTGAAACACCAAGATGAAACTTTCATAATTCCAGCATTGACTTTGACACTTCAGATCGTCGAAGGTGATAGAATCAAAACTTAGTTTTAGTCTCACCTCCACAAGTATTCGCCCATACAAATATTTTGAAGGTTAAAGTACATTTGGATGCAACGATTACATTTGTATAATCCGACGAGGTTGCTTGCAAACCTTTGTAATGTTCAAAAACTAGATGAACTGGGGTCTTCAAATTTTTTCATTTTTACTTGTGCTGGAATCTTTCGTTTTCCATCTCATTAACTCTACAAATTTTGACCAACCTTTCTTTCGAATATCATTCCACTTGTCCTACTATGACTTCAAAAGGCATTCTTAAGACCTCCAGAGGTTACTCATGAATCCTTCGGTTAGAGACATTTCTTGATAAGGACTAGTCTTTTTATCGTTTCGTAACATACCTACAATTCTTAACTACAGTTGTTGAACAATCTGAGAAACTTCAAAGAGGAATAAGAAGACTCTTGTTCTTGCTTCCCGACGATGGTTTTTTTATGTCACATATATCAGCAATCTTTGTCTGATATAGTCATTTCCCGACATATATTGTCTACATAATGTAGAGCTAACTGGAATTAAAAGAGTCTAAATTGTGTTCTTAAACGGGATGTTATATCCCATTGAATTAATCTCAATTAGTTAAAAATAAAATAAAAAGGAACATATTTCGCATGATTAAAGTATATGGCGTGGTTTCCTCTGGTGATCCCACAACATAATGGAAATGAAGAAAATTTAAGGGCTGATTTTTTTTTTCACCAGATACCTCAAAAATAAGATTATTAATTTGAGGTATTCCATACTCTTTCTATAACCCTAAAAAAAAACTAAAGTGATGAATATACTTGACGACGGCCAATGGATTTACCCTTAACTTATGTTGTTGTCGGTCGCCTAGGTTAAAACAAAACTACATCAACTTTTTAAAGTGATGTTTTTGGTCAAATTTTGAATGATCAATATGTCAGACCAGGAAAAGGTCAATACGAGAGAAAAACGAATTATGTAGCAGCACGGTGGCAACAAACAGCTCGGACAAGGTTCATAACACATTTTCCGCAATGAACACACGGAATTGTTCAGTGAACGTGTTATCGTTTCAATATAGTTTTTCAGAGCAATTCAGTGTTTTTCGAGTGAAATCCTGAATACAAGATTCATTCATAGAGCTAAAGGTGCCTTACGCTGCTTTATAGTGCATCGGTCCTCAGCAGATGTGAATTGAGCGTGAAAATCACTGCGATCCGGTAGTGTTCGTGCGAATCATCACCTACAATGGGGCGTCAGGTAGTTAGCGGAGATCGCCTGCAACCATCGGCCATTGTGTGTGTGTAGAGCAATAAGCGTTTCGCTTGCCTTCTGACGTCTTCATCAAGCGGGCTTGTGAGCGTCGCCGGAGTCACAAGCTTTGTACCACGTGGTCCCCTCGGCGCGTCCGATCGGTCACACAAGTCATTGTCCCTTCCCTCCAGGCCGTTGTAATTACAATATCCATTCGGACAATGAGCTAATCAAAGGGGTGTCCATTCTATTCCTGTGTCGACATCGGAAGAGGTGTCGCCTGTCTTCTGCTTTTTGTAATAGGGCTTACATAATAGACTACAGACCTACAATCAGTCGGGAGCGACATTACAACTTGTTGCTGATGTTGAAACAATGATCTAGTTTATATTTTCAAATATGCCGAATCCGCTCCTGGAGTGACATTCTCCACTGACCTACATTCCAATAATAAGACTGAATATATATATGAATTGGGTCATGGGTTTAATTTCACAAGTCTTAAAAGTTAATGGCACAATTAACACAGTTTTAGAAAAAAAATCGCTATCTCCAGTTTGCTAACCTCCTACAATCAGATGTACCTAACCCATTTATTATATCTCAAAATACACTGAACTCGCATATAACAACTCAAATACGGTAATCACAACAAAAATAATTAATTTAATTCATCATTAATCTGAGAATGCAGCTCTATCATGAGTGAGACTCTCTGTGATCCTATTAATTATACCTTCCATCACTGATGTTGGCACTTTAGTCTAAGAAAGTAATTTATGAAGAACGAATATTGACTGTGCTCTTAATAAGAGGATATCTGAAAAAGACATTCCAAGAAAATTCAATCTCCTTAACTTTAACTGATTTTAACAGACATTTAAAAAATATTCCTGGAGGAAAATCAGCTATAGAGGTTGTAAGGAATTTCTTACACAACAACAGTTCTATAACTCAATTTTTTTAAAAGATTGACACACCTGTCAAAAGGTGACAGGCTAGGAAAACACCAATTTTTGACACATATCTCTTTTGAAATTTAAATACCCATTGAATTTGTAATTCTAAACTTCTGTCTCGTTAACAACTTGGTATAATAGAATTTCGTTTCTCGTAGGCCTGTTTTGTCCATCGAGTTCCTGCAAATGAACTAAATAGTAAATACGCAATCTGTATGTAGAAGCCAATAAATACAGGTGTTTTTCTGTATATACTTGAATAATTATCTTTGAAACAGTATGAGTAAATGGAGTACGAGCATCATTTTACGAATGTAATACTAAAACATACATTATGTATTACTTACCCAAATTTTCATAACAAGTAAGAAGAATTCGAATATTGTAAACGAATTTGTTCTTATTTTGAGTTCAATTTTAAAAGGCTAATTTTCAAAAATATATTAGGGTACGACAATAATATTTACTGTTTTTCATTTTCATAAATATTTCCCTCTACAAATAATATAATACATACTTTTTTTTGTTTTTTTTTTGGGGGGGGGGTTAATAATTGAGTAATTCCCCACTGATAGGACTACTTACATTTAGATAGCTGCTGATAAAAAATCCCTTTTTAAAGTGTTATGTTTTTGTAGGATATTCAAATTAATATTTTTCCTTAAAACACTTTATTGTTAGTTAAGTATGATCACTCCTCATGAAACAGTTGTTAGTTATATCTTCTACAAGTTTTTTTTTATTTGTTGTTTGATTATTTCTTTGTTTGTGTGGGTGTTGACTCTTTCTTGTGAATATGTTTCCTTTACCGATAGGATTAAGGAAAATATAGATAGAACAATTAATTATGATAAATGTGAATAATGAAATATGCATAAAATTAAATCGTGAACATTAAATTATTCATTATTTTGGTTATACAACATTTGCAATGCATTGCATACCCTTGATTATATGTGTTCCTTCTCCCTTCTAAGCCTGCCATACCCCTGGCCAACATAGGTCATGGGCGAACTTCATTTTTAGTTTAGCATAAAACGTTTAAAAATCGAGTTTAATAACGTTATGCGTGTGTGTGCCAATTATAAGCGGTCCTTTTTTTTGACGTCTACTAAGACAGCCCAATTGACTTTTGTTGGAAATCCTATCTTGAATTAAACTTCAATAACTGATAACCTTAAAGGGCTTCTAAAATCTTTTCCTTTTCTCTCTATGTTTTTATTTTATTTGTTCGTACTTTTCAATCAATCTAGTGAATGTCTGTAATTCATTCCCTTAATAGATTTACGTGATGAATTTTGTAGGTATCGATGACACAATCACAAGTATTACCCAATCGGTTCGTTCTGAGCATGACGATTTGATGAAATGAAACGTCACACAAGAACATCCATTGGATCCGTTGGATGTTTTTTCCATGTCATTATGTTTTTTACCCAGTTGGTTTTTTGTATGCCTTAAGGGACACGAGTGATGAAGGCACGTTCGGCCTTAGGTATTGAAGAGATGGCGCCCTTTTCACCTGATGAATAAGAAAGGATTACGAAATGTTCCCTGTAGGGAGACACAGTGGCTTTTACTTTCGGATCTAAGGGCCTTTCATTTTCGGATCACATTAGTAGGTTAATGTTCCTTTACAAAAGATTTCCGAAACTCGTTTTATTTACGCTCACTGCTCACACTCATTAATCTTTATTTCCTCGGAGTGACAAGAGACCAATGTCATACGCAGAGGTTTCGCCGTCCAGAAGGACTCTTGTCAAGGTGCAAGAATAAGATATTACATTCCGAAAACATTAATGCTCGGGAGACTCAAATGAACGCTCATACAATTAGATTTATATTTTGACTTTCTACATCCGAAAGTTCAATCTTGTTCGAATCAAATATGAGTACTTGAGAAATAGGTTTTCCTAACTCTAACTGTTATGGATCAGATTTGTAACACCCGTCACCCTATTGAATTCCCTTAAATAAGCACCACTACCTTAAATATATTATTTATTAACGTCCACTTCGAACTACTAAGGATATTTGACAAGGGTTATCTACAGGTTACCACAATTGCTAACCGAGTGGGGCAAATGATTTTATTTAATGAATTCGGCACGAAATAAATTCCTACTGCCCAGGCAGGAATCGAACTCGCCACTCTAGGTTTACTAGGTGAGATTAGGTTCAACGCTTTAACTCAAATTGCTAACCTGAGCCCCAAGAAATTATAATGATGAACAATATGTATATACAACTGATTCGCTGAGTACATTTATTACTGATTTGCAGGTGTTTTTTTTTTGTGTAACTTTGTCATATGACCAACTTCAATAGGTATTTTTTTTTAAAGAAGCTCCTCTAAAATACTAAAATCAACCCTTTCTCTTAGGAAAAAAGTCGCGTAGAATAAGAGGCGAAATTTAAGTTTGAAATAATTTAGTTATTTCTTGATATAACAGGTTAAATAGACAGACTAGACTATTAGTGAGTTCATCACTAAATAAATTCCTACTACCCAGGCTGGAATCGAACACGCCTTGGTTTTTCCATGTGAGTATAAAACCAACGCTTTAATACACACATGACCAACCTTCAAGAGTTACAATTTCCCATAGCAACTTATATTCGTCGTTTTAATATAATTCCATTGACGACTTACATCCGGAAAACAAAGTTGAAAATATATATTCTTATATTTTCCAAAGTTCCTTCATCATTAAAATCTCTTAAAACTTGTCCTCAATCCATAAACATTATTGATTAGTAAGACCAAACCTTAAACCTATTGTTGGTGACAATTTTCATTCGACAATTGCTATTGCCGAATTCCCTCTATAATAAATAAATAATTATCATTAGTACTTAGGTCAAGTATTTTATTAATAATAAATGTAATATTTCTCGGACCAAGCTTTCAAAGCTTCCCTGTATAATTTCCTTATGAATACATTAAAAATGAACCAGATAGATTTGGATCAGGCTGGCAGACCGTGATAATACCCGTTGGGCAGGTGATTTCGAAGGACTACCGGTTTTAAAATTTAGACCGACTCAAATTCATGAGTTTTTATTAATAATGCTCGCCCCCATTTATCGACAAGTAGCAAGGTTTTTCCTGCATCGCCAGACAGTGAAAAAGTTGTATTAATATTTTTAGGAAAAGGAAGTTATATGTGTGCTCTATTATTATATTAATTGGAACGATTTAGTATTTTTGTTGTATTTGTTAATAACTCCTTTTATGACTTTTTTTCTCTAAAAGTCGAATTTCTCTGGTATAGGCATATCATTTTTCAACGTATCTTGCTAAACTATATGTGTAATTATAAAATACAAGCGCTGCACAGACAATTTCATAATTAAGGATTTTGTACATAATACACCTGCCCTTTATCTTTATGCTAACAATTATATTAAAAATATTAGTCGAAAATAATCAAAAGCCCAAAATATCGAAAATTAGTTGTGCTGCCGGTTAATTTACAACATCGTCATGCTTGATCTGTGGTAGCCTAGATTAAAACTGCTGAATAAATTCCAGTAAAACTAAAAATAATAATAACTATGATATAAATGAAATTATAATGGTAAAGTCACTTTTTCGTCCTGTTGGTAAGTTAAAGAAATATTTTTAATCCCGAAAATTTCCTGCTTTCAGATTTCAACGAAATTATCCTTTTTGACCATTCATAAAAAGTTTTGTATAGTTTCAGCGTGACGTCTTTACGTATCTAGTATACCTCCAAAACTCCTTAGAATGCTAAAATTTCGAATTCAGGACTGTTGTACTGTCTAATAGGAAAACTGCTCTTTTCATCAAAATAAGTTAGGGTGTGATACAAAATCACAAATTTATTGGCACCTATTAAAGGTACAAAAAATGTGTATAGAACTACTTTTGTTTGTATTATTAATAGATCTATAAATTATTTTTTATCGCATTTTTTGATTCGATGTAGTGGGTCGGAAATATCGTATACTTCCGAATTGAATAATTTTAAAATTTTGTTTTTTGTAACTTACTTTAACAGGAGTATAAGGAAGTCATTTGGTGACCACACAAGATATGTCTCTATTCAGTTCAAAGAATACTTTTCTGTTCCCGTACAACTTTGTTCGTGGCATATTTAAATTACCTTTAAGATTTACGATAATGATTCGAAAGGCTGGCATTAATAATGAATGTCATTAGTTGAAAATAAAAGATGAAACAGGTGAGCAATAAATGGCTAGCAAGCTGAGGAATGGATATAACAGGTCTTCTTCGAGGGATCTGTAGGTGAAGGTCAGGTTAGAGCGTGTTTCTCGTCTCTTACTTAACCATCATCGTGGCATTAAAGCCTACAATTATGCATTATGTTGGTTAACCCCAAGAGATGCGAGAAGGCAGCCGGAGGTTAATGCGCATGTAATTAAATAGGGGAATTAGATTAGATGCAAATGCTGTCTTGCATCTCACTTGAAGAATTTAACCTCACCTCATAAGTGCCGTCTTGGAAAGTAACTTAGAAATACATTCCAATGTGTAGTTATTTTTTTCTAAGTATTAAAAGTATTACTACTTCAAAAAGTGGACGTTAATAAATAAATGATACTTCAAATATAATTTCTGATATAAAGAAATCAATCTTTAAAACATGTTTACTTTCCCTTTTCAATATCATATAAAGAGATCAAATAATATTTATGAAGTCTACCGGTCTATGATTTACCGTATTATGAATTTAGTGGTTATTTATTTACAGGTTGGTAACATTAAAAAAGTCTTCCACGCAGGAGCTGCGTAATTAGCGTTTTTTATTTGTTTTTTTTATAAGATGTCTAGAATTTAGGGAATTTATTTCAGTATAAAAACATATTCCTGTCTTAGATCTGACACTGTGGCCAGAACCATGGCTGTCGATAAATAATCTAATGTCGACAAGTATAAAGTAAAGCAGGAAAAATTGTGATAGTTCACTAGTACCTACAAATAAAAATACCTTTTATCTACTTTTAGAAATAACATAATCATTAAAACGAAACAGATAAAACCAAATTATGAACCCATAACACACAGAAAATTAATAATTTATATTTCGAATAGCATTACATTAACAGATTCACTAATTTAATTTAAAAAGTGAACACAATAAATTTTAATCAATCAACTATATGTATACAAATATATTACTCTTACATCGCACATGGGAGCAGATTTTTAAGAATTTTTTTTAAATTTTGTCATATGACCAATTTGCTATACATTTTTTTTAAGAAACTCCTCAAAAATCCTAAAATCAACCGTATCTAGTTAATCTTTTGGAAAAAAAATACATTGATCAAGAGCTGCTGTAAATTAAATTTGAAACATGTTAAGTTGTATAACTTTTTTTTTTTTTTTTTTTTTTTATTTTTGGGCAGAGATTATTCGAATATTTGTTTTTACGCCCTTATAATTCTCCCTCCCATTTTGCCGGTTCTGGCCGTTTACAAACTTGACCTTTCGTATTAGACGTTTTAACGACTAAGTTCATTTTACTTTTTTGAATATCTTTCCGTGCTCACGAATTCCTTCAGAGAAATTTAAGCTCGTAATAATTCGGTTACTTATTGACATAACAGCTTAACTACATAGAATATTAGATGAATAAAAAAAATTACTAAAGTTATTCACTTTTATGAACTTAATTTCCATTCACCAGGAAGTTGTGAAATAATCTGTTACACACCCACATAACGGTCCGTTTGAGAAGATTGAACGATTTATTTTTTCCCTTTATCTTGTAAAAATATCAATTGGATAATAGAAGCTGCTTACTTAATCATTGCTTTCACTCACGAAGAAATCATTTGATCATGATCCCCAACTTTCGAGATTGACACACTCACATACCATGTTCTAATAAAAAAAAAGATTAAATAAAACTTCTTTAAAAAAAATATTTTATAATTTTGTATCATAATTGCCAGTTAAACCTTGTAAATAATAATCAACGTTTGCTCAATAACAATTTAAATATCGAGACTTTTATAACAAATTACTATGAGATTATTACTATGAGAATAACATAATACATTTCGAATGTTTATTTTATAACAGTTTAAATAGCTTAAAACCGAATTTAGCTACGCTACCCTCTAAAAACGTATTAGCATCCTAGAATTTATTCAAAAAACTTAATGCCATAGATGTTACCAAAAAATTTTCAAATGCTGCTATGTTTATTAACTTTATTTGCAATTAAAGGCCATGACATCCACCAAAAATACATACATATCTGTGAGATGAGCTCTATATACAATTATGGTCTAAATATTTGTTAATTACCAAGTTTTATCAATTTGTATTATTTTTTTTAATATAGTTCTCCAATAGAAAATGAGTTTCACTATCTCGTCAACAAAATCTCAAATCCTTGATTAATTTTAGTGTATAATTCTTGTATCCAATTATTTACAAAAAAAACTCATAATGCCCAAGGAATTTTATTTATTTAGACTTTAACATGGTCTTCTTACTTTTAATGCACGTTTTTATTTATTAGTTTATTGCTTATTCATAATATATTTAGTAATTATTATACAAATTTGCCCTTAGTTCACTGTATTATTTACCAGTTCGTTTCATATCCTAATATGCTATATTTTTTCTTCTCATTTATGGATTTCTTTATTGCAATCACTTGTTGTATATTTTTTCTCTGTATTAGAGGGTGGGGGGGATTGATTGTTTTATTGTATGTTACACTAGTTCCAATAATCTGTTTATACTGACTTCCCTCAGAACCGTGTATAATGCCTATTTATGTAATACTTGTATACCGTTTCGAACATTTCATCTCCGTATTTTTTATTTATTTATCGTCTTTCCGGCATTTCAGT
Source organism: Riptortus pedestris (assembly GCA_019009955.1). Lineage (NCBI taxonomy): Eukaryota > Metazoa > Arthropoda > Insecta > Hemiptera > Alydidae > Riptortus > Riptortus pedestris. Next base: position 120,994,799 of record CM032232.1, read on the forward strand.
TACTTACAAATTTTCTACGCTGTATTATCATCCTTAGAGATTATTGTGATAGTCGAAGACAGTATCTTCTTCCATCCTAAAACCGACACAGAACAACTTTCTAGCGATGTCACTCTCACCTTTAGGACCCCAGCTAGAAAGTAATTTGAATTTATATGGCCGAGCCATCTAAATGAAAGTTTAAATCATCAAAATATAAAAAGATAAAATAAAAAAACAATAATCAATTGAAAGTCTGATTGATAGATAGTGTTTGACGTTAATGCACCTTAATAAAGCCCTTTGTATTTATTACTGTTATGTAACTGATGTATTTTATTTTAATGTCAAGTAATGCAGTAGGAATTTAAATTAAAAGAATTCTTTATATTCTTCCAGCAAAACTTTTTTTTTATAATAACGTCCTCATTTGAAAATGTTCATTTAAGGAATAAGGGGGAACAGTTTAAACGATTGTATAATGATTTAATTTTAGTATATTTTCCAGAAACAATAACCGTAGTTTTCTCTTTTCTGTATTAAAATATTTTTGAAGAAATCTAAATACACTCAAATAAATATACCTATAAATATTTTACGATGCTGTAACATTAAAAAACTCAAAACATTAAATAAAAAACAACATTAATTTCATATTTATGTAAAATGATTAGGCGTATTTTCCAAAATGAACTTTTGACTCAACCGGAAAGCAGACATAAAATTGCACTAAGAAAAGTTTTATTATTAACCATAAAGGTTTTTTAGGAACATTAATTATAAACAGTTATAATTGTTAAATTGTTAAGTCGTTAAAGGCCCACAAAATTATTTTCTGGCAATTTTTACACGATTAAAAATAGAGTATTACAATATTTTTATATTATTTTACACACTTCAACTATTATAATGATTCTAAAATTAAATTTACTTACGTTTACAATCGGATCGCAAATAATAAATAACGTATGTTTAAAACATACTAATAAAACAATGAATAAATAAGAATATGATAAATATTCAATAATAATCACTGCTTATTGCTATGTTGCGTATCGCAACTACTTAACAGTCACGACTATAAAGTGGCGAAGTGCAGCTAAAAAGCAAACAGTAATGTAATTGCTGTTACAGGCAGAAGCTAAGAAGCCGTTTAGCAGCTCCACGTTAACTGTTAGCAATGCATTATTTACATTCACTCAAAGAGAAAGTTACCTGTGTCATTCACCAATGACTAAATCATAAAACTATTAAAATAATTAATTCGTATGCGGGTAATTAATTACTGATGACATAATAAAAAAAAATGTAACTACTATGAGTAGCATGAAAATTGCTCTTTCTTCTAATATATAATATTATTATAAACAAATTATTCATAAAAGCAATAATACATTTTAATTGCGATTAAATAAAAAAAAAAAAAAACTAACCATGGACTAACTATTTAAATTTGGCAAGGTCCGGGACATTTATTGAAAATTATACTTAATTCTCGAAAACATGATCTGTACTTGTATCACCTTATTTTCATTTTCTACAATTAACAGATCTACAGAACACAACATAACAAAAAGTCATACGGATATTCTCAATGACAAACAACATAAAAGATGAGTAGCCTTAGAAACAACCTATGCTGTTTGCTATATATTAATGGGGTTCGATTCCCGCCCAGGGCAGTAGATATTTATTTAGTGATGGACTCATTAAATAAATTCCTTAGTCCCACCCTGGCTAGAAAAGGGTGGTTCCCTGTATATAACCCGCCCCAATCAGCTAAAGAAGCAAAAAGTGGACGTAAATAAATAAATAAAAATAATATATTCATGGATTTTTCACAACTCAATTTGAATGCAAATTGTCGTAAAAACAAAAGAGCTGGGAAATTGTACAAAAGAAGTTTTCTTTTCTAAAAAAATGCATGAACAGTCATACCATACAATTATTACAAAATCAAAAACAAATAATTCAATTACAGTAGTATACAAACTTGTTTCCAGTATCGGAAGGAGAAATCCCAGAATTAAAATTTAACAAAATACTGTGTCAAAAATAGCAAATAATAATAACAGTTTCAACGGTGATATTTATAATTTGGGTTTAACCAACCACAAATGCTGTATTCACTTATTCTGAAATCACTGGGACATTGTAGGTCAATTCCTTTCCAACTTCTAGAGAAGAAGGTAGTAGTATACTGGCTATCTGGCTTAGAAAAATGTATAAAGCTGCTTTGGTTGACATTTTTATTGAATTTCTTAATTATTAATTTCTTTGGTTTACGCATGTAACCATGTTCCATACGTTATAGACAAAATGAAATGTTTTTCTTATGAAATTCTAATAATAAAATGAAATTTCAAAGACAATAAATGACCGTACGTTATGTTGTTAATAAATTGTGTTGATTTAAAAATTAACATTATTTTTACAACGGAACGGGATATATAGCAATCTCACTGTCATGAGGACAACCTCTTGCAGGTGAAACTAAGGTATTATTTTACGACGTGGAAAGTTAGTTTTATGACCTCGGCAGTTCATTACTCGGGCTGTAAATCTAAATCGTAACTGAGGTAGGCACGTTTCTCATTCTCTATTTCACAATATCAGCCCGTTAATTGTCCGTTGGCTTATTATTTTAATATATTTTTTTTTCTTATGACTTCCTCTTAGAAGGTGAGTTGATGAAACACCTGTTGAAACTGAAGTGCAAACGAGTTCGGCGTTTAAAAAAAAATTGAAATAATTTACTCCTGGATACTCATTTTTAATTTTAAGGTTTTTCTCACGATTGCATTATTACTATTTTAAATTTTTTACCATTCTCCTTTATTTTTTTATTATACTTTGACATATTATTTACTTGTATTTTTATCATTTAATGTTTTTATCTTATAATTATTTTCTATTTATTGAATTATAATATCTGATATATTACTTGGATGCAGTATGACATGAACTGAATTAGTTTCATTTTTTAAGGAACCACTTCTTTTTATAATAAAGCCTTTTTTTTTCTTCTTTGAAATTTTCATTTAAATCTTTTTGGCCATTGCCTTAAATAAATATTATTAATGGAAAATATAAATATAAATACTTAAGTATGGAGGATTGACTCTATCCCAGAGTAATATGTCCTAATTAAGCCCAAATTATTTTTAAAAAACATGGATATCTGCATAGTTCAGATACTTTTTAATTACTTAAAAGTTTCTTAGCTAATTGAGACTGACCACATTTTTGAAATATAATTTATTGAGTTTTTGAAGAAATACAGCTTTAGTTGTATTTCAACTAATTACTAATACTCCTGTGTTCTCTTTACTAATGCTAGTTGGCACTAAAACCTGCTAATTATTACAAGAATGTTCCTCAAGTTCAAACTAAAATATTAGAATTCATTAGCATTGGTGTAAAATAAAACAATCCTTTTCGTGATTTCTACTCACATATTGAACATCAAAATATCTCGATCAGCTTAGAGAAAAAACAACAAATTAAATTCTGCTTTAATCGTGCTTTTATAAAAGATTTCATATCCCTGAAAGATCCCTAAAATTATCTTGTTATACATTTTTATAATTTCATTTTTTTTTTATGTCTGCTTTTATTCATCCACATAATATTTTTGAAATAAGATTATCAACAATCAAAAGCTTCTGTGTACCCTAACATATTGTGAATTCAATTAAAACTAAACATATTTTGCAATCGTTTGTGTAGATTTTATTTATTTGCTGACTAAAAAAAAATTAAAAATGATCCGTTTGAATATTTTCCCAGGTGTCACTTAGGAAAAATTAATTGATACGGAAAGGTAGTAGATATTAGTATTTTCATGTTAAATCAGCTCAAAATATTTGTTTTGATCTCCATTATGTGCTTTTCTATCGATACATTTAAATATCCCATTGTAACAGTACACTGTGTATTTTTAATTAGTATAAACAGTAAAAGAACTTGTGGAAAATAAAAATTATATGCCATAATAGCCTTATCTAACAAGAAGGGCCAATAATTTTTCGCTGAACATTACCTTCAAATTCATAATCTTCTTTTAAGCTGCTTAATGATATTATTAAAGGATGAAAACCTATAAAGGGTTCAAGTTAAGATGTAAAGATGGTTAATAGCCTTCCAAGCATTACAAGACATTAAAAACACGGGGAGTCAAACCTGTCCAAGTGTAACCTCCGTCGAGGGACCTTGAGAAGCGGTGACGTCAGGCGAACAGCTGTTCCTCCGTTATCCCCCACCCACTCCCCACCTCCTTTTACTTTTCCTTTCTATTCTTATGACGATGTAAGATTCCATTTTATTACTCCGACTTCAGGGTTTTCTCTCAATTTAATAGAAACGCCAATAAAACTCTCAGTGTTTATTGCTATTTATTTCCAGGACTATATACGGTCAACGCATCTACGATGCAAACCTGGATAAGGCTAAATATTTAATTTTAATCATGATTTATTGAATAATAATAAAAAATATTTGCATGATTGAGTCATTTATTATTTTTTCTCCTTTATGAAGTTCAAGAATAATGAAAGGCTTAACTAAAATTCAATAATCACTTGAGGAATTCAGTATACACTGAAAGAGTTTTAGGATTCTTTTCAGTTCACAACGAAAATATAAGCAAATAAAAAATTCGTGACAGACTATATTCATCAATTGCTCCTGTTGTAGTAACTAAGTAAAAAATTAATAAAACAGTAATAAAATTAATGAAACTTCTGTGTACTATTAGTAGCACATTATACTAATAGTCAGTACATAAAAAATGCATAATTTGCAACTAATATTAAAAAAAAGTATACTAAATAATTAATTGTTTCATCAACATTTGAAATACTGTAAACTGTTTTTGTTGAGACAAATGTTTCTTCGAATGCAATGAAATTAGCTACTTTTTTGATACAGTTGTAATTTTCAATTGTAACCATGAACAAATTATCGAGTATTTAATATTTTATGTACTATTCTTTTACTATTTCTATAAGTCATATATTAAAGTTATTTTGTGCACGAACGGACCGCTATACATAAATATATGGATGAAAGTTCTCATAATTATTTTACTTAGGTTACGAAATCATAAATTCCAGGAGTTGGATCAACATTTTTCAATGAATTCCATAAATTATTGCTTGTGTACAATCACCTTATTTACATAATAATTTATGAAATTGATGAAAGTCTTGTCATTCCTATTGGTTCTAAATCTCTGTTATATCCTAATAGTTTATATTTTAATATGAAAACATTAAAATATTTTAATGAGAACTACTTACTTAACATGAATTTCACCATTCAAAAGGGTATTTTATTCATTATTATTTCATGCAACATTCCAATAATCTCAAAATTAACTCTCATGTTTTATTTGTTAAGTATTAAATGTCTGAAAATAGTGGATATCGTAATGCTCAATAATGTCAGCCAATGCCCAATTTTATAAAACAAGATTCCCTTGGAATAAAGGAAATCTGAGATAAATTTCTCAAATTCCTTATCAATTTCTTCGAAAAATTAAATTAGAAGTACATTAGAAACTGTAAAATGAAAAAGAAACGACCATAATTTCTAATCTTTCAATGTTACACATATACAGTAAAAACATAAGAATATTTTTAGTATCCGTAATTATCTAATCAATCTGTAACATTTGTCTTTAATAATAATAATTTATTTTGCCTTAAAATAGATTACTTGTTACGTAGCTAAATCTTACAAGTATCTTCCTATGCCTCGTTGTAAGAATAACCTGTCAGTCAGGCAAGCCATCATTATCGGTCAATATCGATATAATTGTGTTTTTTCCCCACATTTCTTTATGCCTTTCTTGTTTGATAGTCTCCTGTGACATAATTTCCTTCTACGATTACTTACAAAAAATCAGTTGCTCTCTGCCCATGAAAAAGGCATTTTCGGACATAAGTAAAATGTTTATTGGGCAAAATATCTAAAAACCAGGTTTTTTTTATAGTTAATGATTTAACTTTGTTCTTTCCGAGTGTGACTGACTTAATTATCCGTTGAGCTTAGTATTGGTTGGGAGTGATTAGGGGGATGGGGGTGTTCTTCAGATTTCTTTTGTTTTCTCTGAATACCTTTATTTTGAGAACTCTCATTTAGAGCAACCTTAAAAATATATTATGTTTAATTTTTCATAACTAAAAAAATGATTAATTACGACTATTACTTCCAAGGCGTAGAATAAAATATTAGATGAATAATGTTCCCGTGCGATACGTTCAAAGAAATCCTGACTTTCAAAATGAAACTTTCACACATTTTAAGTGTTACTGAACCATGGGTTCATTATTTATAAAAGCCACATGCCGCCATAACTGTTTTCTCCCTGTCAGCTGGAGTTATTTATACCTCCCACCTGATTGCTTGGAGTGTTGCCGATTTATATGGCAGTTTCGATATATGTCAGAACTATTTCATTTCATTTAACACACTTTTGACCCAACTCTCACTTAGTTAGGTCATTGTATATCATATCTGTCAAAATTCATTTACTCTCCTAAGCCGGAATGTCTAAATATCATTTTCGTGACACGTGTTTCGTAAGAGAAGAATAAACTGTAGTTTATTTAACGATTTGCCATAAATCACCTGTGTTGTGATGATTCGAATTTTAAATAAAATAAATTAATGACGTTGGTTTCAATTATCTTTTATGTTTCTTTTGTGCGACAAAAGCAATTAAAACAGTAACATAATTGGCTGAAAATCGAAATATGATGTTTCAAAGAAAATATGCTAATGGAAAAGTTTAAGATGAGTCTAGCCAAACAAGTATTCTTAATTATTAAAAATGGATATAATTCCGTTTTGTAAGGTAGACATTACACACTCACTCATTTAAACATAAGTATACTGCTCAAAAATGAATAGGGATATTGGTTATTTTTTCTTATCCTATTAATTTTAATTAAATCGATCTTAATTAAATTTCTTTGTTATGGATATATTTATTAGAGGTTTATAATCAATCGTACTTAGAACCTGTCAAATATTTTAATTATTGTTATTGTTTCTTTAAAATTTAAAACTTGTATTATTTTTCGGATTTTTTTTTTTTAATTTCACAGTTACACTCATGTTTTAAAAGTACAATTATGTGTTTCGAAATACTTTTACAGTTTACATAATGGCACGCAGATACCGGATAAATTATGTTGTGCCCAATACAATGGGTGTTGCGTTTAATTTGTTAACAATTTTAAGAATTCATCGTCATATGTAACGGTGTGCTTCTCGAGGCGTCACCGCCATTGTTGGAGTGTTGAAGACGAAACAAAAGAAATAGTCTGGCGCAGGTTGAGCAACCTGCCAGCAATAATTGGGGCAGAGGAAGAGTTACGTTATTTTCCCAGAGGAGTGGGAAAACTGGAAGCTCCCGGACAGAAGCTCTCATAAGGCTGGTACGTTGCTATGAAGCCAATTTCGCAATGACTGGGTTATTGAGCTTTAAAGAAGATTATTATTATTACTTATTTATTAACGTCCACTTTATGCTGCTAGGCTAATTGGGACGGGTTATCTGCAGGTTACCACCTTTTTCTAGCCAGAGTTCGACTAAGGATTTTATTTAGTGAGTTCGCTCTAAATAAATTCCTGCTTGCCCAGGCGAGAACCGAACTCGCATCTCTAGGTTTACCATGTGAGATTAAATAAGGAAGGTTAGCTTAATACTGATCAAAATGATACAGAAGACTATGCGCCCAAATATGACTAAAGTTTAGTACCGAAAACAGTTATATAACCTTTTGTCCAAATAACAGTTACACTTTACTCACAATATCTTGCCTATAGTTTACCACCATCTTCTAACCGAGGCAGGACTAAGGATTTTCTTTTTATTAAGTTAGTTCGTCAATAAATCAACTCCTATTGCCGACGCAGTAACGAAACTCACGATTCCAGGTTTACCAAGTCTAATCAGACTAACTCCTTAGCTCTTATGGTTAGTCGGACCACCATTCTATGAACGACGAAAGTTATAAGAAGCCCGGCACAATTTTAATCTCATTTCTGTCACTGGTATGATCAGGACTTTTCGTCTGAGCCATCTCATCTTTCTCAGAAATCTTGTTTTTCTGCGGGCCCAATTTATACCATAAGTTTTATTTTCGCTGATCATAGATTGAAAAATAGAAATAAAAATCCTTCTTGTAAAATTATTATGAGTATGTGTGATTTCAGTTGATGCCAAAAAAACGAGTAAGCATAAACAACTCTGCTAAAATCTATATGTAACATTTTTATAGTCGCAAAATTACTTATTAAATTAAAATCTGAGTCCTATATCTATACGAAACGCGTATGTAGTTCAATGCCTGTCGAATTACCGAAGCCTGCAACACATTCTCAAAATATAAATAAAACTGCTTATTCCCTCCAAATATAATTTATGATAGTTCCTTTGAATTATTTTTGTTGAGTTCTTGGATTACTGGGCAGCCTTTCCGAGTAACATTAAAAAATTCTGGCTAAATATTTTTCTGTACATTCTCAATTCTTTTCTTTCGAGGGTTCCCTAAGGTCTTAGAAGGGAGGGCGAAGGCGTTAGTCATTCGAAACACTTTCGACAATAAATCTTGCTCGAGGCAGAAGAGAGATCAGAAAGTAAGTTCACGTCCAGACTCTTCGTTCGAAGTACCCATTCGCGAGGGTTGTGGTACTTCAAATTCTTCTGAGCTTCGCCATGTAAATTTCAGTTACGCCAATGTGAAACGGATACTAAAGACTTGTTGCGAATACTGCGGCTCTTTTTTATGATTCTTCAACAACTCAATAAAATGTTTCAAGGGACTATTTCACTGAGCATTGCCTCACTTCGTGCAATACCGATCCAGATGTTGTGTTTACTGCATTTCAACTGAAGACATTTTCACATAAGCATCAAGAAAAAAAATGTTTAAAGGGAATTTGAAGAATATATCCCTCGTTTGCCTGCGTTTAAATGACTGAAGAAAAACACAACTGAAAACAAAATTCCGGCTTTTCTTCTGTTTTATTCTAAACTCTATTGAGGTTTAGGATTACTTAATTACGGCACACTTGAGGTGCACATGATTCTTGCACCCTACTCTAATATTTTAAAGATAATCTTCTGGTTTCCTTCCATAATTGCATTGCTCAGCAGAATATATGCGAGAGATATCTAGTGAATTTTAACGTGAATGAATTATGAATCATATCTCCAAAATGCTTGTACAATAGAATGTGGTTAGAATAATGATACTCATTCACATGATATTCTTCGCTTTTTAAGTGGGGTATCACACCTTTTCAAGTTACCTTTACACTATTAGTTTGAAGTGTAACGAATGTGAACATTAAAATTAATAAATTTTACTACCACGAGCTATTCGAAAATCAAATTGAATTTTCATACTTAAAATTGTATATTAATTTTTGGGTCTTTATTTTTTTCAATATTTTCCATTTATCGACCATTGCAATCCACCAGTTGAGTTTCACAGCTTGTCTGATCATAAACCACAAGCTCTTTCGGTTTCATGGATTCTGTACATATATCATCAGGCATTATGCCAGCTTATACATAGGTAGTACTTTGGATGATTCAATTATAGCAGAACAATTAGTGTGACGTGAACCGTTAAACTCCAAGAACATATAGTTCACGAACGAGGGTTCTTCAAGGGTCTATTTCTATTCCTCCTTTTACAAGCATTTATCCCGTTTATGACATCAGAGCCTAAAAGCAAATGCAACTGACGGTTAGAGAAAGAGAAATAAATAAAAAGGCGAATAGAGTGGAGATAGAGAAGGTCCTAGCGTGCGTCCTTGTGAGATCCCAGAAGTTACGAAACGCCTCTTCTCGTTTCGTCATTGCTCCAATCCAAGCGCCCCTCCCCCACCAGCGACACATCTCATGCTTTTTGGAACTAATGAAATATCTGCTATTCGGCTCGTAAACTGAGTCGTGGCTCGTTCCGCGTCAGACCTTACGGTATTCTTTTCATTGGCTAAAGGCCATGACATTTTTGAAAACAGAATCCATGAAATATTCCCTCCTTTCTCAAAAGCTCCTAATAAAGCTCTTAAGTCAATTTTTGTAAGAGCCTTGTCAATGCTAATATACCATTGAAAAGCAAAGGTAAGTTATAGACCGAATTTTATATGATTACATCACATTGCTCAAAACATGAGTCAAGAATTATTAACTTTAAAAGTTCAGAGCCAATGAATAGTTTGTTTACCCCACAACTCGTCCAAAAATCAGCTGGAATACAATTTTACGTAAAGGAAAATAGAACATATTAGAAAGAAGGACTGAAGCGATTTTAGAAGTAATTCTTTGACATATAATCAAAGTACATTCGATTCTACAAATTCTTTATTAGTCGAATTAAAACTTAGTTAGTTTTGCCAGTCAGAAACTAATAGACGTGGCACATATAGATAGGGATAATGAAAGAAAATTGACGATTTATAAGCGTTCTGTACGTATTTTTTGCCAGACTATTGTACTTTTTGATAGTGCTCCTCATTTATAAATTTAAAGTAGTTAAATTTTTCAAGACAGTACAAATACTGCTAAATAATTAATAGCAGTCTTCAGTATTTAAATAACAAATATTTTTAAAATTATAATTGATATATAAGGATATATAAAAAATGGTTAACTTAAAATAAATTAAATTTTCTTATTATACCTAAATTTAAGAAAATATAAAAAAAAATTAAAATCCAATATTCGTTTCGTTTCTGAATCTGGGACGTTCTTTGGCCACTTCACTGTGATTAGAAATGCGTTACTATTTTTCATTAAGATTCCTTAATTAAATATGTATTATTTTGATAGAAGCTTCTAATTCGAGTGATAATTGAACATTTTGGAATATGAGAAATAGTACCGAAGTATTTTAAAACTAAACAATGAACAGATATGTTTTAATGAATGTTGCATTCTCCCTACCAGACATATTTCTAAACAATTTTTTATTTGTTTATTATTTGAAAATAATCTAACAAATAAATAAAAATATTTCATACTATTGTTGCAAATGTAGTACTTTTATTATTGTTTTTAACAAATTTACATTTCTCGACCTCTTCGCTTAAAATGGAAATGAAATTAAATAAGTTATTCATTTTATTGTTGAACAATAATCATTCTCTGCTAGGACATTCATTCATAAATATTAACTGCGTCTAGTTCCCACGATAAAATTATTTATGGCAATAGGCGCCTTCTCGGAGGTCGGTAAGTTCAAGGAAGATAGCAGTTGATGACACTTCACCTGCGTGGGCGGAGCTACGTTTAATAGGTTTGTCATACCCGGACTTCAATATCAGTATACTCTATTATACAAATGAAGATGTTAAGATAAATTAATGAAAATGAAATAGGACACGCTTCAATAAACTTGACAATTAATCTGTGTGGGTATATAAATAGTTGAATGTACCTTGTAAGAATTACTGAAATTTTATTTTAAGTTACACAATTCTGTTAGAATGGATATTAGAATAGTTCCCCTTGGTTTTACAAATGTGTTTGGAATGAACCTCACAATCAGAGGACTACAAAGCTTTTTTTTCTTGAAATATTTAGTTTATTTTAAGTTATTTACACCATTCCCGCAGTAATAAAGAACAACTAACTGAGAGATAAAAGAGTTTGAAATGAAAATATAATTCATGCCAGGCACTCCAGATTGCACAAAAATAAAACCGATTAAATCAGTCTTAAACACCCCCTGGGACCCGTAATTATAGAAAGCATCGAATTCGACCTTGCTCGTATCATCAGCTTTAGCGAAAGGTCAGAATCAGAAATGTCAGAATCGAGCCAGAGGCTGGAGCAAACCGCTGAAGATGGAGGGCGTCACGCGGGCTCAACAGCCGCAACTCCGTATCACAGTTTGTACTGACGCAATTATCCTATCGAATAAAGACGATTCCTTCGGACGGACTTGCGAAATTTGTCCCATTGTATTCGGAAGACACAAAGCTTTATAGGACTTCCCTGCCATATTTGCGATTTTCGACAAAACGTTTTCAAATTTCCGGCTATTCTAAAAACGAGACGATAAAATGTAGTCCTTGCAAATATATATATAGTCCTATCGCTCGCAATATGTGTTAGAACGTTACCAAACTCGAGCGTCTCATGAAAAACTGAGTTCGTTAGCGGCCCAAGTTAGAGCTATATAGGGGAGATTTAGAGAGAGAGAGAGAGAGAGAGAGAGAGGGGGGGGGGACAAATTCGAAATATCTCCGATGTTACAATTCGGTTCATTTGTAAATTTAATTCTAGAAATGTTGTATGCAAATTTTCGCTAAGTAATAGGAACGGGGATAGTTGTATTTTTTTTTTAAACTTTCAGACCAGTAATCTCCCATTTCACATGAACAATTTACTTAACTCTAAAAGTCTTACTTCAAGCATAAATATTACGTTTTATTTTCATAGGAATGGGAAGAGGAGTATAATAAGAAACAAAGAGATTTTCACTTTGAAGAAGCTGAGCAGCTAAACATTTTACGTCAAATTTAAAAATGAAGACCTCTTTAAAATAAAAATAAAAATAAAAAAATGATCTCATTTGGGAAATTTGCTTGGTCTACCCATGCTCTGCGTTTTGGGCTTTTGTTCCATCCCCTCATAGTCTCTCTGTCTTATAAAACGATAAATTCCTACGACAGGAGACTTTAACGCATTCGCGTTTATTCGAGAGACTTTAACGCATCGCTACATATTATGCACTAATCTCCTTGGATCCATCTCGTGAGTTTCCATAATGGCTTCATTGGTTCAATTTAGTGGCAGTTCAGTATTTAGTGATTTATGTTGGTTCACCCTGACTCATTTTCCAACGTCATCTTTTCTTAACAATTTATCTTCAAAAGACTAATTCATAAACTAAAAGATCCTCAAAGAAAGCAATCTTTGGGTGTTATAAATCAACAAGCTAAATCTGAAAAGACTCATCGAAGTATTTAGTATTTTTTAAGAAAAGGAAGGAAGGAGGTTTATATTGTTTTTAAATGGAGAATTAGTAACAGTCGAACTTAATTAACTCAAAATGCGTCAGATTTTCTTGAAAGATTTTAATTAGCGAACATAACAAATTTATTTTTTCAATTCTTAAGTAAGCTGAATGTTTGTATTATTTTTGTATATTTTTAATCTTTCATGGTCATATGGAAAAATGATCATTTCACCAATAATTAATGCAGGTTTTTTGGTTATTCCTGAAATGTCATAAAAGGTTGCTTTGTATAGAGCCATTTTGAAGGACCCTTTCAGTTACTGTGTAAATGTGTATTGAGTGTCCATCTAGTCCTGGCCATGGGTTGCCCAAATTTTGTCCTTCCTTGTACGTCAGCTTCCTTTAACGTTCATTGGAGTTCCTGTTCACTTCGAATTCTACAGATGCGTTGATCAGGGCAGGCGGCCAGATCTTTGTGAATCTGTCCTTCGGGTCCCATCTCTAAGAGTCTCAGTAGCTGGCAAATTGGTTTCTTTTTTTCGTTCTCAACACCTTAAATGATGTTGGATTCGATCGTGAGCTATCAAATAGTTAAGCTTCATTAAAAAAACAATTTCTGGGGTATTAATATATAGCCTCAGTAATTGCAGACTAAATTATAAGTACATATACTTTGATCAGATAGAATTTTCTCTGAATGTTGTAATATCTTAAATTTAACATTATTTTTTATTTATAAAGCATATATTAAGGTCTCATTCATCTATGAAATTTTCATTTTAAAACAGCGACGGATTTTAATGAGTGACACATTTCTGAGTTGAGTTCTCTCGTTAAGGTTCTGTAAAATTTACTGTGATCATAAATATTTAGACTTTGAACTATTTGAGTTCTATTTGAGGCTATCTATTTGAATTAAAGTGTTAGACTTAATTCACTTCATAAGAGTAGAGTCCTGAGTTGAGTGAGCAATATATTTATTTAGTGAGGAACTCATTGAGGGGTACACTAGAAAAGAGTAACTTGTTGGTAACCTGTTTAGTTAGTAGCATAAATTGGACGTTAATATTGAATGAAGATATCTTCAAATATAGCATTGCGAGGTATATCAATCCTTTTGATAAAAAAGTTTTTATAAGTAGAACGTTCACCTACTAATTCAGTGATCACTTTCAGATTAAAAAAAAAAAAAAAAATCTAAATCGCTACTTGCAATTACTAATTTAATCATTTTTATTTGAAAAAAAAATGTTTAATAAAATCAATTACATTTGTAATTAATTACCTCCTGATATTCCATCCTTTTTGATCAATAAAATGATTAACTATGTTAGTAAAATCATATACTAAATATAAGCATTAAATATGTTGTAGGGGAGGAGATATCTTTCAGAGCATTATATATTCAAGAAGAAAAAAATATCCGTTCCTGAAACAGGTTATTCAGAACTTAAATTTAACCTGAGTCTCCAAAAATGCATAAATGCCGGAATATTTTTATTAAAAGTTCACTAGATTAAGCTGCATCGGCAGTTGTCTTTTAAGATGAATATCCAGTCAGCATTATTAATGAGAAATTTAAGTGATAAACCTTTAACATAAAAAATATTACCTTAGTTTTAGCCTTTTATGTGGTGCTTTAGATGGGTGGTGAAAAATAAAAAAGACAGCTTTGGCCTTCTCCTTGACAAAACTGTTACAAATTACATCAGCATTGAAGACATGTGGTGTGCTTGCATGAAATTCATGTGTCAGCACTGCTTGGGAGAACATAAAAAAAAAGTCCAAAACAACCAAGAGGCTAAAACGAGGTGTGTGCACTGTACAAAGGTGTCTGACATCATATAGAGTGCACACACCTTGTCCTAGCTTTTTGTTTCTTTTCTTTTTTTGACTTTGTAGGTGATCGTTTGAAAGTGTAAATTCATGAGCTGAAAGACTGACTTAAAAATCAAACTCTTAACTTCTAGTTACTCTCTTGCAGGCTGCAAAAGACTTATAGGCTTGTTTTCACTAGCATTACATGATGTATTGAGATGCCGAAAGCGTTATGGGATTTTTTGAAGTCATTAATCCTTTTCAAGAAACGAGCCCATTATGAGCCAACTTGGTTTGGTATTGAAGTTGAGCCGCCGT
This sequence comes from Riptortus pedestris, assembly GCA_019009955.1. Taxonomy (NCBI): domain Eukaryota; kingdom Metazoa; phylum Arthropoda; class Insecta; order Hemiptera; family Alydidae; genus Riptortus; species Riptortus pedestris. Next base: position 121,009,903 of record CM032232.1, read on the forward strand.
GGAATTAAAAGCATGGAAGCCATATTGTTTTCGCCTTGACCCTTGGTAAAGACTTAAATACAAGCCGCAAAACGCTGTGCAACCCGCGCAGCCGCAATAATTGCTTCAATGCTGAGGTTATCGGCAATAAAACAATAACGGTTTCCAATCAATCGGCTGTTGGCCAACACAGATCTAGTTCGAGCCTCAGATCCGGTATATGGCTCCAAGGGCGGCCCCACCCACTATCACCTTTGCCATTTCTTTATTACTCAGGCTGATCTTTAGATAGCATTTTATCGATTCCAAGCTAACGCCCTTACTAATAATCGATTGCAAGCTTACTCCCTTGTATATATTCGATTGACTCGCTTGTTTTATTAACGACAGACATGACTCGTGAATTTCGTTCCGATAAACAATTGGAACTACTCTTGCCCCTGACAATGAATGCAATGGGGAGAAATGGTCAAAACATTAATCTGTAAACATCATTTTATATTGATGTGTTTGATGTCTCTACTCTGAAATTCTGTTTTTCTACTATCCATATGTGATGAGGTTGTCGGTCACTAAGATTGAAATTAAGCTATTTCAGCTGGACGTTTTTCGTTGTAATTTATTACCTTTGTCAAGGAGAACTGATTGCTCTACAAGATCTAAGTACTGCAATTGAGTTAAATGCTAAAAGAAATGTCCATGATATGAAATATAAAACGCTTTTTCGGGAACGAGAGTAGGAGATGGTACATTAACGAAATTAGACAATAGAATGTATCAGTTTTTTTCTGCCTCATATTATCAAATAGCGTTGGAGCATTAAAAATCATCTCATGAATAATATTTACAATGAACAAACCCCCCTTAGATCTATATCCGGAGAATTTTAGAACTCTTCAACTACAAAATAAATTTTATATAGTCTCACTGTAACCGGGAACTAAGATTGGTAACAACAGCAAGGAATCAGAATAGAGAATTTATAGTCTTTATCTGTAATCCTATTGCTATGAGCTAGAGAATGCATTAATCTTGCAACTTCTTCTCCCATCATGAGATCTTTATGAGCGTGTGAGCTAGAGATATTTTTTTTTCTTTGATAATAGTGAGAAAAAAAAATTCTATCGGAGAACTGAAGAATTCAAAATGGTGGGAAAGAGAGTAAACCACTGCACGTCTAAACTTAAGAAACAATTAGGACATCATTACGCGTGCTTACACAAATTAGAACGAATGATGTAGCAAAATGAAAAGATCATGTCTACAAGGAAATTCGCTATAAACTAACCCAACATTTCGATACAAGAGAACCATTTTTATCTGGCACTATCAGTTTTCATATAGGCTTATTTTTACTAACGATCCACTTTACATTAAATCATTCAATCCGCTTATATATTTCCAAAGTCGTGAGCCTGTTATCCTACATGGAACTTTCCCTTTCAGATAATTTCTCATGATATCCATCAGTGTATAAGATAGTGGTTCATTATGTGGAATGGAAGTGCAATATCTTGCACGATGCTAGTTATTGTAGAATAATGGTCGGAATGAATATAAAAATAGACTCCACAACAATAATGATAACTTATAACAACCAAATATTTCTACAAGCGAGACGCACATGATATCTTGTATGATATATAGACCACTACTGACAGAATCAGGTTTTACAACCAAACCAAATGATCACCATTTGCTTATTAATATTTTAATGTTTCATACCTTAGTTGATTACATCGCAATATGTCGAACGACGGGCGATAGCGTTCAGAGAAATAAAACGAAACTAAATTTCAGAATAAGATAATGTTATGGCTGGAATTACAATATATCTTATAACCAAAATGAAGCCAAAACAATTGTCTTTTGGTTGCGTTGAGGCATATAAATTGATTGGATTTAACAGTTAAGGTGCGTCCATTTTAGCAGATTTCCCTTAACAGAAATCAGCTATTGAGGTCGTACTCATGACGTAATATTTGACAAATTTCTTCAAATTCCCATGGATCCTATCCAGGAGATGAAGAAAATGAGGTCCGTTGAAAACTGTGTATATACATATTTGTCTGTTAACTCTCTATGGGTCCCAACTTTTGTCTGATCATTGCCAAACTGAATATATGTAAACGTTTTAAGTAAAAAAAATATTAGGTTCGTTATGGCCTAAAGTCCGACTAGGGAGAGGGGCTAAGAAGGGGGAATTTTTGTAACTCTTAATTTCTTCCTTATTATACGTTGGATCGAAAAATTGTATAGAAAAAGGTATTGTAATATGAAGCCTAAATACGAAATATTGTTCTGATTAAAGTTTTGAGATAAATGTAAATACGTGATGCGCGTGGGAAATCTGCTGAGTTAACGTAGCCCCTGCTTGTCGGACTTTTTTTAAATTTCATAAATCAAGAGCATTTTAAATAATAGATTCGAAAATTATTTAACGTGCACCTCATGGCGAATCTTAGTTTGCACTGCTCCACTGTGACGAATGTTTTCAAGTATATAGTTTAGTTTCATGTTATTTCTATTCTTTTCCCAACTTCCATTAACTAACTCAAACATAACTTCACTCAATAGTGTTTCCAATCATCTACAACACTTTGTTTGAACCTTCAAGAATAATAACTCCTGGACTGGAAGGGAAAAATGTCAGGTCAGCATAATCGTTCTCGAGCCTCTGACCTGGTTCCCTTGACCGTTCTTTTTTTAGGGGGCGGACATCGGAATTGGTTGTAGTTATATCGAATGACTTTGCAGCCGCAGAGAGAGAGGGCTGGCCTAGAATGAACCTGCCTCAAAAGAGAGTGAATGTAAGCTAATAATCTCTGGAGCCGCAGCTGTTGAACGTCTATGATGGTATTTGCTCTAGACCTACTGTCATACTTACAGCACAGATGTTCCGAATGGTGGTCAAGTCTCTTAGAATAGTCTTTATCGACGCAGGACTCAAGAGGAACGGGGTTACGAAACGTATCTTCAACATTGGAGACTCTTCCAAGATCTAATGGTCGTAGAACCTCTTTGTCGTGGAACCATTAAGCCCAAACCATCAATCGTTTAAATTTTGTTCACCATTAAAAAAGCTATGAGTACTCATGACTCGTCGCGATAACTCTTTAAAAAAAACCGTCACTCGGGGGCTGCGTTAACGAAACAGTTTTTCCACGCATTTGCATTTACCTCAAAATGTAAACGTTGAATGAGAACAATATTTGGTATTTAGGCTGCAAATATAACATCTTAATGTCAATGTGACACAAGTAGGAGGTGCAAGCACTCATTGGGAAAGACATCATGTGACCACTGAGTGCATGAGTCTTTGAAATCGCTGAATTTAAGAAACTTGTCAAGAATTGGACGATTTCTTCTCTCCAAGTACGCAATATTCTTAACTTCCCACAACACAACTGTGGAATTATTTTATTACTTTTAGACAATGATAGAATGCGTTTGTTTAGGGCTCTGATAAAAGGAATCAAATATTCCAAAATGTTTCTTGTCTATGTATATTCATTGCGTTCCAGAGAACAATGATTTTGTTTCATCGGGATTTTTACAGTTTGATTTACGTCTATTGTTACTTAATGTTTCATTCACATGACAATAATAAGACATCAAAGGTTCAATAATGTGGGGCTTTACCCTCACAAGATAAATCAGCGGTATAATTATTGACATTGGACAATTAGACAATGGCTTATCGACAGACTAACGGGGAGGTTATCTCCCCTTATCTCTGAGGACTAATAAACATGTCCACCTGTTGACAATATTTCACGCGCGCGGCATTCAAATTCAAAGGCGCTATCAAAACAGTAAATCCGACGAGACGCCTGTGCCGATATCATCTGTCTCTCTAAGTATTGACGACCCCGTGACAACGACTGGAGGACGACGATTCGCCGTCGTCAATCAAGCGGGGACAACAGACAGACAGACATTGCCGTGGCATTAACAACAATCGTCCTTTTATTAAAGGGACATCGACACAATGGTTGAGCATCATAAAGCTATTTAGTGTCGCTTCGGGCCCTTCACACTTGTAGATCCTCAAGGAACACTCTCGGTTTCTTTGGAACGTCGTCTGCTTGCATTGTTTGATCTCCTTTTGCCATTTATCAAATAATTTTAAACTTTTTTTTTATTATGTGTCAAGAAGATGATCAATTACAATTCTCGGAATGCTATTTGTTCCCTTCAGATTACAAAATATTTCTTCATTAATTGGTGACACAAGCGTTGTGAGGATTTTGAAGTATATTGACCTCCTCCATCGTCACACTACAAATCAAAACAATACAAAAATCAGTATTCTGCCTCTGAGGGCTTTTACCGGTTTCTGTCTAGGGTTGAATCCTCGCTTCGATCAGGTGTTTGGTGATGCCCTTAATCTTCAGAAGTGGAAAGAAGCACACGTTTTCTTTGTCAGTGTGCTTGAATTTCACGAACTTGTCCGTTAGTGGGAATAGCTATACCTACTTACAAATCAGTTTCTGAAAAGAATTCACAGCGCTTTACGAATTCCTAATTATTAACTTCATATTTTCTTGGCAAGGGTCAAAATAAAAAACATTTTTTTTCATAAACTTTATTGATACTGCCCTACATATTTCGTAGTATTAAACCCCCAGTGAGGACAGTCGTAACGAACGTAAGAGGGAAACGAGCATTTCAGAAATGGAGAGCCCCTGAAGAGGTGGTGTATAGATCACGAAACATGAAAAGCAGTATCAATAAAGTTTACGTAATTAAATGTGTTTTATTGTGACCCTTGCCAAGAAAATATATAAAAACATTGAGTCCAAAATAAGAAAGAAAAAAACTGAGTACTAACGATTTTTATACGAGATCACATTTTTACTAACGTTATTTATTCATTAATTTTCGGAGCAATCGCTACGAGAAGATATTTTTCATAGACGAAAATATAAACCTCAAAAAAAACCAAAATATATATAAAACAAATTCAACAACTTTAGAGAGAAAAAGTGAACTAACTAAAAAATACTATTCTATAACTTAAAGCGCACCAAGGAAGAATGGGAATAATCAATAAAAATAAAATATTAATGTAAAAATAATAGATACATTTAATAAATAGTCGATAGGAAGCAAACATATTAAAAGAGTCAGTGTACATTTTTTTTAAAGAAGGAACAATAAGTAAATTAAAATACCTAAATAATGAATTGTTTAACAATTCTAAAGGTTTTGAAAATAGTATAAAAGAAGAAAATATAACTTAGAAGCAAATACGTCTTAGATACTTTGTATTTCACGATTAATGATAACATCTATAAATCAATTAAAGACATTTATGTCGACATGTTTATTTATCTATCAGTGCCCTTTTATGTACGAAGTCCTGTTGGAACTGCCTACGGTTACCCATCTTTTAATTCAGTAATGGTCCATAGACATCCTGTTCTTCCCACCTTCTAACTCGTGCCCATTGAAAAGACCCAAGTGTTGGACTAAAATACCAGAGAGATTTCCTTGTTGCAAGTTGGTCGATATTGCAGTGTAGGCAGACCGACCATGAAATTCGAGACCTCTCGGGTTTGCTCTTGGTGCCGACACAAGCAAACCCACATTTTTCCTTTGAGCACAGCAAGGACGTAAATCACGAATGCAAATGAGCCGACCTTCGTTCCTGCTAATTGTGCACAGGAAGTCCCTGCTCCAATAAAATGCTCCCATTTCGACACGTTTGAGCAACATTGGGTCAAATATTATATACGGGCCCATGACCCTTCCACGGGCGAGGTCCTAGGCCCCCAAGATATCGATTCCTGGGTAACCCATGAACTTGGGTGGGGCAGTCGGTATGTCAACGCAGATATGCGGAGATCTCGGGGCTCCTTGAACTCCGCCCTTGCCGCTCCCACCTAGGCTGCTCCACTTCCCTGCTGGCGAGCGAGAGGGAAAGCTAGAGCACGTGTTCTAGACGTACGTGAGCACCTGGAGGTCTGTGCTCAATAACAACTGGATAATGGAAGCCAGCTCAGCAACAGGAATCCATAGCCTGTTTATAGAAATTGACGACGACATGAAATTCCTTTAAAAAAAAAAAAGAAAAACCTTTGATATGTGTTCTCAATGCTCTACGTAACTCTAAAGTCGCTTTCCACTGTTATTTCGAAAATGACAGTCAATCAGTAACTTAAACATGTCTTCCTCAATGCGCGCCGAAAAGAATCTATTTCGATGTGAATGATAACACATAAGATACAGAACTTTGAAACCTTTTATTTCCTTAATTAATAAACGGAGTGCCACATCAACAGCAAAACCCTACTTAGTCAAGTTAATCGAATGTACAACTCCAATATGAAATTTAATACAATTTACATTTATGAATTTTTGCTCATAATTTCTTTAAGATAATTTATTAGACTAGCGAATGATCAGTAAGCTATGTATCCACTCACTGCTTTGAGCAGTTTAATAAGTAACTTACTAATAACTTTTCTCACTTCTCCACAGTAAATGATTCTAAACCGCCAAAAAATAAATATTCTAAGAATGAATAATACAGTCCAGGTTCCTTTAAGATATTAAATTAAAGGTATCACACACGATTTGGATAAAATTTTGTAGTCGTTCTTTCAATAATGTACGCCATCTCTCGTCCACTTAGCAATTTATCGATATATGGAAATAATCTAATCATATCGACGTAAATGAGGCAACCTTAGTCCTTAGTTAACTGGATCTCTTCATTTAAGGACATGTTGTTTCATCAAGTCCTAGTTCATGTCAATCAACATACCTCTTTCTTAGCATACTTCACACTAATGGAACATTTTGCAACACGAAAAATGACTAAATATTAGACTTATACTGAATGCATTTGTCTTAATAGTAAATAAGCAATAATTTTTAAGTAACGATCAATTATAAAATGACTGACTGCTTTTGGGTTGTACTTATCTTTGTAATAATGACTTCTATTCTCTGTTATAATACTTTTTATTTTGGTTTTAGGTATGTGGTGTTATTTATTCTTCAATGCATGAAGTTTTACGTAAGTAATTATCTTTACATAAAATCCCCGAGTATATTACTTTTTTAAATTAGGATCACGCTTACAGCAAAATTACCAAAATTCCAAAATTGATTTACAAAGTTATCAAGGCAAGTTTTAAGTAGAAACAGTAAATAGCTGAATATACAACAACTAAACCTACCACATGAGAGGTGTTCACTGAGAATAACCTGACTAAATATGTGATAAAATACATTTCATATTATCTATTAGAGTTAAAAAGGATTTGTATAGAACCTCCTTCGTTATTAAAATTTCTTTAAATTATAATATTTTCGATTTCACTCATTTATTGGAGTTATCATTTAAGACTTTCAATTGAAATCATTTTACAATAAATGAAATGCACCAAAATATTTAGCAGTAGAAAGACGCCATGTGATGTCCACATCAGATTATTTCTTTCAGATTTATTAATACGTTTTTGTTTTTTTCTATTCGTTTTCATTTTCCTTATTATTAGAAAGTACATTTTAAAACGGAAGGCAAGAGTTATTAACAGTAACGGAGTAATCAAATTTAAATAAATAAGTATACTTATAAATATGTATAGTATTATTATAAAAAAAAATTGAGTGTGGTTATAAAGTTAAGTATTATTCAGTAAGTATATTTTATATCTTTGATAGTTGATGCACAACAGTGAAGGCGTTGCAATATGACCCAGACCGGTAGTATTTAACACTTGGTAACATGATATCGTCCCTTTCATACTGTGTGGCGATGCATAAAGAGATGCATACTGCACCGAGACTGCATGGGGCCCCATCTGAAGGAAATACTTCTTCAGTGTTATCCAGATGGCTGATAAGCCATTTTAGTCCATCCTGGTTCCTGACCCATCTGATTAAACCAATACACAGTTGTACGATGCACACAAATTTTCTTTGATACGTTTTGTATGCAAAAATGCTCAAGACATCATGAAATCCCGTCCGTTTTTTGTGTTTGTTGATTTGTAAAATGTTGTTGCCTAAAGTTGAACTTCTATTATATTTTCTGAAAAGACTGAAATATACACAGCAAGATATTTTCCCCATTTCGAATAGACCTTATTATCAAAAGTAGGTTTTGAAGGATTATACATCACTTAAAAGTCAAGGTTTCCTTTGAAATACAATTCACCAGATTTATTCCTGACATATCTTTTCTTCTTCAGAAACCTGTGTTTTTAATTTTCGATTATTTTGAGAATGTACTAAATTCACTTTAGGAAAAAAAAATCAAACATCGGTCAAGTCTATTGAATTTTTTATGAAGTAAAATAAAAACTATTGGTAGCAATTAAGTCGTTAAATAATGGCAAAGGTAAACAATTATGATGTCATTTTATTCGTTTTTTTTCAGTAAGACGATCAAATTGTTTACCATCACAAAAAATCAAAGAAAATCAAACACGCACACACACAAATTCACGAACTGTCATCATCATTTCAAATATATTTTGAGACTTTGTTGATGGAATGGGGCTTCTTCATAAAAACATTTCTTCAGGGGCACATCCGTCTATTGTAGGGCTATGTCCAGACCAGTGATAATTTTAGTAGTCCTCCAGGGCGCTCTGTTTTTAGTCGAATGCCCTTATAAAAATTTTGAAGGAGAGAAAACTAATTTTCAGGTTCATTGCAATTATAATTGCTACAGGATAAAACCAACAATATTTTCTAATTACAAAAAAGTCCTTCAAGAACTCACGGTAGTATTGTTTTGTTAGTGGAATACTGTGCACTTGTAGAGAAGAAAGCGTCCAATTCTTCACACGTTTTTTTTTTTATTTCAGTGTTACGAGCTTTCAAAGACTATTGCCTCCATCTTTAGAACTACTAGCTGTCTTTCCCAATGAGTACAAGCAGTAGCTCTGATGACAACACGCAATTGTCTTCGAACGCGCTTAGCGCTGAAATAAATATCTTGTGAAGAATTGGACGTTTTCTATTCTGCAATTCCTTCCAGATTGGTTCATTTCTCTATGAACTGTAGATTTTTTAAGTGAACAATAAGAATTATATAAATAATAATATGAATTATAAATACAATTATCTGTAGTGAACTGATTCCTGGGACAAAAATGAAAGTTTCAAACTGTTATCCAAAGCAATTAACATGACTTAATCCAGATATGTAATCAATTAATTTCATTTTCCTTTCCTTGCGGTGGAAAGAAATGGCAATTTTCTTTAATAAACTACAAGGATTTCTCCCATAGTTCTCCCTTTCGCTGTCCCCGGCCGGTTACGAAATACCTCGCTAACGACCTCTAGCGGTGGAATCTTTGTTAGTGGGGAGGTTCTCATATGAGACAAGCAGCAGTGTTCAATGTCAAACACGCTGATAATAGGAGCGAGAGTTATAGGAATCCATTCGTTCAGAAGCTGTAGGTTTTCTCCTCCTAATGTCTCCATCAGAAAGAATACAACAATCCAAAGAAATCGTTAACTCTCATAAGCCGTAAGTCAAAAATGCTAGGGGACCTTGACCTTTAAGGGCATAACTCCTCAAGACGCGAGTCCTTTCACCGTCTGACTTTCCCTCTCGACGAACATAACGAGTCTGCTTACTCAGTAAAGTCGCTTTCCAAAAATCAAAATGTCTTTGTAAAAATTGAAAACTCCACACAACCGTTGTCTTCATTTACAACAAATTTCAACTCACAAGGGCTGCCTAAATCAAACAGGTTTCCTAAGCACTGGAGCACAGGTGAGGTGCCATTTCCATTCCGTTATCAATTAATGTAACTAGCGTATATCTGAACAATGTTGTAAATGTGTTCTAGACAAGATTAGCCCAGTAATAGCATAGCTTCAAAATTGCAAGAATTGGAGTGGGGATTTACGAAAGGCTGAAAAATAAAATAAACAAACAACACGGTAGTTATTTCAGTTCAAAAAAATACATGGAACATTGTTTTATACGAATATACGAAGACGACAGGTTATATAACAATCCTTGGTGTAACTTAAGAAATATATCTTTATTTGCGATTTTAGTTGTATTTCAACAATTAACGTATTTTATTTTTAATGCACACGCGCGTTTGCGTGCTACACTGGACTGGCTTCGTCCTGTTTCAGTGTTAAGATAGGTAGACAGATTTTGACACTTGTATCGTTAGTAGAACATTGACTAGGAATGACTTTCTCAATTAACTGAGAACCTAAATCATTAAATTAGGAATTAAAAACAATTTTTTGGGTTGGCAGTTTAGGTATTTCAGGCAACTCGAAAAAATCTGTATGGACCTCATGCAATGTAAAATCTGTGCTCCATTAAAAATAGGGTAATTATTAAGACTTGATTCATTGGTGATTTTAAGCATTAATGAACACTAAATAAACTCTATGAAAAATCGCCGAGTTCTTTTGGCAGAAAACATGCTAAAGTCGTTTTCAACCTGGTCATTTAATAGTGATGTGCTAGTTTTAGAATTTGAACTTTTATTCGTATTTTTTTCCGCTACAAAACTAGACAGCTTTCTGAAGGATTTTTTTTTTCGAAATAAAGTACTCAGGAGGAGGTTTTCATATGCCGGATGAACTTAAGTTCTGTATTATATAAGACCAGGCTAAAAACGCTATGGACGTATTACAAAACATAAGTACTGGTTGTTTGCGGTCGCTACTGATGAAGCAAACTGTGAATATTAGATAACTCTAACGGCGTCCGTCTAAACTTGAAGCGTTTTCTTATACCCTAATCTCTCGAGCGTAACCAGCCCGGATTTCACTGCTCATAATATTAATGTAACATTTTTTTCTCAATTCTTTACACTTGAGTGAAACATATTGAAAGTTTTGTAATAAATCGGTTGAAAATAGTTTCGCCGGAGTTTATAAATCTGTATTAAGGACTGCCGATGTTATGAAATGGTTTTTTGAATGCTAAGAAAATTGGAATGAGACGTAAGTATAGCTATAAGCTTCCTTTGAAATAATGTAGGTAAACTAAGTACATAACCAATGAGTTGCTTGTACAACTATGATAATGAGTTGCATGTTTAGTTTTACAATATTCATCTATGAGATTATGTTGCAAGCACAGCTATGAGAATATGTTGCGTGTAAAGCTATGGCAATAAGATGCATGGAAATCTTTGCCAATAAGTTGCATGTATATCTGTGACAATAAATTGTGTGTAAACTATCACAATAAGCAGCTGCATGAAAAATGTATAATAGGCTGCCTTTAGGTATATCTATGGCTATAAGGTCTATGTAAGCAATCACAATAAGCATATATAAAACTAGGTCAATAACTGTTGCGTGCCCAACAAATAATTCTAAATACTTTAAAAATCTATTTCCACTCCCTTTCCCAATTACTTTCTAGTTCAACTAAAAGTCGCCTGCGTTTAACAGTTTTATTTATTTTGACAAATCCTTCTCTAAATACACAAAGAAGTTCTTACAAGTGTCAAATATATTGAGTAAACTTCATCAAGTTTTATAATTACTTCTTGAATAGCTAAGTGCTCTAATGCTCAGATCAGCTAACCGTTTAAAACTTTGAGACATCAAAAACGTCCTCCACCTCCGTTTCACCAGACAGTTTACGAAACACCAAACTCTGCGTCACGTAGGGAGCGCTGTGTTCATGGCATTAGAAACAAAATTGCGTAATTCATTTATCAACAAAATTGTTGTACTGAGTGAGCAGGCCCCAAAGAAAACGGGTAACCACACAGCGTAGTAAATTTTCCAGAGCCTACAATAACTATGTGTTCTCAAAGTACTTATGTATATTATTTTGGACTTGGGCAGAAGGACAGCAAATATTTCAAACTATCTTAAATTCAATAGTAGCCCCATATAAAAGCCACCATATTAAAATTTATACTCATTTGCCGTAGAGTTGCGTAATATCTTGTAGCCTTGTTGGTTGGGATTTCAGTGAGCTAATTCTTGTTCTTCATTCTCCTATGGTGTCGAGATTTTCCTCCATAATTATTTCCACGGATTCGCTGCCGACTTCTTCAGATGCTAAAAACTAATGTGGTCTGCAGCGACGATTAATGGCTTGTAAGCGTTTCTATACCTGTACCTGGAAGTCTTTTATCTTAGAATTAGTAAGCAAATTTTAATTTGCTACCATCCTACGAAAAAGGCTTCATTAAGCGTGAAATAAGGGCAAATAAAGTCATTTTAAACTAATGGAATTATGATGGCAGAGGTGATCTGCTCGATTCCCTCGTAAGACATACTTGCAAGCTAAAATGTATTTGCATAATGAACAAAAATCAAAAGAAAATTTTAATGGCTTAATGAAAAGGAACAAAAATATTCCACTCCCTTTATGTTTCTCCGTGGCAGTCATTGAGTATAATATAACTAATATAATACAACATAAAAATATATTAAATTTCATTACGGGAGGAGCAGAAAAGTGGGTTCTATGTTAAAGAAGCAATATTGCTCACTTATTTACCGACATTTTTAATGTTCCTTAGGTCTCCTTGAGGTTGATTTATAAACTAGTAGCCCTTTCCTAACTAATTCATTTATGAATATCAGAGATGCTTCCGAAAAGTATAAATTTGAGCCTCGTAAATTGGTGTTTGGCTATAGGAAAAGCACCGAAATGCATCGCATGAATTATAAGACTAAGTAGTCCATTCTCGAGGCATGTTTGGGGTTTACAAAGACCACAGATGAAGGAATGATTCGAATCACACAGTTGAGCCTTGCAATACTTGGTTTAGGTGGACAGGAAGCACAAAGGAGGAGGGACACTACCCTAATTAGACTGTGGAGTCCATCCTCGTGAAATGGCTGGAGTCGAGCACAAGTTCCAAAAGGGCGTCGTGCCGGAGAAGAGATCGAGGGAGAAAGAGGTGTCACAATACTGGGAACATCACGCTGGGATGGGAGGGAAGACGTCTGCTTGAATAAACATTAGAAAGCTGATTAGTAAGAGCTCTGAATACAGTCCTGTCACGACTTGAGACATAGGAGAGCTTCCTTTTCGACACTCCCATTCAAGAGGAGCAGGTACCGTTCAACAACCAGTGGAGACTTTAATGCACGGCTGGAGACTTTAACGGTAGTACAGAAGGCCAAGTTCAATTGAATAAACTTCTCTTCATGCTGTCACTCATACTTACATAATCCGATTTAGTAAATTTGTCACACCATCACATTTGTTTGTAAAACTTGTAGTTTTAGGACTTAGTAGACGAGAAAATAGGATATCACAGATATCTGTAAGATTCGGAATGTAAGTACTTCACTAATGAGTTAATGTAAATTATTAATTTAAATCTAGCGTGTTTCTCATTTCAGTGCTTCTATTCTCCACAGATTATTATGTTCTCCGTTTTGATGTTTCATTGAGCACAATAGGAAATGGACTGTTGAGCAATTTGAATGAAGTCTCATCATCCCATCAGGTTCTTTGACGCGCGAATAAGCTACGGTTCTCTAAATCATCTCTCTCCCTCGCTCTTCTATCAGCCTATCTATCTATCTGCCAAATTCTATCTAGATCTTTTTATTCCCACAAATACACACTCACGCAAGCACACATACATTCAGATACTTGTTTTACATTTAATGTGCCAAGACCGAACAAGAGCTCTAGTAGCTCAGTAATACATTATCCATTTCATCTTGCAATTAACCTACTATTATCAAAAGCAAAATACGTTTTCAGGAGTAAGTGAGAATGTTTCATAAAATGAGCTAAAACGTATTACCAGGGGATGTTTGTTTAGGGAAAATTGGATTACAGTAGAGACGGTAACTTTTAGGATTTTTTTAGTATAATAGTCAACTTGTCTGGAGTTACTAAATATTTTATGTGTCTTCCGTAGTGTTTCACGACGCTGTGACATAGAACACCTGTCATCCAGAAACTTAACAAGAACCCCAATACCTTCTAGCACCGTAGCTCTCATAATAAATATAAGTCTCAGGAATGCTTTCTGCAATAATCAGGTACCAATCAACAAAAGCATTGCAAAATGTTCAGTAGGAAATATTCGTTGCCCGACCGCCATGATTGACTGTACATCCATTGCCCGGCAGCAAATTGATTTTCATACTAGAACAGTTTTAAGAAAGGGTCAGTAAACGTGTTGTAATTGGGTTTTATGGTTCGATAAACAGGGCCATTGGGAAACTAGGCAATCAGTTACTGGGTTCTTCTAGCCATCCGCTATCTATGATCGGAGTCTGCGCTAATCTCCTTCCACTTTCCTCTCGGTTAATTGAAGAACCATTGCTTCGACTCGAACGAGGCCCACGGGCAATTCCTTTCCATAGATTCCATATTATCTTGCAGATCGGCGGCAAAATGGATCGGGCGGAGTTCCGCAAGGAGGTGGTTTCGGCCCACTCTTTCGCAACACAAATCAGAGGGTTCAAACCATTATATTGACCAACGGGAGTCGGGGATATTGTCATTGCTCCAGATCTCATGGCCCAAAGGTCGTGTCATTTGACTTTCATGAAATGTCGCTCTCTTTAATGTCTCGATGCTGACCAGCTTTTTGACTTGAGAAAGATTTAGTAAGTGGCGGAGACCGATTTCTTAACACGGTCATTTGTATTAAACGTGCCCGACCTACCTGCCCTACAAGGCGTATTACGAGCTATTGATGTTCTTTGGAATAGCTCGATTTATTACATCTTTTAGACACTCGGGCGGAATAATTTCTGTAGAGCTTAATTTTAGTCAGACTAGGGCTGTGTAATTAATATAGTTTTCTAATTGCTAGAAAAAGTAATGGAATTACAATCTAAAATGTTATTTTTCATTTCGGCCTTAGTATCAGTTGCACCACCATAAAATTCTCTACAGTTCTAATCCACTGTGATTCGTTTTACCAAAATATTTATGGTTCCCTTGTCGCGATTTTCCCCAAATTTTTATTTGATCGGTTCCAAATTTTCTATTTTTACGTTCTATATAATCTAGAAGGCTAACATGCTTGTTGGCCTAAAACAAACAAGAAGGAGAAGGGAAGAAAGGCTCCACTATTAGAAAGGCGGAGATGAAATATAGTGATCATCTCTGTTATTAGGCGCTCCATAAATATGATACACTATCAAACATATTAAAATTGCTAGTTCTATAGTTTTTTTTTGCGGCCATTTGTATTTTTGTGATCGCGATCTAGTAAATTCTCACTCGTACGCTTTGGATTTTCCAAATTTGCTAATCAAGAAATGTCTTTGTCCAGCTTAAATATGACAACTGTTTACAACTTAGGATTTCACTTAAGAAATCTTTTAAGTTCACAGAACACTTTTATGTTTATATTTCAAGTACTTTAGTCTATTTAGCGTTAATTCATGTTTTGGTCATTCATCAAATACACCCCTGTATATTATGTACAATATGTAAGTGGCTCAGCGTGCTCTTCATTTAGAGGTTACATTTCATTTCCTGTTTAGGAAGGCTTCTTTTTACGATACAAATCGAGAATACATTTTGAGATGTGATAACGAGCATGTAATTTTAGCATTTAGGAAATCTTTTAAGTTTAGGCAGCCCTTGCGCTACGGACGTTTTTTATTTTCCACCGGATTTCATCTCGTTCTGTGAAAGTAATTCCCATTTGCTTAGAGAAGTCATGATGTCATCGAGATGAATATTCCACGGTTGTTTTTACTTTCAAATCGTACAAGTGTGTAACGACAGCAATGGAGGATTTACGGAGGCTTCAGAAGCTCAATAACGACTCCATTTGCATGGAAATAACCCTCTTAACCGTCAAGGCTAATCTTGTCATGGCGGCATAGAAAATGTTTTAGTACCGTTATTTTAAACTATAAAAGCGTTTAGGTTTTATTCTTGAGAGCAGTTTTTCATAGTCATCTACATGTACGCCAATGCTTAGTTTATAGTTGGACCTTTGAAGTACTTAATAATTAACTATACTCAATTGCAGAACATAACCTAGAAGGAAATGTTATATAACGGTTTGTAATTCAAGTTGAGTAGAAGACCAATTATTTAGAACTAACTCATAATTAATTAATTAAATGCGCCTCTTCAAGAAATCAGTTAATTTCTCTCCAAAACGTGATAATAACAAAAATTATATAACACCTCTGTTGCAACAATATTGATTGCTCTATATGTTTTATTCTACTCACAACATACAAAAATATGAACAGTTTTAAAATATTCCATTTTAATCCCCACTCCTGATGGTCTGATAATTAACGAACTTTGTCTTTAGTTGTATATGAATCGTTTAAGTATCAATGAATTGAGGGAAATGATATAAAAACTATCACGGTTCCAAAGAGAAAATATATCTTATTAAAGAGTATTTTTTTACCATTTTACCATGAATAATTTTAATTTACTTTTATATTTAAATTTTTTTGGTATTATTAAACGTATAAAGGGAAAAAGTCCATCACGCAGGGGCAGCCTAAACTAAGCAGATTTTCCTCGTGAAGTTATACAATAGAGAAATCTCCATACGAGAGCCGAACAGTTACGAAAAGGGCCGAACTGGCTTTTGGCGGGAAACTCACTTGTCCGTTATCGGCCCATTTTTAATAAAGATGCAAATATCTTGGTTGATATTCAAGATAGAGAATAAATGTATAGAACAATATTTATAGTAAATTTAATTTCCAATAAGATTGGGTCTATACAATATTTTGATCCGATGTATTGTAACGGAGATATTTCGAATTTTAGAAACCCCCCTTCCCACTGGTCCGATTTCAGCCGTTAACGAACTTGATCTGTCTTTTTGCATAAAACGTTTAAATATCGAGTTTGGTAACGATCAAACAAAAATTGCGACCGGACCTTATTTTCGTCATCTCCTGGGTAGGATCGATGGACGACCTCAATAGCTGATTTCCCTTAAGGGAAATCTGCTAAAATGAAGTCATTAATGCACTTTGAATCACGTAAATTGTCTTTTAGTGATTACGTAAGAAATACATTTCATTAGCGCGGTAGAAAATTTAATTCCCTAAATTGGTATGTTTTTTTATTCAAAATTGATATGTTTCTGTTTTTGAATGGGCTCGAAGAATACATATAGGTTACATTTTTATTATTTTTTGTTTCTTTGTCGTCACTAAGTTACTAACCTAGCTACTGAGTACTCCTGAAAACAAATAAAAAAGAGCTAACCATTTATAGAGAATCATCATTATTTTTCTGAAAAACATGTGATAATGACAGAAATCAGGAGAGAAAGAGCTGTGAGGAAAAAAAGTCCAAAAATCCACATCAAGAGCTCCTTGATCCACCCTAACGAGCCGGACTAATATTCTCAATCCAAGGACTTTCCGCGTTCTTGGACAGACTGGACCGCCCTCTGCCCGGGAAATAAATGACTTACATTTATTTAGTGTTGTAAACTATGTATTATGCAAACGATTTTTTTTTTTTTTTTTTACAGTGAGTTGCTAAGATTAAAAAATGGTATTTTAATATTACTCCCGCATGTTGAAGACAAGGTAACCAGGAATGGCTACTCTATAGGTAGCAGAATATTTCAATTTACGGCCATGAGTCGTTTTATTTAAGAATTTGTCTCTAAAATATTGATAAAGTGGTCCTCCTTTTTTAATCCTGAAACTGGATGAGGATCGTGATTAATGCAATGATTAGGAAAAACTTGATTTTATTTATCATTTGTATTACGGTATTGTAATATTCTCCAAGAAACGATATATATATTAAAAAGAATGGTTTAGGGGTGACAAGAAATCAAAATCCATATTATTAAGGAACTCCAATTTTGGATTAATACATTTTGTAACGGTGAACGTTCAGTCGTGGATTTTATTACTGAGTAGGAATGACAATTTGTTTGGTGTTTGTTTCATTAAATTAAACCCACGCTCATGAGTATGTACACAACCTGTCCCGGTACGCCAGAATGCAGGATGTTGGCATAGTAAGAAAAATGATTAAAATATATAATCTATGAAAATCTGCTAATATAAAGATGATTAAGAAAAACTAAAAAGATATTGCATGTTGATGTTATTTAATCAACTGGTGGCCAGTGAGTCGAGAACAGCTCTTGTCAAGGAAATCAGGAGAAAATGAAAACATATAACCAGCAGTTTGGTAATTAAAATTGTCAGTTATTTAGTTGTACTTTAAAATAAATATAAATTCTTCAATATGAAGGACTTCAAAAGACTCCATATTTTTCTCTGTGTCTTTGGATTGTTATAAATGTTTTAGTTTGAGAAACGTCATTATCAACTTACCATTTCCCATTACATAAATGACTTGAGTTCCATTTTATGTTGTTATTTCATTTAAAAAAATTATATATTAGCACTTATTTAAAACATTTTATTTTATGAGTTAAGTTTTTTTATTATAATATGCTAGATATTTGTCAATAAAATAACCAAAAATGGGCTACCAACTTACGACCTGTATATTTCAATTATATTGATTCGTTACGTTGACATTTTTATAGGAAAATGGCGTTGAAACACTTATTATTTTATTCCAGATAACATATATTAAATTCACGGCATTTCTTGAAGTATATACTCGAATAGAGCATACAGCTACAAATAAACTTTCGGCTCAATTTCAGTTATTATTCAACTCAAATCATACGAGTATATGAAAGTTCAGAAATTCGAATGCCTTATACGGATTCGTAAATAATATTATAGATTTACGGAAGGAAATTGTCCGTACACCTCGCCATGGCACACATTTTTTCTACTATTGTAATTTTGAAACTATCAGATTGTCTTATACGCCATTTCCAGATTATGCTATTTATTCATCACCTCGCCATGATCCCGTAGAGCACACTTTACCGGATTCGACAGTTCTCCACAAGGCTGTAGTCTTGACCCGTTCCTGGCTCGTGTCAAGAAAACTTTCATTCTACGACCTCAAGGCCATCACAGTTATATTTCGCCTACTATTATTCTAATCAGATATTTTCTATTAATAAAATTGTCTCTAATTATGATAATAACCAAAATATAAATGAAACGTTTAGATACACATATTGCTGAACACATTAAAGGCTCCACATAAAGTAAATATAAAATCTCTTATTGCTCGATAAAACAATTTTATAAAAAATAAATAGTATAGAATATATTCTAAAAATAAATATTTATATGTATTTCTGAGCCAATAAATACAAAATAAAAATATCCTGGAATCTACTGTTCATAGAAAATTAAAATACTGCAAAACACATGTTTCCCTTTGAGGTAGCCATTTTTTACCATGTCAAATTTAAAAGGATGTATAAGGTTAGCCAAGAAGCGCCCACACTTGAGTTGAATGATTCAGTTTCTTCCTGATTCACTTTCAACTAATTATTGTTATAAATGTTATAGTATTTGTCAATGTTTTCCCTTGTAAACCATTCCCTTTTGTAATGTAGGCTGAGCCAATTATCAGACCAGGAAATTCTGAAATGCAAGAAAACCTATTAAGATGGAGCTTATGGAATTATATTTAATTTGTTCTCCTTATACAAGACTTCTAATTGGCGACGGGACAGTTATTTGTAAAACCAATTATACTTATAGTTAAGCATAAATCACCATTAGATGTGAATTGTTAAAAAGAATATTGCGCATCTTTTGCATAACTTAATATTTCTTTTCCTGATGTCATATTCGTATTTGGACAAAACGGATTTGCACGAGTTGGATTGTAAGAATTTCCTGTTGCATGGTGACCTTAGTTAATTGTTCGAATATATTTCATCTCTCCATTATCATATATTTAATGCCACCATTCGTGAAGACATCTAATTTCTTCCTTGTTTTCCATTAACTTATTAATAAATGAATTACCTCATAGATGCTAAAGGAAGTTATTAATAAATACGATTATTAAAGCACGCTTTGAATACACTTATTTAGTCTTTTGACAACCTTTTCTACCTCATTCCCTCTCGCCTATTCTATTAACTTCATATACTATTGTATATTCAATATTTACATAAATTCAACTTGCCAAGTTGCTTATATATGCGTATTACTTCTTCCTATCAATAATTTTTTATTTAATGGTCAGTCAAAGAGTGAGTATTCCTCTCAAACTAGATTGAAAATCTTCATACAGCTAGAACTGCAAATTTTCCTAGAAATAGCGGGAAGTCAACTTCGTGTCATATCGGGACTTACAAAGTTCGGAAATCTGGCGGAGACCACTTGTTATCCAATATAGCAACTCGTGTAATCCACTTTGTTGTTGTTATTGTGCGAGTGTAATCCAATTTGGAAAAGGGGCTACCTTGTTGACTATATTCTACAGCCGTTCTTGCATTATACCTATAATGCCCTTTAGTTTTTATTAGCACAAATACTTTTTGTTACTAGTCTTTATAAACACAAAGACCGGCATTTAACTGTAGATGGTCGATCTCGAGGTACATTAAGTACTGTTTTATATATATACTTAACTGTATCTCCTAACTTGATGTTCAGGCAGCAGTTACAGTTACTTGAAGTGTATCAGCAGTTACAGTTCTACATTCTCTCATATTTATTAAGAGAGTTTCTTCTAAATACAGCATTTTTGGATATTGACAAATGGATAGACTATCTTGAAGACTCGAGTCTAATTTAAAGGACTCATGCCTCAGATGATAAATATGACCCTATATTATTCAAGACTAAAATAATATATATATATATATATATATATATATATATATATATATATATATATAAAGTAGACACGATATCTGGAATTTGGTGTCTGTTTGTTACCATTTCACGCATTAACGGCTGAACCGAATTTCATGAACCTTGGTATGTATATTACTACTAGCCCAACTTAGACATTTGGCTATATTAATATTCTCTGAGATGAACAAGATAAGAGCTTATAAGAGAGGCCTGAAATTAAAAATAGCGATATTTCGTTTTATATTACGTTTTAAGCAAATATGCACATTACAAAAGTTGTTTATTTAGTTAATTTGAGTAACTATTGTTATATACAGTTTTGTCGTATACCAAAGTATAAACAAGATAGATACTAAAAACTAAAGCGGGAGCCAACAATTTCATTGAGCACTAACGATTGATGACATACTATAATCATTCAGTCTCAAATGAATTCCCGAGCGAAGCAGGGTAACTTAGCTAGTAATGGATAAAAATATGAATATATATACATTTCCAATATACATGGTGATGTTTGCTAATGAAACGTTAAAAAGTAGTCTTTTTTAAAAAAAGTTAGTAATAGTGAGTTTTTCCGCTTTATAGGCCTTTCCGGAAGTATGGTCGAACTTCCCGGATAGGCCAACTCTATTGAGCCTCAGATTTCCCCTGACAAACAGTTCAAATGAGCGTATTTCACTACTAATTTGCTTATTTACTCCTTTCACTCTCACTCTCTTTTTTTTGAGGCACCTCTTTAATGATTCTGCAAAAAAAAAAATAACATTAATGACATTTACCCGCGGTTTCACGGTCCACGGAAGAGCCACCGAGTCCGGTAATTGTGGTTGCCGGTGATAACCATGTATCATGTTGGAAACCTCCCCTGCGACGGGAGGTGATCTCCACTGACCACGCCCTCTTAATCGCATGAAAGCTAGTAGCTAGTGCAGATGATACGTCGCGCTCTCTATAGTCGGCTAACGAGGGGTCTCAGATGTGCAACGATATGCCTAGGGCGGCTTTCCCTCTCGTTAGACTAAGTCATTCCAGGGCTACACGAAGGAAATACATCCGGCCGATTTGTCATGTAGAAGCTGAGTGGTGTCTATCCCTGAAAAACACAATTCACTTGCGCAAAATACAGAAATGAGAAAGAGTAAGGGGATGCGTATGATGATTGATGTGAGGGGTTTCTCACGTTTGTCTGGTGACACAAATATAAGTTACCGATATCAATTTGTTTATTATTTCTGCATTCGTAGTCTTCATGTGGCAACACACAAATTTTATGAAGTCTCGAAATGGGAATAAAATCGAATTACACCGTCAGCATGGAACATGATTAGTGTACTCTCATGATCAACAATTATCTATCTTGTGCATATCAATGAAGATAGTTGTGATTTTATTTGTTCCTCCCTCTCTCAATCCGTATGCCTACAAGCTCATCTTCAGCCTTTAACAACTTTACCTTCCGTTTTCAAGAAATTCTTAATTCTTCAGTTCGGTGACTATTAATTAAGGATTTCGTCCGCTGGAAGCTCACAAAAAGACATACGCACCAATACACAAGTTCTTTAGTTACACACATACGTTTATTAAGAGACATATTCTACTTTTTTTATGGCTCTGTATTTCACTTCCAACTTAAAAAGCGACATCCTGCCAACAACTAATACGAACAGTTCAAACTCATTGACAGCCAAAAATGTATTTTTTGATGACAGTCTGTTTCATATTTGTGCTATTAGAAATAGAAGTTTCCTTCCCCTTTCCAGCTCAATATTACTACAGTAGCAAGAAACACTAGGAGAATGATTTAATTTACGTTATTAGAAATAAGTTATAATATGTATTGAATTATATTATTAATTTTCTTTAAAGCTAATTTTCCTAATCAATGCTTATTTTTTGTTACAGGTAAATCCTTGAATAGTCTTCTTTGCTAAACATTCCAGGACAAACTGTGAGTAAAATACAATTCTCATAAAACTCAGACTCTGGCAGAAATAAAGTTGAGGTAAAATTGTAATCAATTTAGTTATATATTACAATCAAATTGTATTCTTGGTTCCCATAAAATGACTAGTGATGTATTACCGTCATAAACATCTTACCTTTCAAAAACTTTGGGAATTCTAATTAATTAAACAAAATGTATGTCTCAGTTCGTGCCATCAAAGTGATTTTCTACTTGACACTTTCGGCTGATTAACTACAAAATGATGTATGTTAGATCATCTGTATGCTACGTACAAGAAATATAACCCTCCCGTGAATGGATAGTACACAAAGGAAAATGGAAAAAAAATATATACATGAAATTAAGAAACTCACTTTCCTTCACCAAATTTTTATGTTCCAGTGGACCAATTTGTGTTAGTAAATTTGTTAATAAACTACAACGCTTTAAAATATATAGAGAAAAATAATAATATTTTATAAAATACAAATTGGCAGTGTATATCTACTTGCTTTGGTAAATAATTTATTATAAATATTAATTTAAATAATTATACTACAAAATCTGATAAATTATATCAGATATAAAATAGAGTAAACTAAATTGGTTTAAAGTTTAAAGATAGATAAATCATTTGACGTATTATTTATTCAAAGTATTGGGAGCTTTCGCTAGATATTTACAACTTATATATTGGACAACGTTTAAAAAAACAAAACTTATTCACCGAAGCGATTAAGTATATTTCTAGTCTCTTTGTGCCAAGGGGATGGTGTTCATTACTGAACGACGAGACACTAACTAGAGTTTTGATGAGTTCCTCAGCCTTCAGAGGAGTCAGTTTTCACCTCCTTGTTATTCGAATCGTGGAAGCCACTTCTTACGCCTATTGTCCTTAAACGTGATAGACTTGTCTTATTTGCTCGACCTCAAAATTCCCAACTTTCTCGAAAAGGCCTTGATGCAGCAATTAATGCTTCCAAATTGTTTCTGTCCCCAGTAAATACGATTTAGCACAGTACATTAAGATACTTGCCATCTTAGATTACTGATATTTGTTATTCGATTATTTTTTTTTCTGAATTTCGAATGTGAGGACATACATTTTTCATTGACAGAGTGATCAAACAGACAAGCAATTCATTATTAATTTTTTTGACAGAGATGCTCTGTCGCTACTTTATCCATAGTTCAGGTTCATACTCTCGAGAGGGACAACCTAAGAAGTTAAGATAGTTGTCATTAATAATGCTGAAAATAATTCCACTACAAAATGCGTAACCTGTCTAAAAATCATCTCTTATTGAGAAATTTAATCATTCCAAAGTAAATCAGCAAATATAAAACAATTTTTATATTGATATAAAAGAAATGCCATTTTTGTGGGGACGAATGGATTACACACAGCGTCTGCGTGGTAACTCGCCTAAGAAAGAGTGCCTATTTTCTTAATTGCTAATATAGAATTAATTAAACTAGTCAGGTTTTTTTTTTAATTTTTTGGACATTCAAATCGGCCAACACTCAATAAAAAGCACTTCGATTCCATGAAGTCGATTCTATAAAAATAAATAACATTTTTTCGAATATCCCAAAGGTTGGAAGGATTCATTTATAAGTATATTCTTTCGTACTTCAAGTAAATAGTCTTAATAGCTTTCTCTATGACTATAATTTCCAGAAAAGCTTGAATTTGGATCGGGGCAAAATAGTCTCAAGTATTGATATTTAATAAGGAAAATTAATTAATTCTTTCATGAAAAGACAAATAAAGCCAATGCCTTTTGCAAGAAGCATAAATTCAATATGAAATCAATCTTCTTAATTTGAATAATGTTTTGTTATCCACTCTTGTACAAAATTTGCTTTTTGACTTTAATTCAATTTATTTTTAGGTGATACCACCTTGTTGGCATCATTCTATGATTTTAATAGCAATGTAGACATCAAGTCACAATTGGCGACATTTAGTCCTGCACATCCACTAAATTTTCGTAAATGTCTGTATCGCCTTTGCTCCCATTTTCCGTCAAGGGTTTCACATAGTATCACTGGTGTAAAGTATTTCTCATAAACGGTGCAGATAGGTACTTTAGCGTATCTTCATTTCGATATCAACTGGATTTGCACAAACTACAGATCAGTAAAATTAGGTTAGGTCTCTTGATTCCAGACATAAAGCATTCTTTTGAAGCATATATCTATATATATAATCTTCCTGTAAACAGTCCGATTACTCGTGTCCTTCGTGTTATTTTCAATCATTATATTCTTCCATCTTCTGAGCATTCCCCGGATGACAAACACCGCCCTCCCACGTGATCCATTGGTCTCCCATTAGCCGACCTCAAATTCCTCCCGTCCTCCAGGCGGCCTTGCTCCGTGGATACATGCCAAGAGTCCCCCCCCCCCAACCACCAGTTGGATATGCGCTAATCAAAACGTGATCGCCAAGGCCGCTGAGTGGAATAATTGCACTGACCGTTTATTAAACAGCTATTTTCGCATTCCTGGGGCCCGTTGGATTGCACCTTGCCGTTTCCCCATTACTCAAATTATATAAGAAACTGGACAAGACATTCCAGGATATCCAATTGTTCCAAAAACGCACAAGACGGCTTAACAAAGTTTAACCCAAACGGATTAACCAAAATTTCTGAAGGTAGGCAAGAATCGGGCATTCCTTAAAAATTAAAAAAAATTTTGCACCCTCAGTAAACGAACCTACAAAGGTAAATATTTCAGTTTTTTAAGACTAAAGTCCAAAACTACAAGTAATTAAAAATTAATAATTCGGTTAGAACCTCAAGGATCAGTTAATGGAAATTACAAACAAACATTACATCAAACTGAATTTGTTGAGAGTATGTTCTTAGACTTTGCAAAACATTCTACTTTACAAAAACTCCATAACATTATTAATGACTTTAGTTAAACTTAGCAATTTGAGAATAATTCAAGAAATAGAGATAATAAAGTCCGTCAAGCAGGGGCTGCGTAAATTAAGCAGATTTCCCACAGGAACAATTATAATAGAGACATTTCACGAACAGTTACAGAAACGGCCGAACGAGCTTTTGGCGGAAACTCACGACTAGAACCGAAGTTAACCGATCTCAACTCGTCCGATATCCGTCCTTTAATAAAAATGCAAATATCTCGGTTAATATTCAAGATAGAGAATAAAAGAATATTTATAGTTAATTTACTAGTATCTATACGAGTTTTCGATCCGACATATTGTAACAGAGATATTTCGAATTTTCGAAAATCCCCTCTCTTAACTCCCCCCCCCCTCCCACTGGTCCGATTTCAGCCATTAACGAACTTGAATTTTCTTTTTTATAAAACGAGTTAATATCAAGTTTGGTAACGATCAAACAAATTACGACGGCTAGAGGGTATAACAGACAAATATATAAATATATATATATATATATATATATATATATATATATATACATATATAATTTTGAATGGACCTCATTTTCGTCATCTCCTGGGTAGGATCGATGGATATTTGAAGAAACGTTTCAAAAATGTGCAATGAATACGACCTCAATAGCTGATTTCCCTTAAGGGAAATCTGTTAATAAATAGTGTATACAATACAATATACAACAATAGTACAATGATTGCAATTGTCTATTTTATTTACAGTATTTCCTCTAAGACATGTCACCTTACTTACACTCTCTATTACTGACATTTACAGCGTTGTCTAAATAAGTGATAGACATTTCGCCTTTGAATAGGCGGCAATTTGCTTAGCAAACGGAACGGATAAGCGAACAAAAGCGAAGAATGCTGGCTCAGCGTTCTTGATTGGGCAGCATTCTGCCGTCAGTTTTGATAGAGCTACCATTGATACAAATGCCAAGGTTGGTATACCAAGGTGACCAAACTACAGACCAATAGGCCTTAACTGTCCTATGACCAGATATTATCCTGTTTTCCTTTGACAGGATCAGTAGAACCCGAATTTCTCCAAGGTGGTCCTTTAACTCACTCCAACTAATACGATTTTAGTGCAATATGCACAAAATCAACTCCACGAATAGGACCTACCTTGATTTTCATCTCAATGGTTATTTGTCCATCCACTTTGCAAATGTAAATCCTTTTGTTACTCCACTTCGGACACAATATCAAATCTCTTTATTTAGTTGAAGAAGGATAAGAAAATAAATTTAAAGAGAAAGAATAATGACTGTTCGATTCCATGATTTATCATTATTACATTTTTTTCCATTTTATCAATATTCTGGTCCCAATAGCAAGTAAAGTATTAAAATTATCATTAAGTAATGTTTCCTGCGAATATACATTGAATTGCTTCATTTAGAACACTTAGGAAAATAGAATCAGTTAATGCTTGCTCCTCCCTAGGCTGCATACGGTGACTAATGGTAGGCATAAGCCAGAATGAATAGATTTCAACTTTAATGAAGCCTTCAGTCTTGCAACAAATACATGACGTAAGTCGTAATATAGACAATTTGGAAGGCTTGTCCTATTATTTTTCGGTAATCGAGGTAGACGACACCCACTGGAATGTGGGACTCTACTGATATAGTTTGTTTCAGTTCAAATCCAAGGAATAGCTAACAATATCTTCATTAGCTATTCACATTATTAGAGATTATTATCCGTTCTACACGAAAACTTATCAGAAATTTTTTATAGGTAATTGAAGATCAACATGATTTAATAAGAAGTTACGTGAAGTTGGCAAAAAGTGGACTTTAATAAATACTAGAAGTAAACTCAGAAAAATCTTGCGCCAAGATATTATTTTCAAAAGCATTTTTAATTTATTTATTTAGATGTGTCGCAATTAAGCGATTCACACATTTTCTTTTTATAAAACAAAAATAGTTTAGGTAAAGCCACTTTATAAAAACAAAAAAAAAAGGTTAAAAAATCTACAGTGGTAGGTAAAAAGTATGATTTTTTTTTTCTCCAGTGGGTATTATTCTAGTTTAGTGTTTAATTATTTAATTTTAAATCTGGTTGTAAATGTGTGTGTCTTTGAGGTGTTTCATGATTTTTGTAATGTATGAGCTGCTGTCTTTTAGTAGTTCTGATAGGTCGATGGTTAAAGTCTTGTTGGTTCTTAGTCTGCAGTCTTTAAAAGCATGTGTTCAAGTTGTAATATTTTCCCAAAGCAAGTATTCGCGAAGCTCTTTTAACCATGTATGTTCAGGCTTTCCGCTTATAAATATGAGACAACTATCTTCAAAGACGAGCACCTGTCAATTTTGACAGCTTACAAGTCACGTTTTTATCCTTTAAAGAAAACATGAGTTCACCGATCCTTTATGCTAGTATGTCCTCGGACCAAAAAAAAAAAATTATCGCGTCTATTCAGAAAATTGAAGAACTCAATACTCACAGGCGGGAGTCTGAAAATATTGAGATGTGGCGTCTCCTGTATAGTGTGTTGATTGCTTCATTCAGCCATCAAAAATCAACAGGTGCACGGCATTCCACCACTGAAGACCCGACGAAACCGGTTGGCCAATAACTTTGATGCGTAGCCCCATATAATTCAGCTGATGGAGTGGTGTACATTACGGGTCAAGCCTAATTCAAGTAGCGGAGTCATCTTCTGGGTTAGAATCATTCCAACTCGTGACCTATTGCGTCGCCTTGCCGAACTACAGAGAGCGCGGCGCGTTAGCACATCTTATCATCACGATTTACTTCTTAGCACGCAGCCGCGATGGTTCGCCGACTATCAGATAGATCGCTTCATCAACGTCTCGGGCCTCTTCGAAAATCATTCCGGATGAGCGATCATGATCCCAGGGGTCGCAATTTGGAGTGAGGATGAGCAATGTTTGGGCTCGGGTCGGTGTTACGGATCTGCGTTACGCAAAACCATGTCACGCTCGCCGTGGAAGAAGTGGGCTCACTTATTTAGGCGGTTCGTTCATGCTTTTAGCTAATTGTTCTTTGGGTTACGTCTTCATGAAACGTTGACAGTATAATTAGATTCACCGGTAGTCCCATATACAGCCATTTAAGCCTTTTACAAATTCGGATTACCACCAAATGTAAAGGCGTGGGTCTTACGGCAGTTGGGCTGATTGGAGTCGTGGGTTCGATTCTCGCATAGTCAAGCGAATTTATAAGGTGACCCACTCACAATATAAATTATTTATTACCACCGATTGGAAAGTGTGGTAGCCTGGAGAAACCCTTATCGATTAGCCCACTTGCGTAATTATTGTAATGGTTGTTTCACGAATTTATTTCATTAAGATAACACTACAAAAGTAAAAAGTCTTATTATTAATATTATACTAACGACGTTGCTATTTTGAAATGAAACGTCATTATACAGTTTTATAATATAACAATAATTTAGATCACCACCAATTTTTAAAAATAAGATTATCGTTTACGATCGAATTCATTACGAACTTAAATAAACCAAATTCGATAATACTATTTTGAAGTTGAACAGGTAACCGGAACGAAAAAAAAAAATTATTGTTGTAAAACTAAGGAAATTTTCTCAGATAATAAGAACTAAACAAGATAAATAACGTAAGTACACAGAAGAAATACATGTAATTAAAATAAAAACTAGCGTCAATTTTTAACTAATTACAAACATCTAAACTAATGACAAATATTTGAGAATATGTAATAAAACAATGTTATAAATACTTTAAATTCATATAAGAAAATGAATTTTATTTTTGAATAGCAAGTAGTAGATATAACATTTATTATTTAAATTTTACTTTCACCAAACAATAAAAAACTAAGATATTAGCAAAAATTCTGCATTGGCATGATAATATATTCTACTTCTAATTAATATATTACAAGAAAGGAATAAAACTTGTTTTACCGACCACTCCCTTTTTTTGTTAGATATTGAAAACTGTAATACAGTTAGAATATTATTTACTTCATCTATAGGATTATATTTATTTTCTTTAATTTTTTCCATACGTGAAGTTCTAGTGAAAAATGTTCACGGAGAAGCATTTTAAAAAAAAAAAATGTACGTTTGCCCAATCGGGAACATCATAATGATCTCTTGGTAGACATATGTAATAAGAATGACATAGTACTCTTGAAAAAAGGGGCCATTTTCTCTGACCTTTCGCGAGACTAAGGAATATGCAGCAGAGTGGCTATTGGTGAATGCATTCTTGCCTTCTGCATCTATCACTTTAAATGCACATTAACATTACAGTCATCTCTCGAAAAATCTAAAATTAACTCTGTGACACATCCAATCTTCTGCGAAGTCATATCACGTTTTACAAAGGAATAAACGGTGATCTGTCTATGAGAAACGTGCCAATTTTATTTAAAGAGTTCAAGATGTCTTGTAATCGTTTTACTATTAGAAGATATTTCTTATTGCTGGGTTTATGGGAAAAGAGTCGTTTTACGGACTACACAGAATCTTCTGAAGAAAGGAATTTAAATAAAAATCAGGAGGATTAAATTTTAATTCAGTCATTTAATATCTCGTATTATCTCGCTTCAGTCAGAAAAATCCGTCTTATACAGGATTTCTCGCAGGTTGTCACTTCACACTCCATTCTACATTTCGTCCAAAGTAGCACACCCAATAAACGATGAAATACTAGCATTAAGAAAAATACATACAAATAATGAATCAGATTACTTTAGCTATAAACAACACAACTGAATGAATAAATAATTATTAGTAAAAAGAGCAATTTCAAGTAATTATTGTCGATTCCTTGGCTTGGAAATATACAATTTTAGCTCCAAAAGAAATACTCAAATAAAATATGTTATGAAATTAGTCAGGATTACGTTTACGGTATATCGACAACAAAAAATAATATGCCCATTTGTTGATTGTGTAATGGATCCCGGGGCGATTTTCTTCGAAGTTTTTTTTTTTTTTTTTTAATTTAACTTTTTGCACAAAGCGATGAAAGATGTAAGGCCCATCTCGAAGTTTTTTGAATAACTGTGACAATAATATCTCTTACCCACCGTAAATCGGAGCAAAAAATGTTGACAATTTTTCTGTTTCGTAATGGTTGCCAGATTCAGTTACTTCTTCATTTGATTTATTACAAATAATCCTTAATTATAGTGAAGAAATTAATTGCATTATTACATTATGGAGTTTTATGACACAATCGAACATTTCGAACTATCACTCGTTTGAAACGCTCTGTAATATGAATTTAATCAAACTATTTCTACCAAACTCCAGAAAAACGATGTCACCTGTAAAAAAAAATAACTTATTTCAAAATCCCCAAATAACCTTATAAAGTAAAGCGTACTTCTACTAATTAACATAAAATTTATGTCCAAATAAAAAATAAAATTATCGCTTTCATAAATTGATTATTTCTTTACTTAGCAAATATTTTGGTTATATTTGACTTTTTATTTGATGTTCCAAAATTGTCTAATTTATATTTGTGCAATATGATGAAGCCTTGAATATTTTAAAGCTTTTCATATTAACATTCAAATATTCATAGAACCTTCAATGTTTTATTTTACCAAATTATTATAAATAAATTTACTATAAAAGATTGCTTCTGGGAATTTCCAATCATTCCATCATTAGTTTTATTCTATTTCGAATAGTTCTATTAAATTATAGTTGAAACCCAATTTGCTTCCGTCGAAGATAGATTATTAAATAATGAAGATAAATAAATGATTAAAAAGATTAATATATAATAAATATTTTTGATGCAATATTTACCTTGTTTCAAGTATATTGTTATTTCCTTAAACATGGAAATAATCTTGGCTTATCTTCTTGCTGTTTCTACTCATCTACAGATTAATAACCAGATAAAATACGGATTTATTGATCATTATTAAAGTGTAAAATGTTCGCGTATTTTTATATACTTAATACATTTTTAGAAATAAAAATAGAGTACGATTTGACATAATGGCTGATCAGATAGCCTTTAAGACTTGTTATAAAGAAATCTGTGTTTATGACAACCTCAGTTGACAACACAGCTTGATAAAATCTCAAATGAGTCAGTAAACATTTCAAATGAGTTGAAGAGTATTTCTTTTTCCTTTTTTTTTTTTATTGATCTCCTTCCATTTGGAGATTCATTAAATTTTCTCTCGGTCTGTTACTGGTCGAGCTGTAAGTCCCATTGCTGACAGAAGATCAGGTGAACGGCCAAGAGGACAGTGCTCTATAGTCCGTCCGACGGGGCTATAAAGAAATATAAAAAAATGTTGGAAGGCAGGAGAATCGCAAAACACATCCCACTCCTCGGGATTTCTTTAAAACGAACATATACGTGCCCTTTTCAAAACCATTCGACACACTAGTTCCTATTTATGTTAGGCCCCAGTCCTGTCGTTTTCTCTTTCCTTCCACTCATCTCTCCGTATTTTTATTTTTATTTTTTATCAACCCCCCTTGCGCCCATACATTTTCATCCTCTTTTTACAAATGTCCGAAGCTCGCTTAGGGAAAAGAAAAACTCTCACTCTCCATATCATCATCTTCCATCTATTTTGTGGAAGAAAAACGCCGGCCTGTTTAGAATTGAATGCTCTCGTTGTTGACTGTGAGAATGAGTCTATAGGAAATAAAATGCATAATGACCCGTGTTGGACTTGCATTGTCAGTATACAAATATGATTAAGGTCCATTCTCTATGGTTGTTTGGGCGAATTGTGTGTATAATAAGAATAGGTCAGTTCAAGGCTGTCTCTTCATTGAAAAGAGAGGGAAAAAAATATGTCTTCCTTAGCGTAGAGAGCAATGAATCAGTGTATACTCGAGAAAAAGGAGACGGAATCCGGTCAGAGCTTGCTACTTTACTCTGACAGTCATATAGTACGACTTCTTCAAATCTATCATCAAACTAAGCAGATTTCCAAAGCACGAGCTATTGATTTGCAACCTACATTATCTTCCATTTTTCTTGTTTAGGAAGCCTAAGTAAACAGGAATTGACCTATGAGCTGGAGACATGAAAACAAATCTGGTCCTCGAAGTAAAAATAGACAAACGTCAACAGAGTGGGCGTTTACGAAAGACCGAAATAAAAATGTGAGAAATATTTCGGTAAATCATGGAGAAAAATGTATAAAAAAACAACTATAGAAAATTATATTTTCAACAAGATTCGTTAAGAAAATTTTCCTGTCTGTATTAAGGGATATAATTTTAAGTTTTTAATTTTCCTCTTCTTTAAACCTCCGTTCTTTTATATCCCATGAAAACAATAATAGTATTTCAGCTTTAAATACAACACTTAGTGATATATTGGCTTATTGCTACTTTAAAATGAATAAGAGTAGGTATTCGTGAATACATAAAAAAATAAAAATTGTAGGAATTTTCCATTAAGGTTCGTTTACATTTTCCCATAACGAATATATTTGGAATTTTGGATTTTCAGTCTTCAAAATCCCCTTACTCTAAAGCCCGTCTTCTTCCGTTAGCGAAGTTAATTTTTCTTTTAACATGGAACGTTTAAATATCTAGTGTGGTAAAAAAAAAAAAAAATACTGTAGCTAAAGAGGTAAACGACACACACACAAACATATATTAATATATAAACTTTTGTCCGAACAACATTTTCGTCATCTCCTATGTAAGATCAACATTTGTAGAACCGTTTTGAATATATATATAAAAAAAAAAAAAAAACGTTATATTTCAATAATTAACATGCTGGACTGGAAGGAATTCATTGTTGCATTATAGAATATATTCATGCTCCAACGTTTATGCTCCTATAACCTTAAATTGTGCGAGGAGAAGGCTTATATTTTTATTCTAATTTCCTGAAGATAAAATTTAACGAAAAGAGATTTGTTTTTGTATTTCTGAACCATTTGAAACTAACTATATGCCTTATGCATATGTATAATAAATAATTGGGACTATCTATTGAGCATTGTTCCTTATTCAATTCATATAAGGCCAATGAAAGGACAAAATATATCTGTCTTCGTGAGCTTTTACTATGAAAATTATACCGGTTCTATGAGAGTATCGTGTTTTTATGCCGAGACCATTAAAATCTAAACTGACCAAGCTTGTTTCGTAAGACTAGCTTTGAACTTATGACCAACATATACCGACTTCCAATTCTTAGACTTTCATTCAGACTTCTTGGTGTAGGTGTGTGTACTTTATATTCGCCAGTCCCAGCCACACTTACTATTATTATACTTTCATGTCTGTGTGGGCGCGTCTTTTCATTATAACTTATGGCATTTCACGATTATTCCGATTGTACGTTTTGTGCAAGATGGTATAACTCTTTGTCCATTAATGTTTCTTTATGTTGATATTGGCGAGAACTTTTGATATAGATTTTAGAATTGCCTAATTCACTATTTCAGAAACAAATTGGAATCTATTTTTTTTAAGAGTTTCTTCAAAGACCTTGTAAAATACTCCTCATCACCATGCAACAACTCATTCATACATTAGACCGATTATTAAAAATTAGTACGAGAATCCCATGTATCAAATATCTTGGCGTAATCAACAAATGGCCAAAAACTGGTTTGAACAACGTTTTTCGAGTCATTTACATATCATAGAGGAGATATAGCGAGTGTCTAAATGTGAGATCTCGAATAGTTGATGTTATGACCAAAATGAAATCATTCTATTTTTTGTTTTGCATTATAAAATAATTTATTAATTAAAACATAAATATGCCAAATACAAATTATTAAATTGGTATTTTTAGGGGAATATCTTTCCAGATATGAATTTTTAGAAACATCTGTTTCCGATTCATACATACATGTAGTCAAATAAGTGATTGTTTGAGTGCATGCATGATTTGGTACATAACTATACTTAGAAATATAGGTAAGAGAGAATTTTCCAGAATTAAACCACATATGGAACAGCAAAAACATAGCAAAAGTTAATATTTTAATTAAAGAAAAGTTAATATTTTTCAAAACTATCTATCCCCACCGTTGTTTATTAGAGTATGATAACTATTATACTACGTTCTGAGAGGTGTTGTCAAAATTGAAATCATTTATTTATTTATTAACGTCCACTTTATGCGACTGTGGCTAATTGGGACGGCTTATCTATAGGTTACCACCCATTTCTTGCCTGGATGGGACTAAGGGTTTCATTTAATGACTTCGTCACTAAATAAATTATTATTTGCGGAAATCGAACTTACCACCCTAAATTTACCAAGTGAGATTAAAGCCAACCCTTTAACTCACATGACTAACCTGAGCCCCCAAAATTTAAATAAGAAAAGTCTTTAGTGGGAACTATACTCCTCTTAGGACCCTTGAGAATCGTAAGCCACTAAGAAAGTGGAGTGTCACAATTTATGAGATGGCGAAGTTATAGAACTTCCTCACCTCTGGACCTAACAAGTTTTTTATTCGGAATATGAACAGAATGTTGGTGCGTGTTTAGTTGTTGAGGTAATTGTCTGCTTTTTATGTTCTTCATATTCAACTCATTATTTTCCTTATAACAAAAATTGTTCTTTTTGCAAAACTAACTCTTTTCTTTTCGAATTTGGCCCAACTCAGATGACAGTGGTCTGATTTCATTCGTCCTGTTTTTTATTTATTTTTTTATATAATACATTGCTTTTTATTAATATAATT
The DNA here is from genome assembly GCA_019009955.1 of Riptortus pedestris. NCBI lineage: Eukaryota > Metazoa > Arthropoda > Insecta > Hemiptera > Alydidae > Riptortus > Riptortus pedestris. The sequence goes on from CM032232.1 coordinate 121,045,103, forward strand.
AATTATTGACATTCCTTCAATAGTTGGTTCATTTCTTTTGTACAGCTTCCAAAATTTCACCCACTCTTGAAATTAATAATTTCTTCTCTATATGCTTCCAAGGATTTGGTCTTCCTGTGCATTAACACTAGGAAACATTAGGTGGCTGTTTCATCAACCAACTTGAAACTCTTTTGAAGCAAGACAATAATGATATCGGATCACATTCCCCCAGTTTTCTGAGTCGTGGGAATTATGTTATCAAGCCCACCACCAATGTCCTGACTGGCCAAATGACCTCCGTAAAAAAGATTGTAGGAGTCCATTGGCGTATATTGCCCAACCTGCCTCGGTACTCCTCGTGACTCCGGCAGACACGGGCTTTTGTAGATCTCGGCTACAGCACAGAGACGTAGCCGTTTCGTAACGTCCGAGCTAGGCCGGCCGCGTGACGTGAAGCGTGTGGGACGTACGAATGGACCAATGGAAACCGTGTCAGTCCCATTTTTTTTTCCTTCCTTCTTTCTCTGGTTCTAGGAAGTCTGTCTTTGAGCAGTTCATCGTCTGGCAATGCTCAGAATGAACGAGCTTCTGTGAGCTCACAGATACAGTGCTTGAATGTAGTCCCTCCTTCTGTGTTGTTTGAAGAAGAGATGTTTTTCAGAGCTCTTATAGAATGTCTATTCGGGTACATTTTCTAGTTTTTTTTTTTATTGCTCAAGATTATTATTATTTTATTAGTGTCATGCGTAAGTTAGGAAAATAAAATGTCTGTAGTATTAATTAGTGACCTAATGAAAAACTACGACAATTTAGGAATGTTATCAGAATATGGTCTTTTCAAATTACTGCTAAAATTGTGTTCAGCCCAATAAAGATCTCTCTCTCTCTCTTTCTCTCTCTCTCTTTCTCTCTCTCTCTCTCTCTCTCTCTCCCTCTCTTTCTCTCTCCCTCTTCTCTCTCTCTCTCTCTTCTCTCTCTCTCTCTCTCTCTCTCTCTCTCTCTTTCTCTCTCTCTCTCTCTCTCTCTTCTCTCTTTCTCTCTCTCTTCTCTCCCTCTCTCTCTCGCTCTCACTCTCTCTCTCTCTCTCTCCTCTCGCTCTCTCTCCCTCTCTCTCTCTCTCTCTCCCTCTCTCTCTCTCTCTCTCTCTCTCTCTCTCTCTCTCTCTCTCTCTCTCCCTCCCTCTCTCTCTCTCTCTCTCTCTCTCTCTCTCTCTCTCTCTCTCTCTCTCTCTCTCTCTCTCTCTCTCTCTCTCTCTCTCTCTCTCTCTCTCTCTCTCTCTCTCTCTCTCTCTCTCTCTCTCTCTCCCTCACACTTTTTCCCTCTCTCCCTCCCTCCCTCTCTCTCTCTCACACACACACACCCTCTCTCACACACACACACACACACTCCCTCTCTCACACACTCTTTTTAGTCAGTCATTTTAACCACTCTTATCCAAGTTTTAAAAACATCAACGGTAGAGCAAACGTGGCTAAAAGAAGGCTCAGTTTTAGACGAATTAAAATCCTCAGTCTATTTTACAGAATAATTTAAACAAGGTGCATCACTTTAACACTCATTGTATACAAATATTATGAATGACCAAAGTCATATAACTTCAGTCAGTTTTATATTTTGTTGGCCACCTACGTAATTCTAAAGAAACCCAAGAAAAAAAATTGTTAATTCTATGACAATGATAATCAAATTAATTCTGATTGAAAGCCATAAAAGCTTAGAATTAAGTATTTAAATTAAGAAGGGGGACAGCGTGGAAAGCAGAGTTACCTAAACCTGGCGTTGGGCAACCTTCCTTAGCTCGGACTTGGTTGTATAAAGCATAATTAACCAACAACAATGCCTTTCTCATGATTACCGACACAATATTTTTTTTTTATCTTTTCTTTTTCCGACATTTCCCTTTCATTTTGAATAATTTAGAAGGTAACCTACATTCAAAGTGAAGTACATTTAGCTGAGTATTTGTCCTTTTACATCAGCAGCTCAGCCGATTGTATGTGCCCTTATATTCGTTCAAATTTAACCAAAATTTAAAATATACGACTTGACACGGCTGAAGTCTAATCAAATAATCCATTTTTGAGGTGCTGGATGCTGAAGGAATCTGTTATCTCAAGTAGGAATATAAAAGTAAGGGCACGTTCCTTTACAGTTATTTATTCTTTGCGACAGGGCGCTTTCAGAGCATACGCCCCATCATCAGGGCCCAAATGGCAAACATTAGCCATTAAAAACAAAATATCAGCTGGCATTAAATTAAAATTAAAAAAAATATAAGCACTAATTAAAGGACAAGTATTAGAATTAGAACATAAAACTTTAAGAAAAAATACAAATTAGTGCCCCAGTGAATATTAACTCTTAATAGTTTACATCTAATTAAATAATAAGTTCTTCATACTCAATAAACAAGGGTCTCCAATAAAAAACAAGTAGAAACTTTATTGAAACTGCCCTACATGTTTCGTAGCTTATTTACCACCTCTTCAGGGGCTATCCATTTCTGAAGTGCTCGTTTCCCTTTTTACATTCGTTGCGCTGCCCTCAAAGGCAAGGTATCTCAAGGCATATTGGGTCCAGAATATGAAGAATAAAATAATAGTTCCAGTAAAAAAATTGTTTATAAAATGAATTAATTATAATTATAATGCTTAGGAAAAATAAATACCCCAAAAAAAGAAGCTACAAAAGTACGTTTAAATGCTGCCAACCTTATTAACAACTTTTCTACCAATTCTTGAATCCATAACAAAACCTTTCTTTTCAGTAAAGTTGCGTGCTCTAAAGAAAATTGTGATTTTTCCGTAAGACCTGGGAACTGAAAACATTTCAGGACAAAATCAGCATTGCTAACATTTTAGAATAATCTATTTTCTCCTTTTATGTAGATATGAAAATTGTTGTGAAATTCTCTGCTAATTGATCATTAAAAATTTAATTTCTTTTATCATTGTACATTTTACCAAATGACACTCTTGTCAATCATCTACGAGTGATCTTTAATCAAAATGACTTAATCTCTTCCTATATCCTTTTATTTTATTAAGCAGAAAATAAACTCTAAAAGTTGTAAAATTGTTTTATTAATTTTCTTTAAATATTGGTGTTATGCACGTTATGAATAAGAAATTAGTTGTTATCGATATTGAGTTGTTTTTGTTTTTTTTTGGTTCAAATGTAACCTGAGTGTAAATATTATTAGTTTTAAATTCATAAATCTATTCATAAAGTAGGATTCCTTGCTAGAGATTCCCAGAAATATAGTTTAGAGTGCGTCACAGTCTTTAATATTATTAAATAATTAATTATTATTATTCTAATTACTGATTCCTATTGAATGGACGAACAAAAAGATAACAAAGCTGCTATAATAGGCCTACTGATTCTGTACTGTCATCCTTTGCATTTTTTATTTTGCCCACGAAAATGTCCTTAGAGAGAAGACCTCGTCCTTGTGTTCTCCATTGTGCCCGATTAATAAGTTTCGGGAGTGATGAGTGCTCTTCCGGGATTTTCGGGCCGAGGGTATTTTCCTGGGTGGCATCGTCGGGGTTTGAGGAACACCAATATTATTGACGGCCATATTGAAGAAGAAAAGAAAAAAAAGGCACCAACAACTGCTTTGTATATGGGCGCGGTAAGGCTATAGAACACAGCGCGTTATTTCAGTCGTGCAAGAGCAAGGTCGGGTCTGGAGGCTGATCATAGGTCATGGGAGTAGCAAGGAATTAATTGTTGTTGAAAATGTTATTTATTGGCCAACAATTTATGGATCTATGGCTAATCGGAACGAACTATCTCCAAGGAAACACACTTCTGTTGCTGCGGTGGACCAATAATCCATTTAGTGACTTCGTAATTAAATCCAATCCAATTACTGCTATGAGAATCTTAGCTTACGACTCCTTCATCACGTTTGAGCGATTCATCAAGCACATCCTACATGTCTTCATCTAAAATTGTTGTTTTCTTTCATTGACACCCCTTTCTTGAGGAATGAGTATTTTACAACCGAATTATAGGCAGTCTTGGCAGTGCCCTTTTGGCGACGAAAGTACTTGGAAGACTTCCTGGACGATCGGCCAGTTATGGCCGTCTCCGAAAGATATGTCAGCTGTTACGCAATAATGCCAAATGTTAAAGCGTCACTCATAATATTTTATTACTATCGCTAAAAGGCAAGGGGTCGAAAATTCTTGAAGACAAATAATATATTCCACTCGCTTTCAAGATGTTTCGTGGCTCCCCAGAAAAATAAATCTTAATGAGCTCAGTCTTTATTTCCCAACCTTCCTTGACGGCTTTACCAGAACTGGTAAGAGTATTTGAAATTGTTCAATTATAGATTACCTATTTTTCTGAATAACAATTTATATCCTAGTACTCAGAAGTAATGTAACTAATATTTTACATTGAATAGTACAAACTTTTTCATTTTTATTTTTACCAGTGGATTCCTTTCTATTTTAAGTTCCCAGCGGTTTAGTATGCCCCACTCAGTCACTAACGTAGTTAAAAATAAACTCCATCACGTAGGGACTGTGTTAACTAAGCAGATTTCGCACATTCCTCACGTAATTACATTTATCACAAAACGTAAAGTTTCAATGAGAAAAATATTTGGCATTTAGGTTTCAAAAAAAGCGCTTCATAATATAACAGCTTTTTCTTAATAAGACATTAGTAGGAGTGGGAGTTTACGAATGCCCGAAAGCTAAAAAATGCAAATATCTTGGTTAATAATCAATATAGTGAAAAACATAATCACATTAATAGAAAATTACACTTGCAATAAGATTGTTTCTATACATTTTTCGCATAATAAGGGATACATTAAGAGTTTTCGAAATTCCCCCCTCTAAACTCCCTAAACTAAACTGGTTCGGATTCAACTGTTAACAAACTTTATCTTTAATTTTACATAAAACGTTTAAAAACCGAGTTTGGTAACAATCAAACTAAAATTGAGATCGCCAGAGTTGTAAAAGAGAACTATATATGTAGTTTTGAACGGACCTGATTTTAGTCATCTAGTGGGTAGGATCGATGAACATTTGAGTACGACAATTTCCTTTAAGGGAAATCTAAAAATTTTATAGAACTTTCCAAAGCCATTCCTGTTATTGCAATTTCTCATGAACGTTAGTGGTCGAATTTTCTGGTAGAATAAATAGAAAATATTCAGACAAAAGTTTCGGAAAATGAGTTATCATTGTGAAGTTAAAATTGCAAAATATATATTATCTACTCTTAGTTGACAAACGTACAAGAGGCAGTTTGTTAATTACATCTCAAAAGACGAATTAGACCAGACGCCAGGCATTTAAAAGAAGTAAGATGGTAAAGATTTCTGAGGATAACTAATTCTAAAGGTTCGCCACTTCTGTATTGTTATTGAAATATGAAGACCTTTATGTCCAGAACAGTTTTTACTGTCGGACATTTATAAATTAATGAACTTTTGTAATTAATTCAAACGTCTAAGTACTTTGCAAAGAGGTTGTAATGGTGTAGCAAGCATGGTTTATGATTTAAGGCGTACTAAAGAACATATGTGCCGAGAGAAAGGACAGGCTAGCGGTGATGTAGGCGGCTGGGTGTGGCCCAAGGACGGTGGAAGGCCGCTGCTCCTGTTTCTGCCTCTTTGCTCCTGATTTACTCGTTCGCGAATTATCTCCATGTAATTCTACTAAGAACAACAAGTCTAGTTAATAAACAATCTAGCGTTTGAGTCGCCTCTCCAACTTGAAACTCTTCCCCTAGCAAGAACTCGTGTTATCAGAAAATAGTTTTTATTTTTTTCTTTCAAGGGTTGCCTGTAACTGAGAATTAATGTAAAATGAGTCGTTAACTTTTACCATTTCGAAAGTCTAAGGTGAACCAAATATGAACACCATGACAAACTACTTGTGATTCTAATTTCAACTTAAACTTAGAGAAATCAAATATGCTAAAGTAGACTTCAAGCAATAGACACTCTAAAAGAGAAGAAATTTTACTTACACGCCTACGCACAGGACAAACTAGGCTTATAGGCAAGTTATACCACTGCCACACGGTCCAACCGGAAGATTGTATTCTTGTTATCACATTTATATCTAACGAGCAGATGAACGAATGGACGCTCATTGTGAAGCATATATTAACTGACTTCGCACAAGTAATGCCGTAGCCATGGCCGAGAAGTTTATGGGAAACATTAACGGACATTAGCCAATTTATTGATGATGTTTTTAAATATTTAATAAAGTAATGTATTACTTGAGGAAGTATAAAAACTATTAGTTATCATTATGAAAATTGTATATAGCCAACACTGTATACGTGAAATATAAGATTTGACTACTTCCAGTTTAACTCTTTACAGTTATTTTTTTTTCTTATGTTATGAATATACTAACAATTTATATTTAATTTTGCGCACTGTATTTATTTTGTAGATTCGTTACATTTAGTTTTGTAAAATTATATTCTCCCATGATTAATGATGACTCACCTTTATAGCGCGGTATCTTAAATAAATGTTAATAACTATTTCATGAATCCCAAACGAAAAATATTATATATTCGGGATTGCCATTAATACAGATCAATCCGGTGACTGCAGGTATAGTGGGATAAATTAATTGTCATATTGATGATTTACGCTTTTAAAAAGAGAATGTTTTTCTGAATTGTAAATTTCAAAACAATTGACAAGGTGAGAATGAAAACAGCTTCATTAATAAGAATATTGTGACAGATGGAAAAGCATTAAAGTGACGTGTAAAACATTAATAAATAAACCACCCAAAGGCCTGCATCTTCATATCATTCCAACAATCTATTTAATATTGGACATTGACTCAAAACAGCTCAACCACAGAAGTCGTCCCTTCTTAATTTCGCAAATGGCATGAAATGGTCTCAAAGCGTTGCATCTCGTCCTGCGGACCATATATTTGCTCTTTGTCAGCACCTAAAATCTCTGTATTAAAACATTAACACCATTTTGTTTTCATTGATAAAAAAAATTCCATTTTCTTACACTATACCTGGTTTAAATTTTTCTTCGACCCTTATGTCATAAGCAAGTGGGAATCAGGAAATCCTTCTATAAAGGCATGGAACAAGGCTCAAACACAATAAATTATACTATTCAAAAGGAATAACAGATGTTCTTCACTTTATTCAACTTTCATTTTGTTCTTCAACAGCGTACTTACTGCCACAATACGAGTGGAAGTTATTTAACTCATTTGATTCGCCATTTTTATAAGGAAAAGTGACAATTTCATAGCGCATTATATTATCTTCAGGGAACAAATGTGTGAGTAGCTCTGATCCCTATTGTATCGCTTCATACACCTGTCACACAATTCTTGCAAAGAACACACAACAAAAACATTACTCAGAATGACAGGGCACTTACTGAGGAGCATTTAGACACCCAACCCTCCGGGCATTCTTCCTATTGTGCCCCCAAGTCTTACTCTTATTTCCTCGCATTTTCTTTTCCCTCCCTTAGACCTATTTTATTAGTGCCGCGGGAGAAGAGATAAAATCTTTCTGAGAAAGGCGGTCAAATAAAGTTTATCGGCGGGAGTAAAAAAGGATTACATTGCAGCTGTATAAAATTCGAGAGAGTATTTGCAAGTCCTCGCTTTTCTTTTTACGCGTTCTGCAACAGTTTAGGGTGACTTTTTGCAGCGATTTCCTTTCCCAGTTCCCTTTGTAGGTCGTGGAAAGAAAATAAACATATTTTACTAAAGGCGCACCCATAAACTGATGACAGATTTAAATAAAATCTTATATACTGAAGTGGAATAAAACCTTTCAACAAACCGAACATAAAATATTTATATGCCCAGAAAATTATAACACTATAATGAAGGTATATGTTATTTTCTTTCTTTTCCATTTCTCTAGTTATCCTTCTTGTCTTTAGGTACTGCACTCTGGTTTGTAGGTTCTGTAAATCATTCTTATACTGATTCCTTTTCTTTTCTTGTATTCCATGGCATATTCTACATGTAAACTAAACAAATGTTGAGTTTGGTATTGTTTCAACTTGTTTAAAGCGGATGGCGATTTAAGATATTTTCCAATTTATTTTTTTACCACTTAACTATTGTATGTGTTCAGTCAACAGTTAATAACATGTATTGAGTCCTTTTATTTAATCCCCTTAAATTCAGCATATAGCTAACTAAAACTCTAAAATGCTTATTTATAAAGCAGTTTATTTTATAAAGCTAATGTCTTTGGATATAGCAGCCAATGGATGGGATTGTACCCTACGATATTAAGTTTGAATTACTAACCAAAGGTTGTTACTTCGTTACTCTCTCGTCACACGATACTGAGTTAGCACCGGTGGAAGAAACACGAATCAGATCTTGATTGTAATCCCAAAACTAAATAACATATTGTACCGCAATTAAAATGTTGGTATTTTATTATGGAATACCTCTTGGGTTTATTCATGCAGATGGGAAATCTATAACCTACTCTTTAAAACTTTTGTAGATTGTCTCCTAAGATACCCTAGAAGTAACAAAATTTAATTTTTATTTACTTCAGTATTCTCTTGATTAAGTTTTTCAGAAATTATTGAACTATTTAAACTTCAAAAAAATTAAAGTTTAAGAGAACCCATATTTTAATTTTAAAGTTTCATTAACAACCTTTTGATCTGTAAAAGGAAGACTGTACTATTCACTTCAAAATCTCATTAACCTCTCATCGATTGTTGTATTCAAGAAACGACGCACTGGGATATCCGCAAGTGCAAAAAGAGACCAATCATACTAAGAAATCAATTTTCGGGGTTTTCTCGGAACAAGGACACCTGCCATTTTGCTCCGAAGATGAGCCTCGTCATGGCCACCTCAGAATGGGAGGTGTTATGTATTTATTTTGTCTTCAGGAGCCTTCTTGGCGAATAACGAGACAGCTTATGATGATACAGGACATGACACTCATTGTGTCCTCATGGTCAGGCTGAATTCATTCAACCTCGTTGGCCTGTCGATCGGCATGATCGCTTACAATGTCCTCCATGACCTCACGTTATTGTGGTTAGCCAAAGCACACTCATATATTTTGAGTTGAATTATTTGTGTTGACAAGACTGCAAGGTATGAGGATTATCCATTGAGTATATTGGGTTTTTGTGATAAATTATGTATTCACCCTACGCCCCACAGCGAATTTATGTCATCTATTTATTAATAATTCCATCAGTAGTCGTAGCATGTTACCTGAACAAAAATACATTTTAAACCAAAGAGTGACCCCAGAATAATATAGAATTTGTTTTATAACTATCATCTATAATTTAATAATGGATGAATCACTATTGTGTGTATTTCCTTTCGCTAATATGTTGTATTCCTTAGTAACATTGTTTCCTGTAAGCTTTATTATTTTCCCGCACAATATTATTATTTTGATGAAAAATAACAGTTAGCTTTCATCATCAAAATTCTACATATATAATTATGTAATTACAGTCATTATTTTGCTTGGTCTTCAGTTACATATTTCGAATGTTTTATGCATATTTGTCTCTAATACTTGTCAATCAAAATAACGGTATCAAAAAATATATACAATTGATGAAAATGAGGGAGTAGTTTTCAAAAAAAAAAAAAAAAAATGAATATTATGCGACTCCTGTTCAGAATTTCGCCCATAGTTTCTCTTAAAAAAATATATTTCAGTAAATAGCAATATTTCAGAATTAAACTTTTTCCTTTCTGACAAATATAAAAGGGTTTTCTCTCTTTAATGCCACACAATTTTGAAAGCCTAACTTCTATTTCCCTTAACCATTATTGTTTGAGAATTTCCATAAGAATCAACAAATTAAAAAATAAAATCTCCAAAATAAAAGTAATTCAAAACCTTTTAATTCATTATAAAAACTCCCTAAATCCGTACATGAGTTACTTTCCTACGATTATTTCAAAATACTTTGGAGTGCTTTTCGACTAATTAACAGGACGACCTGACTTTTTCCATCATTGCATATTCAAATTTGATTTGAGATTCATCCTTAATACTTGTTCATTTTTATGTTTTAACTAACTTACATACAGTGATAAATAATGAATCTACATCACAACCACACATAAAGAACGTCTAGTAACTTTCAGTTCTGGTTGCTCAAAGAAATACTCCGCCTTCAGGAGAAATTAATTGGGTTTTCACTTTTAATTGAAGAATGTTTAAATCATCCTGACCGAATACCGAGGCGAATTAATCTCTCAATACTGTGCTCACTGTAGCATGATAAATCGTTATCTCAGCTATTTTTAATCTGGCAATAATTAATGAAATATGCCTTTCACCGCGAATATAGACCGCCAACGAGGGGCAATAACTCGGCCAATGTTGGCTAAGAGCTTCGTAAAGTTGTTCAGTGTGTTTCGTAACTAGATTTCAATGTATTATAATTCATTAAGTAAATTTGCGCTAATCTTTATATATATAGTTCTACTGTACGTGTGTATGTCACTGAACTCCTGGACCGATTTGAATGAATTTTTTTTTATGCGTTTGGGTGACGCCCTGGATGGTTTAGATTTACAAATCAGTCCGGAAGATGGAGCAAGTGTGGGGATTTTAAAGGAGGCCTAAAATTAGAAATAGCGATATTTCTTTTCCTATTGGTTTTTCGGCAAATATGCACAGGATAAAAGTTGTTTATTTCGTTATTTAGAGTAACTTTTATTATATTCCCTTTTATCGTATAACAAAGTATAAAAGAGATGTTGTGTAATGTAAAACTCCAATATAATACAACAAGTTAAGAGTCTTTTGCTGACGTTTTAAAACATGCCAATTATTTGAGAGAATCCCTTCATCCACAATATTTCATTTTAGGGTTCTCTGTTTTGGTGGTTATAATTTTAATTTAGTAACTAAACTAACAAAAAAGATTCTTTTCTGAAAGACCGGCACTGAACAATTTGACAACTTGGCAATGAAGGTTTACCCTGTTTCAGAATACTGACGAACGTTTACCGCCTTAAACTCATTTCAAAGTTATAAACAGTTGTTCTGAAAATAATTGTATGGAGAGTCACCTAGCTTGTTTATGTTTGTAAGGGCGACGGCATATTTCGGGTTTTAGATCAGTGTTTATTTGGACATAAAATATCACAATAGGCCGGCATGTTGTGTTATTGTTTAAAGAACAATTTTATTTTGGATATATTTTTAGTGGGACAAGGCTTAATCATTTTTTGGGGGGAAATAAATGTTATAAAACCCGATCAAAAAATGATGTAGCAATACTTCACATTGCTATTTTTAAATCAGTCTAAATTTAATTAATTTTTTAAGTTCTCCACTTCAGTAATAGACAAAAAGAGATGGTTTCCAATCAATTTTGTCTAATGTTGTCTTTCTGACATATTGTTTTTTTTCTTACTTGCATCTTTTATCGATTATCACAATATTTCCCTGAGCAGCACATTCAACTTTAGATATACAATGGAGTGTGAGAGGCGCACCTTCACGTACAATATATAATAACATATGGATATATATATAAAAAAAAAGTCCCAAGAGGATGGACCACCTGGACGTGGCGGATTGATTCCCTTCGCTCCCATCGTTTAGATCGAGTCGTTCACCTTCCAAGGAGATCCCTTGCCATAGAGGTTACAACTCACCCGAAGATCACTGCCTAGAATACCATGACCTAGGCAATGGACGCCTTTACATCTTAGTCTCTCTTGAATAGTTTATTGCTACCGGTCAAAAGATTTGTGGTGGAATAGCGACTCAAATTGCATTTTACTGTGAAGTAAAAGTTCAAAACACATTCCGATTCATCTGAAGGAGTTGAAAGTCTAATGCATGGCTATTTCAGCCATAATGTTACAAATTTGGCCAGACGCGGAGTTGGAAGGAGTATCTCAACCGAGAGCGAGTCATCGGGAGATTATTTATTTTTCTCATGTTGAAAATATACTAACAATTTATATTTAGTTTGATCCATTCTAATTATTTTGTACATTTGTCAAACTTAGCTTTGTAAAAATTTAATATTTATTTAATTTTGTAAAATTATATTATAACATGCTTAAAGATGAATCGCCATTGTAGCGGCATCTCAAATAAATAAATAATACAAATTTGGTTCCTCTGCGAATTCACGAAGCTGAGCAAGATCCAAACATTGTCCGTTTTCTTCTGTGAACATGTTGGATCTATTTTTCATCACAAGTTATGATATGTGTCAAATATGATTCACTTTCATCCCAAAACTTCAACGAAAACTAAAAGCTATAAAGTTTATAATTCCTGTGTTAAATCAGGTTAAGCCAATGCCATCTGATATATTTTACTTTCTAGGAAGTATTACATTCGTGAAAGTTTTCGATTTTTTACGGAATCAAGAGTTTTGCCCTCCCCTGAACCGTTTTTGAAAAGTTTCTGTCTGACGTCTTTAATATTTAGAACTTTTGTACCCTCTAGTCGTGTACCTCTCATTTCGATCGTTTTTAGAGGGGGCAAAAATAAAAAATTACAGATTTCTCAGTACATATTAGAGTATATTAGAGTCGCAAAGGTTATGTATAGAAACATTTTTGTTATTAATGATACGATCTAAAAATTAGAACTTATAACAATTTTTGATCTGATGAATTGGAACGGAGATATCGTAGTTGAAGTGAAACCAAACATTTTATTTATTTTTATTAAATAGAAGTACAAGATAATCATGAGATCTCGACTTCAGAATTTTTGGCTGTATGAAGGTTCCACATACTCGCTTTACGTTTGAATATTCTGATCTGAAAGTCCACCACCCCACCAATGTGGACTTAATTGTACTAAAACTTTCAAACCATCATCACCCTCCTGTATTGCATTCATAATTCATTCTGCTTACTTTTTTTATGTCCGATGAAACCAAGATAACCACTGACATACTGATCTCCACTCAGCATACACTATATTGAGGTTTAGAAAGGTTTCTGAATCATTATGTCCAACTTTGTATTCGTATAAGAAAATATTGCGTTATTTACTCTAAAATCATTTAATAATATAACGAATACATGACGATTCCACAAGAAACTTCATAATGCTACATTACACTTATGAAAGAGAAATGTCTACACATTAGTTTGACACCCACACCTTAATTTTTGTATACAGTGTACCAATTCTTCCCCCATAAACATATCTGGCATTTTAGTTCCACATCAATACATAGAAGATGCTGATTATTTTTTGATGTTTTCGAAAGTCATTATTAGTTTCTCATAAATAAAATTGAGACATTGACAACTTTGACATTAATGGCCGGCTCTATCGTAATGTTTTGTAACGGCCGTCCTTCCTTCATTGATTGATGCTGATTGAGTTATGTCGAAATTGAAATTCCAACAGAGTAAGCAGAGAGATCTCTGCCATTTCCAAAGATATCGTTATTAGCAACGGGACAATCATTGTGGGTGAAGTAATACAGAAGCACAGCTTGACGAGCCGTACTCAGATAGGGAAAGGTTCTCACACAATGAGCATGTGTGACTGTCTGGGCAAGTGTTTGTCATCTTGTTTCACCCTCTGTTTTTCGCCTCCCCATTGTGTAAGTCGGTAGCGAAGATAAAAAGAATCCACTGTTCGTGACAATAACATGCTTCGGGAAATTGAGTGTGGAAAATTGACAGGATCCGCTTGGATTTTATTTTTTATTTTTATTTTTAATTATAAATTAGTTACGCTGCAAGCCATTTATCTTTGAAGACGAGGCAGAAAGACTTCATTAATTATGCATAATCGTTTTGTTAATCACCTAATTTATGAGATTCTGTATAAAAGGATTTTTTCATTTAGTAGATAGATATTTTACTCCCTCTAATATCCTACGTTTCAACTTTTTAAGCTAAGAATTGTGTAAGAAACTTTCATCAGTCGTATAATTTGGCTTATTAAATTTTAGAATGGAAGTTAAAAAGAGTAATTTTGAAGAATTAATGAACTCTATAAAAAATCTGTTCAGGTTTACATGCTAACAACGTTTAGTTTATTTTTCCATCTTGATTGAACTCAAAAACGTTTGACGCACAAAAGACATCTTTTCTTATGATTACACATACTAAGTATTTGGAAGCTACAAGCGATCATTTAAGCAATTGGGTAATATTTTCAAATGTTGCACTGGGCAATTATATTTCTCAACTATAGTCACCAGACTTCATTATTTCTATCAATGACAAATAAAGGCTATCTCATTGTGAAAACTCTTGCGAGATGATGGGTCCGGATTCATTTAGGTTAAGTTAAGTTGATCATTAAATACTTTCAAGCCCGTGAAATCTAAGGAAACTAAAAATAAATATAAAACCAAATAAAGAAACGGAAAATAACTGTTATTTCAAAGCAGGGGTGTTGTTAACTGAAGGATGCTCAGAATTTTAAAATTGTGAAGGATTTGGTGTTATTCTACTAGTAACTTTTATTATTATAGAACCTTAATACCTCTAAAAGATTCTTAAATTTGAGCCTAACCTCTAGCTCTGAATCAGTGTGTGTACAGTTAACGAAAATTCAGTTATAGTTGTCCAGAAACACTTACCAACAATTAAACACATATTTAATACTTTTGCTTTGAAATACTACTACTTATTGTAATTTCCCAATTACAAGTAAAAGTAGAGCCTGAAATAGTAATTAAATCCCAAGCTAAATTAATCAAAAGCTTCAATACATTTAAGATCAATATAAAAACCAAGAATAACTATTATTTTAATTACTTTTTTTGCACATTCGGGCAGTAAAAACTAGTCGTCAATATGTAGCCAAAGGTATGAAAACTTAGAGCATTTTTGTGATAAGAAGACCATGTTTTCTAATAATAAATGTGACTAGAATGATTTGAATCATTTGTTACATTTTGGTTTTTCTGTCCTAATGTGTTTTTTTTTAACTTGTTATAATTTAACATATTACATTTTACACACTATTTTAACATTCTACGACATACCTATATTTTTTTTTACAATGGGAAGGCGAAAACATTTTAATCCTATGTAAACTATTGTTGCATCAGAGTTTAACAATAGCTTAATGATGTTCTTATATTCTATTCATAAACAATGTTTTCGGCTGTTGAGAGATAACGATGCCATTTTCCAGGCTCGTTAAAATGCCATAACTGGGTGTGAGATTTGCCGAAAACAGCCAGGATCAGTAAACATATTTAGGTTTCAACATCATTTATTCTAAATTAATTGGTCAAGGTTTTCAGAGCACCAATATCTCGACCTTGTAATTATTTCGTGAAATATATATATACTTAAATTATTTTTTCTTGCTAATTTTTTAATTGAATAAGAAGAAACTCGTTTGACTACAACTAGATATTCAATGATACTTTAAAAAATATAATGCGTTTTCCAACAAAAACCTTGAACAAGAAACAATCTCAGACAAATTCACAACTCCGAACATTTTTAACAATGCACTCAAGCATACAGAAAATTATATTATATATTAATCTTGTATGCTGGATATAAATATATAATATAGGTTTAGAAGATGGCGGGTGGTGACGGAACAACACACTATAAAGTTAAATTAAAAATATTTTCTTTTGTTTTTCTGGGACTTCGATATCCGAGTTCTATCCGTTCACTCAGTTTCGTCTCAGCAATGTGAAGCAATGGAGTAACTTCATGAATTTATAAGTCATGAACAGCCGGGAATGCGGATTCCTTATTTAGAAAATGATGATTCTTTTTAGACAATTTGGGCCGAGTTTACTAAAGTACAACATTCGAAAAAGTGGTTTGAATTATATGTAAGAGAAAAAGTCCGTCCCGCAGGGTCTGCGTTAACTAAGCAGATTTCTCAGGGGATGGAATGCTTACCTCAATTTACTTTCTATTTGCCTCTTAGAATACGAATTGAAATCCAAACTGAACATCATACGTTTATTGACTCAGGTTTTAAAATTGGAAATCGAAAAAGTAGAGATCGGAGTTTTCTGCTAGTTGAGAAAATAAAATACAAATAAATTATAAAAGTATAAAGTAACATTTATAGAAAATTAAAGTTGCCACAGACTGGTTCTATAACACTTTTATGATAGACACATTACAACGAAGATATCTTTAATTTTGTTATTATCCCTTCCTCCTTGGTCTCTTTCTGTCAATAAAGAACGTGATCTTTAGTTTTGTGTTAAACGCTTAAACACCTAATTTTGATTATCGAATAGAAATTGCGACCTCTCGATAGCTTATAATGACATTTGAAGAAATTAAAACTGGTTTCACACAAAAGAAATCAGCTGGCAGAACTTGCAAAATAACCATTGCACTCATATTTTCAGATGTTGAAGAATTCATTGACATTTGCACTTTTCTTCACAATCCTCTTAATAATTGGAGACAAATAGTTAGCATTCCTGATGAGTGATATAATGCTGTTAACAATAGAAACGGACCCCACATTGGATTGGCCAACGTCTCGTGAATTCGTGCCCTGTCTCTTTGGCAAAGGCAACTCACAAAGGGCAAACATCTGGTATGGTGGCGACATTTCACTCTGACCCCTCGGGGGCGTTCCCTCCGAACCACCGGTCTCTTATTACCATTTCGTAACTTCATTTTTGTAAAGTTTGGTTAAAATAATGTCGTAATGTCATATAATTCGGTGTTTAACAAAATAAATTGTGACCTTATAGTAGAAATGTTAGCACACTTAAGAAAAATCTAGGTAACTTTCCTGTAGAGTTTAATATCGCGCTTAACTACTTTTTGATTATTTGATTGTTAAGTGGGATCTCAGGTTAGCCATTTGAATTGAAAGGTTGACCTTAATTTGACATGTTGAGCCTAGATTGGTGAGTTCGATTACCGCCAGGGCGAATAGGAATTATTTTTTCGACTAGTACATTAAATATAATCATTAATACCACGGTCTAGAAAAGGGTGGTTACAAAGGTAACCTAAAGAGATAACTCTTCCCAGTAGCCATAGTAGCAAAAAGCGAACGAACATGAATAATAATGATATTAAGTAAAAAAGTAATTAATTTCTAATTAATAACTATGAAAATATTAGCCAATTGAAGGTGTTTGAAAAATTAAAGTTTTATTAACAAAATAATAATCACAACAATCCAAAAATAGTATACACAATCGTAATGAGCTTGTGTATTTCAATAATAGGTGTTTAACTGTCCGTAAAAACATTTTATCTAATTTTTTTGGACTCCTCTGCATATCGGTATACGGTAGGATGAATTCAAAGCAATATTCCTCACGTTTTGAAAAACATTAGTCCTTCATCAGGGCCTTAAGCATTACTTTCTCTGATGTACATTTGTCATCGATTGTAACTAAATTTTTATAAGCGATAGTCTGAACACTAGGGGATGGAGTTTGTACTTCATGCTAATTACTATAATCCCTTTTTTCTCAAAGTGGTTAAAAGAATAATTAATTACATTAATTACAAAAAGTAATCATCAAAGATACATATTGCTTATGGGCGTTTAAATGAACTCTTTAATGTTTAAGTTCCATTACCAAAACTGTCTATGATTAAAGATTTATTCAGAACGGCTTAAATTTGAAATTTTAGATTATTTCATAGGGCAATAAGAAGAGATAGAAAACATGTGGCCACAGGAAATTTCATAAGTATGAAATAACTAACTTTAATTGTCATTTAAAAGGAATTTTTAAAATCAAAATGTTTTTGCACAGCAAAGTTTCTTAAAGTATTGGATAAGTGTGCAGCAACCTCTTACACGATAAGGATAATACATTTAACTTAATTTGAGTATTTTTTTTGCTTTATTCCATTACATCTGTAAATTTGATACAGTTCCAGGATCTGATTTGAAAATCGGCCACCGGAAAAATCATACGAAAATGTGATACTGACTACCTAAAACAACGTAGCTTTTTCCAATATTTTGGTAACAAAACGCCCAAATTTTCAGTTTTCTTCCAGAATCTATTCTCTGGTCTAATGGCAGCCTTACAGCCCAACCGATACTAAACCGGCATGACTTAGCCTTTCAACAGCTTTACGACTTCACAGCTGGTTAACGAAGAGAGCATAGAATTCAGTTGTTCCTTGAACCGGGCGACACTAAAACTGATTACCGTAAACCATTCCCTCTTTATGACTGTACGGTCTTTTAAGCTTCCGCGTGCTTTTCATAACTCTCGTGACAGATTTCACGCTTATCCGTCATTGTCACTATCCGACTGAAAATTTTCATAGTTTTTTATTTCTTTTTCATTAAATAAGCAGTCTTGTTAACAGGAACTTCCTTTTCACGATTTTTATAATAAGAAAAGTTATATTCAAGGAGTGCCAAACGAAGCTCAGGTTAGCCATGTGTGCTAAGGCGTTGGTCATAAAAAAGTTGGTAAATCTAGACTAATGGGTTCTATTCTAGTGTGGGCAACAGGGATTTATTTATTAAAGAACTCACCTAATGGAGTCCTTAGTCCCATCCTGGATTGAGAATTGTGGGAACCTGTGGATAGGTTCCCTGAGCTGAATTAGCTCAAAAAAGATGTTGATAAATAATAATAAAAATATTCCTGGAATTTTATAATGATAAATTTATTTAACGAAGCACGCCAGGTCTTTGGACTAAAGGTTTTTGGCTTAAAGTAAGGGAATGATATCCAAATGAGGTATACGTACTGAAGGTGTATTCCTAAAATGTCCGCAGTGGTAGGATTGACAAACTATATCAAATTGAGAATTAATTGCATTTTTAAAATATTCCTCAAATTCTCATATCCTCAGATTTTAGTTGTGTGGAAGATATCCAGTACTCCACTAGGAGGACATAATGGAATTTTTCGAGTTGTAACCCGAATCGGTGGCATAGTTGTCAAGATTACTCCCCTAGGTTGCAGGAATGAACCCTCGCCAACTCAAGCATGTTTTAAAGTCGAGTGAAGTCATTTACTCAAGAACTGCTTAAACTAAGAACTACCGAGAGCCAGTATACGGCACACTGATTATTTCAAGAAATCTAATCTCTATTTCTCCCGTAGTAAGAACTCTACTTAAAAAGAAGCGTAAATCGGACGAATAGTGCTAATGAAGACTTAATACTAAAAAAAAAAAAAAAAATAGAAATTTATCAGTCCCTATTCCAGATACAGAAAGAATGTCATTTAGAAATCTGAAACAAGTTTTAAACACAAATTAGAGAACGAATAAAGTTATATTGCCAGCATTAATTACTTCCTTTTTAGAAAAAAAATTAAATAAAGCTGTTTCAGTTACTGAAAACTGAATGCTAAAAACTCAAATATATCGGCTAATGTTCGATGTATAGAAAGAATCCATTTTTGAGGTGCTGGATGGTGAAGGAATTATTATCTCAGGTAAGAAAAAAAAAACCCTAATGTGGTTCCTGTCACATCATTGTGAAGAGGGCACTGATGATGGAGCGTACGCTCTGAAAGCGCTCTGTCACAACGAATAAATAATAGTGAAGGAACGAGGCGTTTTTTCTTACCTGAGATATAGAAAGAATGATCTAGGATAAAATTATAGGCAGAGAAAAAAGTATATAACAAAATTCACAGAATATTAAATTTACAACAAATTAAATACGATTTTTCCATAGTAACAAGACTCTAGAGGAACAGTAATATTTGGAAATTAAGACCTCCCGGTCAGATTTCAGCAGTTAACGAACATAGTCTTCAGTTTTACATGAAACGCTTGTTTTACGGTAACGATGAAGGAAAAATTTCGCTTGCTAGATGAAAATATCATTTTGAATGGGCCTCATTTTCTTCATCTCCTAGGGGTGGATGTCATTGATTTGAAAATTGGTCAATGACATGAGTAGGACCTCTAATATTACTACTGAATGTTAATAATAGTAACTTATACTGATGTTTCATTGGAGGGAAGTAAAATGATTGAAGTAAATGCTCCACTTCCTTTACTTCACGTAAGCAGATTGTGGAAATGTCACTTAGAGCAAGCTACACGGTACCATTGCGCAAGAGGGGAGCTGTACTCTGAATGTCTTCTTAACAAGACGTTCGTCTTGAGGCTTGATATTTCCCAATGTTTACACTTGGAGTTACGAGTTTACTTTACATAAAAGGAGCAAGATAAGAGAATGTAACTCGTATGTCTGTCGCTGCTTCCTGAGCTGACAGCAGCGCTAGGAGCACAATGCTCGCTGTGAACTCATGCGAAAATATGACCCGAAGAGGGGCACGTTTCGAACTTTCGCTGCTTTTGTCGTTCAGGGGTGCTTATGCCAGTTAACCTCAGGGCAAAAGGGCATTTATAGAGTCTTCTGGAGCCATATTTGAAATGAAGTAGCATTTGCAAGATTCTATATTCCATATATAAAACTTTATATTTCATTGAATGGTTATTCAAAGTCACAAATTGTTCATCCCCCAATTGACTTCTTAAATATATTTTGAGACTTGTTAAAGGAAAAATATTTTATAATTTATTAGTAATATTAAAATGTTTAAATAACTAGATAAAGTTATTTCAGATTTTAGTCATCGTTTTATGAACTTTTAAAAACATTTAAACCCAAATTACACAATAAAAATAATAATTGTATTACAGACATTAAATACCCTTTTTTAAAAAAATGTAAATAATCTTATTTATGTTTAGTCCAAGGGTTTCATAGACAATGAAAAATACTTAAATTCTCCTGAAGTCACTGAGCATTAAGATATCTAAATGAACTGCTTTTTTAAAAATCTCGCTATATAAATGATGTGATACATTTATTTATTTTCCCCAAATATCAATTTATATATTAAAAGCGGTGAATTTTCGATGAGAAAATTTTGAACAGTAACCTCGTCGTAGGCCGTGAAAGTCTATAAGTATTTGCATGTTAGGTGTAGCCAAATACAATAGTTAATCATACCAGTATTTAAGGAGATATATATTTGAAATTATATTATTTTAGGAGGCAGGTTTCAAACAGGATATATTAGAATTCATTAGTATAGTACTATTAACAAGCGTTCGAGGATATGTTGAGTTACTCTGGTACTTGGAATATTTAGCTGTAAAGTGAAGGGAGACAAAGAAATAGTCAGATTAGGTATATAATGGAAGTAACAAACATGTATGAAGATGCAAGTACCGAAACCATACAGAATGGAGAGCTGTAAGGTCCACAGATCAACCGTGTTTTGACGTAAGGAACCTCTTGGATTGAGAGAACATTTCCAACGAAAAACATTTGGGTCAGTGAACAAGGCCACAGAAGAATAAAGTAAAGGATTTGTATGGAGAACCAGAAGTCGTATATGATTTTAAGGAAAGGGAACTCTGGAGTAGATAGGTTTGTTGAAAGAATGAAACCTGATGGGTCGCATACGTTGTATGTAGTTGTTGTGTTCTATGCCTAGTGTGTTGTCGGGAAGAAACAAGGTCTACCTGAAGGGATTAGATGCTCCTAAAGACGACGACGGATTCCTCGTCAATAGATTCAGAAAATTGGCTACTCGTGGAAGAAATCGTCTTAGATTGCTGTAAAAACCCGGGATCTCAAAAGACAGTAGGACAGGAAGGTCTTCTTCGCAAGTTTGTTAGTCGCATCACAAAAGCTCACAACCTGGACGCCTCGCTCGCAAAGCAATCTGCGCTTTTCTTTGTCCAGCCCTTATCATGGAGAGGACTTCTTTTTTCGCCCCCGGTATATGAGACGAGTACCTACTCTATATTTAGACAAGGAGGTAGTGAAAGGTAACCGTCACGTAGGTCGTCAAGCTGGAGGTGCTCAGCCTGTCAGAACATCTATCTCTGTCCATCTGTCCAGATGTCTTATATAGTTCTTTGTCCCACAGTTCCTTCACATCAGCCCAGGGTCAGGGAGTCTTATTACCACGCACAATAGACGTTGGAAAAACTAATTTTGCATAAGTCTGATGCAGATGTAGTTTTTTTTGTTGTTGTTTTCATAAACAAACAAAAAAAAAAACAATTTTCTCCTTGACATAAATAAACTCAGACCCAGTGTAGGAAATAACCTTATGCCAACAAAGACAGAATAACTGGGGCATATTATAATGGCATTAATTTCACCAAAAGTTTGTTTTAGAGTCTTACAGTAAATACTAAATTCCAAATTTATTATTTCACTACCACTATCAATAACTTTATTAAGAATATAAGTAAAAGTGTGGGGATCTAAGATTGAGATTGTGCTACTAATAAGGTCATATTAGACAGAGCAACTTTAATGAGCAGAGCTCAGTTTTGTTTTTAAGTTAAAATAATTTTTTTTTTTTTTTTAGAATTGAATCTTTTCCGTTTGAAAAGTTTTTCCATTTAATATTGCTAAAACAAAAATGAGTGTATGTAGAAACGAAGTGTTTTGTCACTCAACAGCTGAAACAACCCATTAAAGATTGGTTACATGTAAATGTATAAATTAAATTACTAATTACTGTTGAGTTAGCATAATCGAGGATTACGGGAAAATGTACAACATAGATAAATTCCTTCTAGCAGGTATCTATATAAAATAAGAAATAAGATATAAGTTGCATATAACTTAATCAGAATTTCAGTATTAAAGTAAACGTATAAAAAAAGCACTCTAAACATTATATATTATAAGAGTGAAAACTATCACAGTGGTTATGTTATACGTACTATTTTTATCTTCTCAGATGAAGTTTTGCTGCTGAATGACAATTTTCTGTTGAAGATCAGTAGTTGTAAAAGTATAAGAGTGTTTAGCGGTTCAAGATTTTGAAACTAAAACTAATTTGAAAGGGTAAAATAAAATCTCTTAATTAAAATAGTGATGTAATTAAAAAATAATTGTTTATATATCTCAGTATGCATCTTGCGTTTAAGATTTAGAAACCAGCCAATATCTTGCGTAATGAGTCCGGAAAGTAACCTGCTCTTATCGGAGGCTTACTTCGGATCGAGTTTCGTGTGAAATTAAGTTGTATATATTGTACTACAAGCCGCAATTGGATTTAGTTAGCCGTGTCGGCGTCGGTCTCCACAAACGCACGTACCATCTGATGCTCCAGGAAGTACCGAGGCTTGCTAAGAAATTCCCCGACCGCACGCAACGCACCGCCAAATTTAGATATACAGCCACTTAGATGTTCTTGGAGGAAAAGATCTGACAGGTCAGTGAACTCCATCTTGAAGAAGAACAGAATAGATAAGGTTACTTCTTTAAAAAGACTCTGCCCCTTGTACAATAAAGGAGTTTAACTTTTATACGGACATTGTTATTAAAATGAAAGTATACATTCAGAATTAAATTACATAAAACAAGAGGTTACGTAAAAACAAATAAGGATAAGCTTATATGATTAAATAAACTCAAATATTCAATACAATTGATAAATATTTGGGACAACAAATGCGGGTTAAACTTTTAAGAAACTTATGTAATATTAAAAGAAGGGATAAATTATGTCACTAACGGACTGATTGAAAAAAATAGAAATTCTATGGAAAGAAAAAAAAGTTAACTCGGGTTATTTATGTAAACTTGAAATCATTATCAATGGAACTCCAGATTTATGAATGGTGTAAGGTAAGGGTGTGGTGTTTCACTCGCCTCTTCAATATGTCGATTGAAGAAATAGAAAGAATCCAAAGTATTCATATTAACTAATAGAAATTCAGTTATTAATTACGTCAGATTTGCAGATGGTTTTGTATTGATGGCACGGTCAAGAATAGAAGTGAATACTGCAGCTCCAGTTGAAGCTCAAGATAATTTCATTCAGAACCAACTTTTAAGTAGCAGAATAAACATATAAAATTGTCAATAAAAAATTAGAAAATTAAAGTTTCAGTAGCAGAGAGTAAATAGAACCTTAGAAATTGATACTTTTTAAAAATATATTATTAAGAAATAAAGCAATAGAATTATCAATACAAAAATTCAAAGACTGAAGTTTCAGAAGCCGTGAAAGAATAAAAAATTAAAACTTTAAAACAAAACTGAAATTTCCGAAGCAGAGAATGAACAAAGCCATAGAATTTTCAATGTAAAAATTCAAGAACTGAAGTTTAAGAAGCCGAGAAGGAATAAAGCAATGGAGTAATCAATATAAAAATTTTAAAAAACTGAAGTTTCAGTAGCATAGAACTAATAAAGCCACGAAATTGTCCATATAAAAATTAGAACCTTGAAGCTTTAAAAGCAAAGAAAGAGCAAAGCAATAGTATTGTCAACATGAACATTAAAAAACCTGATGTTTGACTAGCAGAGAAGGAAGGAAGCAATGGAATTGTTAATATTCAAATTAAAAGACTTGTAGGTTAACTACATCCCATCTATAAGGAATTATCATAGACGTGATATTGATACAAGAATAGCAATATTGATACAATAGCAATATTGATACAAGAATCGCATTAGACCACCAACACATAAGTATAATATTTAGAAACAAGCATTTAAGGATTGCCAGTTTGGGAGCACGTTTGAATATTTAAAAACGAGAATATATTCGAAAAGAAAGAATGGAAAATAGAATTTGGCTTGGAATGACAAAAACCATTAAATGTTGATGATTATATATATATATATATATATGCTCACATGAAGTGTTTATAAGCAGAAAGGAGTTGTGCCAAGGACAGCCCCTCCCAGGTGTTGCTTGCACAAGGACACCAGCTGGGAGTATTTATTTACAGTATTCTAACTACTGTCATCCCCGTTAGCAGTTTATATGAGTTCCGTTACTACTAGAGCACCACAATAGACATGTAAATAATGTCGTCCGTTTCAACTTCGACGACTCATTGTATTGCTTTGAATGAGCTTTACTGCGAAAAACAGCTGTCCTTCACAATAACTAGTTAAAGTTTTGTCCAATAGTCCTCTACGTTACAATAAATGAGAAAACTGTGTATAAATAATAAATTTAGTTTAATTAATACTGAAGAATTTCAGATCTCTACGGACACTAAATTTATAAGCTCCAATTTTTAAAAGACATATGACAAATAGATGGAAATATTTACGCATGTTTAGTAAAAAAAAAATATGGAAGAACAAAACATTTCTTTCTGTGGCTTTTTTTTAATGTTTTAGGTATTTTCATTGACAATGATATATCATATTCTTACCTTATATTATGATATATTCTTACTTGAACACTATAACGTTTTATATTTAGTACTGTTGTATCGTATAATTGTGCACCTCCCTTTTTAATTGAAATGACAAAAATGGAGGAGGAGTTTAGTGAGGGCGAATATAAAAAATCCCTTACGTATTAGAGATTCAACAATGTTATATTGGTCTTTTTCTCTTTATTGCCTATGTTAATGTTGCTCCAATGCATTGAACATCACTCTTAATTGATACAGTTTATAATGAAGTGAATCCAAACATTTTGTTTATTTTATTTAATAAGTGTACAAAGAACTAAATATATCACATTTCTATAATTATATTATAGAATATTTAAAATGTATTTTGCTCTCAATTCACTGTAGCTTGACGTTTTACGGAAGGTAATACATTTTTGGACTTTTTAATAACTGCTTTTTATTTTTATTTAAGCTCTCAGATAATTATATAGTTTAATAAATATTTCCCAAGAATTATAAATTCAAAAATCGTCTACATAAATATAGATCTTTTATTGGCTTTATTTATACGTAATTAGAAGGATATTACTGCCTATTAGTGTCTTGAACATCAGCTTATTTTATAATTACCAACCCTCTGTTGCCATACAAAGTTCTGAAAATGGAGTCAATTCCCTGTGAAACAATAATAGTTTACACACTTTACTAATTTACACAAATTTTCTATAGTTGATGTGTCTGACCTCTATATATAAACTCCCACTGTATATTCTTCATCCTGATTTTTACTTCATTCTTTTTTCAGGATCACATCCAGGAAGTTCTAGACAAATGGAACCAGATTGACGACGAGATATGGGCTAAGGTTATTGTCCTGGAGAAGAACAGAAGAGTAGCCAAGGCCTACGCTAGAGCTCCGGTGCTCACGATAAACGGATCGGACGACGGCTTCGATGGTTTCCGGTGAGTAACACTTACTGACGATTAGTGTGTTAATTAGAGAAATGTTAGTGTTAGTTAATTACGGAAAACGTTTGATCTCAAAACTGAGAAAAGCTGGAAAACTTGGTCCATAAGTTATTTACAGAACAGTCCTAAAGGAAGTAGAAAAATTGAGTAAAAGTGTTTATGAAAAATCAAGACTACAGTCCTGTTTTTCACGCAGAGTATCCCTCTAACGTGGGAATTTATTTAAATATTGTGTGCTCCATCCTTTGGATACTACACACATTTCAGTAATTACATTATAATATTTCTTATATAATAATTATAAATATTATAAAACAATAAAATAAATAAATAAAAAAAGTAAAAAAAAATAAAATAAAACATTACATATGTGTATAACAGTAGGTGTATATCTACAAAATGGTGACCAGTTCTAGAATAAATGCATTAAACCCCTTGTATTTGAATAAAAGTTTTAGTTTGTCCGTCGGCCAAGTTTGTTAAGTAATGTACTTAATGAGTTTTGTTCTTGGCCCGTCAACTAATGTAGTCATATAAGAGGTGGCCATATGTCTGTTCAGTCTCATTGTCACATTTAATAATACTGTAATGTAGTTTTATGTGTGTTTTCTATAATTTTGTCCAATACGCGTTATATACTGTTCATGTATGGTGTCCAAAGGAAATATCCCATTTATAGGGATACAATAGAGTGAAACCAATAAAAAAACTATTAGACTATCATAAGGGAAGAAGGATTTTCCGACCTTGCCTCTGTTACCTCATATGCCGAAGTATTTCATTGAGGAAATCGATTTTCTACTATTATTTTCAAAACAATCGTTTCCGGCTATCAAAAAGCCATCAAGATTCACCATTTTGAACCAACAAACTTTATCCCTTAAATAGCTTCGTCGAATAAAGGCTTTCGATTTAATAAATATTAGAGTATCATCAACGACCCAGTCTATTTGCTCATCTATAGGAGTATCACATTGAGAAAACCGAATTTTCATCTCTTATTTTCAAAATAATCGTTTCCTGTTATCAAAAAGCTGTCAAGAAATCATGATTTCCTATTTTGAACCTGTAAACATCATGACGTCAATAGCTTCGTCTAAGCAATGCTTTCTAAATATTAGAGTATCATCAGTGACCTTGTCGATTTTATCATTTGTAAGAGAACGGTATTGCTAAATCCCTATTTTCTTGTATCATTTCCCAATGAACATCTTCGTCTTAAGAAAATGTTACCAGATAGCCGGTAATAGGAGTTCCGAAACTAATAGCTTTATAACTTCGATACTTAGCCATTGAGAAATCATTCCCTTTTTCCATTAAATTGCCATCAGTAGATAAGAAGGTCTTATCAAGCATATCGATTGAATCATTGGCAAGAGAATAAGTATAGTTAAATTAGTATTTTTGCCTATTATTTCCCAATAATCAGACTACTAGTATGAAATCGTCATCAAAGAAATGATATTTGGCGTTCTCAAAATAGACTCTCTATTATTGCTAAAGAAAGACATAGATGCTACGCAAAAAGCCGATTTAGAATACATACTTAAATGATTTCTGAAATGAGTACCTAACACACAAAAAGATATGCGGAAAAAAAAATAATTTGGATTAAAAGCCATACTGGTTTTTGATGAAATGAAACAGCTGATGAATGGCGAAAAGTAGCGTCTTTTGCAGAATACTTCAAATAATTCCTAGAAAGTGACATCAGGAAGTAAAGATCAAAATGTTTAATATAAATTGGGATATATCACATAAACCAAAGAAAATGCCAACGATTGCAATTGAATAATTATAATAATAATAAAGGTAACTGGAGACCTTTCAAAGGAGACGTTCAATCCTTAAGTGATATGCAAATCAAAAAGACATTTCCACTCCAAAATGCTTTAGGACTTCTAACAAAAATACAGAAGACGAAAATCTTTGACAGAGCACATTGCTTTCCAAATAAAAATAATGTACGTTCTGAAATACAAAAATATTTAACAGAATATATTAATAAATTAGGTTTTAAATCTTTACAAAGGTTTGGCTTTTACCAAATTTCTGAATATTCTTCCACCAGTGAATTAACGACATAAGCACATAATTTGCATGCAGACATATTTCATTTACTCTATTTTACACTTATATTATTAATTTATTGTTGGTTATATTTTTATTTCTTGTATTAATGATTTATAATTATAAATGCTGCTCGTTAAGGAACGTAGGTATATTAAAAATATAGGGGTTCTTCATAAGGAAAACATGAATGAGGAAAATAAAACACTTACCTACAAAAACCACAAGTGCTTTACCACCATTAATTACTTCGCTTTCTTAGGAAGTGTCAAGAACCAACTCTACTCTCTGTCTTCCATTGTATATTTCTAAAGTTTAGTTCTAATAACTTTTCCATAGACGCAATGACTACCCCTTGCTATCCACCTTAGACAGAAAAATAGTAAATACATGAGGAAACACCAGTGTGATAATTAACTTTAAATCAATAGGATATATTTTAAAAGGATCTGTATTAATAACTAAATAAGATAAAAGTCCGACCTCCCACCATAGGCAGTATCATTAAATTAACAACATATTTACACATATATAAAAACTTAAAGAAACGTTTAATTCGCATTTCGGAAGTTTAGAATCTTTCGGCAGGAAATTCATAAAAGTAAAAGTTTAGTAAATTAAATTCTAACAAGATTAAACTCATAACAACCGGAATATTTCAAATATTCTATTTTACACATATTTATTTGTAGCTGGTGGTTAGGGTGATGAATCAGGTTAATAACAAACACTTTTTTGTAGGTCTTCACAATGTATTTATTAAAAACGCTAGGCGCTTTCGGGAATTAAATTCCCATCCTCAGAGCTGCAAACAATAAAACACCGTAATCAAGGAGTCTAAAAATTAGTTTTTAAAACTTTTTTACATAATTAGTCATATAACAAAACAGTCAATAACATTATAAAATTCACAACAATAACACATATTTACAAAAATAGTTAACATTAAAATATAATAATAATGTCTTATTTACTCTTTAAGCATTAAATACTGTTTTGTTATATGACCAATTATGTAAAAACTAATTTTTAGACTCCTTGGTTATGGTGTTTTATTGTTTGTAGCTCTGAGGATGGGAATTCCCGAAAGCGGTATACGTTTTTAAAAAATAAATTGTGAGGAGTCAAAAAAAAAGTGTTTCTGATTAATCTTATTCTATTTTACTCCACCACAACCGCCCCTCTCCCCTCAGAAATTCTTAGTGCCATCCCTTGGTCTCCTTCACAACTTCTTTAACGATTGGCTTGAGCTAAAAAATAGTTATTTTATGGGCTATATCGTAGGAATATAATTTCACAAATTATTTTATGATAAACTCCACCGTCTTATAAAGTCTGCTATCAGAAAGGCGGGGTCCACAGGTGGCCATCTTCAGAACCGGTTGCCTCCAAAACCACAATCAGTGCGCCTTCCGTCCTCCAAACTGGACCCCTCTAATTACAAACGGCAGCAACACAATGGCCCATTGTAGGCACACCACTCTCATTTGTAGCCAATTTGTCGATTGTTACCAACAAACACCCACTATAGCCTTAACCATTTATAGCATTAGCGTAACCTTCCTTTATGTTTATATACTGATACATCCGCTTCAAATATTTATTAGCCACTCCTACCTAAATCCTGTCTGTAATAATGCTGCCTGCAGTTTAACTCCTGAATATATTCTTCCGCCAGATGTCAGCACTATTGGCTACAAACATTGATGTAAATTAAATAAAAATCCGTCACACAGGAGCTGCGTTGACTAAGCAGATTTCCCACTTGCGTTACGAATTTACAATTATCTCAAAAAGTAAAAGTTGCAAAAGAACAAAATTTAGTATTCAGGCTTCAAATAAAGCGGTTTATTTTATAACACCTTCTTGTAAATATGACATGATTGGGGGTTTATTGATCCCCGAAAACTAAAACATGGAAATGTCTCGGTTAATATTCAATATAGAGAAACATTGAACATAACATTTATAGATTATTACATTTGCAATAAAATTTGTTCTATACAATTTTTCGATCCGACGCATAATAACGAATATATTTCCAAATTTTCCTCCTCTAACCCCCCTTCCCCAGGTCTGAATTCAGCCATTAACGATCTTGACCATTCTTTTATATATCGAGTTTGGTAACCAACACGAAAATTGCAACAACTAGAGCAGTAACAGACAAATAATTTACGGGTATATATATAAATAAAATATATAAATATATATATATATATACCCGTATATATGTATATAAAATTGTGAACAGACCTCATTTTCGTCATCTACTAAATAGGATCGATGGACGTTTGAAGAAATTGGTCGAAAATCGCGCCATGAGCACAACTTCAATAGCATATTGCTCATTAAAGGAAATCTGCTGAAATTGAGGAGGACTTTAAAATAAAATGAATAAATTAATATAAATTTTGGATAAAACAAAACTTAATTCTAAATAAGCTGTGTTTAATGTAAATAAATGTGCCAGAACTCCTCCAGTCTTCTCCTGTATCTACTTTAGAGTTAATTTGTTAAACCGAATTAATTTTTGCTTTTAAAAATGAATATTTTTGCAATAAATATACGTTAAATATGACGAATGAAAAATAATATAACAATGGTAAATACCGTGTCTCGGTATATTTCTTTTGAATATATAATGTTAACTTTAAACTAAATAGTTCCATTTTTTGGGGCATCCATGGATGGAGGCGATCAGTGGACATATCACAGAATTCAAGGTAAATTGAGCCTAGGTGGAATACTTTAATGAGTGACCGTGGGTTTCGTATGCTGGTTCGCTACTGGAGTGCACTGCTGTTAAGGCTGTAGGTGAATTATGGTAGTCTAGTGAGTTAATCAAACTGTCAGTATGGCGAATGACTTATACTCTCTTAGATCCCGTCAACCGTTAGTAATCTTACAAATACTTGCTCTCCCGCCGGACATATTGAACCCAGTTAGTCTACTAAAGACATCTTCTTCTAGGTCCTCCTTGGTTAACAGGAATCGTTGCACTTCGAGTTGCTCATTCATACTCTCACGAAACTCTTTGATCACGAATCTATTGAATTTCATACGGGGGTGGCTAAAGATCTCTAAAGGGTATAATACTAACGAAATAAAAATGTATATTACTTATAATAATCTTCTTTCACATTGTGGGACTGGAATGAGAGTAAATAATTACCACAAGACGCAGAAAGCAATTAATGAAATACCACATGAAACCTTAAAACGAAGAGAGTTTCTACTAATTTTAAAAATGTCTGAGGCCACACCGTTTCAGAACAAAAAAGTTCTATTACTTGGAACATAATTGAATTCACTTCCGTTTTTCGCCTTTCCGTATTCTTAAATGTCATAACATCCCCATTGCAGTTATGTTATAGTTTGTTAGGAGCTTTTCTTTTTTAAAACAACATATCCTAGAGAAATGACTTCTATAGTTTATCTGCCCGTGTATAAGACAGTTTAAGAAAGAAACAATCCTAGTTCCTCCAACGTACTCTTCGTGTTGAATTATAAATGATAATTCATACCCCTTGGTTAATCTTATTCGATATTTCTCTAACGTGAGACAGACGTGAAGCGTTAGGCGTGCAAACACTTGAGAAACCTGAGACCAGGATAGAGGTGTAAAGTTCCTGAGACTGTCCTTGTAACACAGATTATGTCACATCTCTTATTGAGGGTGACGATGTTCGTGAAACTGCCATAGCGTTCATGTTTACAAAATATGGCGCAAACTCGGCTGCCTATTATTTCCCAATTTAAAATAAGATCTATTTCTTCATGCTCTATTTTTGAAGCCTAAATGATATTTAATATTTCTTTTCTTTTTGAATAGACTGGATTATTACGTAATAAGTAGTTAGTCATCAATTAATAGTATATTTCACCATATATATTATTAACTTCTTTTCTTAGGTACGTACTATTACCCGTAAATTGAATTTGATTGATCAGCAAAATATGAAACCAAAATATAGGGAAGTGTAGCTCCAAAGAGAGATAACTAAAGAGGATAACATTATTAAAATAGAGTAAAATAACTATTATGTAAAACACACCCCCAAATACAAACAAAAAGTGTAGCAGTGGAACATACATCACGAATTGTTAATAAATAAAGCTACACAATGAATTAAATTAAACTATAAAACATAGAATACACAAATACGTGGGCGTAAGACAATATTATATCAATAAATAATTCAGCAGTTAATTTTCTATTTTATAAATGCAGAGTAATTGTAGTATGCTTCAAAAAGAAAAAAAAATTAAAATTTTAACTCTCAATTATTTAAGTTTAAAAATGTTGCAGAAGACAAATTAAGAGTCAAGGCTTCTTGTTTAACATGCCAAAAAAGTGATGTTGTCTTTTGCATTTTTGTGTTCTGTGCTGTGTTTGAGTTTAGATATATTAAGTAACATGTAAGACAGGCTTTCAGTCATATTAATTCTGACCGTCTGAAAAGTATGTGCAATTCAAAGTTTGGTTAGAACGACTCATAGTTATTTTTTTAGCAGAGTATGCCCAATTTTTATTCCAGTTGCACAAAATTATTCTTTTACTAGAGGCCTAATCTTTAACCCTTAACTGGCCAAGGTGTCTTTAAAGACACCGTTCATATTTAACACTCCCAGAGAGCAACTGCTTCTATTCTTACCCCTTTTGAGCCACAGTCCACACCCCTGTAACCTCCCAAGCATGAGCATATGCGACACAAGTCCATTTATTGTTATTGGAGCCAATTACTAACAATAAACTGAAGAAAATCATCATTGTTTACCACCCTATTTCACACTAGTTGCCAGTGAAGTTTATAATTCATTAAAATATACGCTATTCAATTTAAATATGAACCAAAATGGGTGAATTAGTTGTAAAGGATTGTATTTAAGTTCCTATGTGTTTCATTTTCCATTCAGGAGAGAAATAGAGTTTTAACATGGATTTTAATGATGGTGTACTTAAGTTCACCCTGGCCAAATACCAACAAATTTGCCCAAGGGGCATGATTTTATATTATTTCTTAGTTTTACCATTTTAATTAACAGATACGTATAAAAGTCGAGGTGAAACGATTTTTCTCTTTGCTACCAAAATTTAGTACCACCTCTGATGAAGAAGAAAGCAACAATGAAGGAGAAAATGCACACGGATACCCCAAAATGGATGAAGGAAATTTTCAAATTGAAATGAATGAAGTATTGGAACATTTCAATATTGAGGGTGAAAGAGGGAAGAGGATATTATGAAGAATACGTTGATAACAAAAAGTGTATCAGTATTATTAACTGGTATGACAACAAAGTGTTGACCTTAGTGACATGTTCGTTGCACTTTATAGAACAGGTTACCGCTCCCACAAATATTACATGAACATTTTCAGCTAATAATTGGATTTGGTGGTTAATAACGTATTGCTATTGCACAAAAGGAACACCCTAAACAAAAAATGACTTTAAAACAATTTAGAATAAACATTGCAGAGGATATTCTGCTGGACCGGCGAGATAAAAGGGCTAGACACCACCAATTGCAGCCAAGAACTGCTGCAGCTCTCATAGCCAATGCAGCAAGACTTGATGGGATGCACCATTGACAAGTATTCACTACAAGAGGAAAGTGCAGACTCTGTTACCAAAATCAAACGGTTGTTTTATGCTGAAAATTTAATGTGAAACTTTGTAACTCCCGTAAAAGGCCCTGTTTTCTTGAATGAATGGAAGGTTTAATGATATTTTTGACGGATTTATATTTTGTTTACAATGTACTTATTTTTTATTTATAACATAATCAATTATTTAATTACATTTTTAAAAACTATTTCAGTTTATTAACATAACTTACAGACACCCACCATTGATTTACGGTGATTGGCCAGAGTGTACTTAAAGACACTACAAAGGTTTTATTTATGGTAACTGGCCAAGGTGTACTTAAAGACACCATCTAATATTTTTGTTCAGAAAAAAAAAATAAGTAATACCTTATATATTCTGTTTATTAGGAACGCAAATAATGTGTTTTTGAGAAAAATTTTCATTTCAAGTCATTTTTTGAGTTCCTGGCCAATTAAGGGTTAATCCATTATTAGAGGTACAGAAAGTATGGACAAGAATATAAACCAATAACGACATTATTTGATTATATTACGAAGAAGTCCCATTTGTGTCCTTAAATGCTTCTGATTTGATAAGCATAAGCAGAGGTCTTACTAACATTGTTTTTCTATTTCTCTTATGGAAATTTCCAACTTTCAAACTGCAAACATATTACTACTTAAAAAAAAAAGGTTAAATGTCGGAGTTATTCACAAAAGTCTAAAATTGTGTCATATAAATTGTACGAAACTTGCAAATTCCTTTCGAAATTTTGAACAATTATTTACACTATATTTGCTGGTTACCATATTCTCATAGCTGTTTCCTTATTATCCCACTAAGCTTAGTCTTTTACTAGAATTTATTATAATGCTTTTCATATTCAGACATTTAGTAGTGTTAGTCATCAAATTCAAATCTGTAGGTCTGAGCAAGACTTTTTTTGTTGTGAGTTGAGATTATAGAGAATATTCAGTGAGCTAAAATGAAATGCCAAGGCTGTCTTCAGCTGGGTGACAAACTTTATGGCTTTGTCCTTACTTTTTAAATCTCTGAGCTTTAAATTTTTTTTTTGTCTGCTGAAATGTGGTGAATCACAACGGGCTTTCAAATCACACACCGCCCACCGCTTATTTCTAATAAAACAGAATGCTTTTAGAAACATTTAAATAAACATACATCTACTATCAAACCCATGCAAAGTTTCTGGAAATAACTCTTGAAGGAAGTTGTAAAGCGTGAGTGAAAGATTATAAGACCCTAATACAGTCCAAGTTAGGACCTTAAAGGAAGTAAACACTACAAAAAAAATAATATGAAATGCGAAATTGATAATTCCAAACCATATGAAAGGGCAGAGTTAAGTTAAGCAATCAGATACCAATTAAAAACTTCTTTAAACAAGAAAATAAACCTAGAGTAGCGAGTTCGATTCTCACCTGGGCAAAGGAAATTATTTAGTGACGAAATTCCCTAAATAACATCCTAAAATCCCACCCTGGCTAGAAAAGGGTGGTAACCTGCAGATAACCCATCCCAATTAGCCTTAGTTGCAAAAAGTGGACGTTAATAAATAATACTAATAAACAAGAACATGGACTTGACATTGGTTAGTATCAAACCAAAATTTAGACCAAATATGACAATATTTATAATTACAATTTTGCTTGTTGGGTTATCTTACATAGTTATTACTTTGCTACCTTTTAAATATGGAATTAATCCAATTCAATTGGTTATCATTATAACTAAATATTTAGATTTTATTCTTAAGTTTTATTATTAATTACTTTAATTTTATTATTTAAATCATATTTCTTGGTTTAAAATTTTATATCTACTTATTTATTTTTTATATCGCATTTATTTATTTTAGACCATTGACAGGACTGTTAAAGTAGGAAATTACAATGAACGATAATGTTTTCTGAATGTGAAAACAGCGTTAATGATAGCTTCATTTTCCGCAAGTGTCTTAGATTTTTATTCTTTCAGTTCAGAAGCTAATTTCTGTATATGCAACGACCTTTTTTTATATTTTGATTTTATTATTATGTTTCTCTTCATAGTTCACACAAACATTAACATTAAATGCATTTTATATACTTTTTATGGCACACATATAAAAAACACCCTCTTCAGCTAGCTGTACGTAATTTCCCACAGTTTGGGAAAGATTAGTCAATTTTTTTTTTCTGCAAGAGTATATTTAATCTATTACATTATTTATTACTCCACTAATTATAAAATTTGGGGGCTTAGGTTAGCCATGTGAGTTAAAGCGTTGACCTTTATCTCACATGGTAAACCTAGAGTGGCGAGTTCGATTCTCGCGGTGGTAACCTGTAGATAACCCGTCCCGATTAGCCTAAGTTGCAAAAAGTGGACGTTAATAAATAAATAATTATAAAATTATTCAAAAATGCTGGCTTTCGAGTATCAATACAAATCAATGTTTCCGGGTACAAATTTGCTAAACGTTGCACTGAGCCGAATGGATGAAGAGCATCGTGATGTAATGGTGACTCAGTGATCTAGTAGCAATGTGATTACCTATGGAATTGTGTAAGAGATCCCGTGCCGGTGATCACTATCGGCACATCTATTGACCGGGTCCTAATGCAGTGAATCTCAAATCACGGTTCCGCTATCCGTTACCGCTACTTTAACGAGGTCCCTCCTAACCTACCAATCACTGTTTTTTCACTGCCTCCTTCTTCGGCTATCACTCTAGACAATAGGTCTGTCACCTTACCACTTTCTTCTGACTTCATTGTCTGTGGTTAATTCTATTTCTTTAGGGGTGCTCTGAGAATTAAATTTGAAAAAGAAAAAAATGTTTTAGAACAGAGATAAAACCTAGGTCGCTCAAGAAACACCCCCTCCCTTTTCTGTATTTTGTTTTCTAACAATTGGGTTATGGTTTATTACTAAAATTATATTTAATTGATATGGAAGACAATTAAATGAAGAAGATTTTATTTAATAAACAATAATTAAAAATACAATAGTTTGGTAATAGCATCAATAAGCAAAACGTACAGTAAAGATTTACAAGGAAAAAAATATAGTAGAACCTAAAAAACTCAAACATTACACAGCTAAGTGATACAACAAACAATAAAATAGTACAAGAAACTAAAAATATTTGCATTTTTAAAGAAAACGTACTTGAATAAGTGTATCTATAAAAAAAATATAAGGTACAATAAATGTATAGGAAGTACATAAAAATAAATCTGTGAAATCTATAAAATAAAAGTTATAATCCAGGAACACTAGAATCAATTAAAACTATTTTAAAAATATGTTCATATAGGTTTATTTTAGGTGAAGCCCTCGTTCGTTTCAAATGTGAGAATATATTTTGAGATGGACTCTTTAATAAAATATCTAGGCCTAACTTTGCCAGAAATGTGGATTAGGTTTTATTTCATAAAGTTTATTATAAAAAAATATTATGACATTATATTTCATTAAAAAAAATATTCTCCTGGAGGAACTACTGAAATATAAAAAGAAACCATAATGTGATAGGCTATCACGTTTCTTCAATAAAGTTCAGTAGGGGAAAAGAAATTGCATTTCCACTTATTCTTGATTTCCTGCCTCAAATTATTTCAGAATGTTTTTACTCTTCATGTATTATTTCTGAGCAAAAGTATCACTATCTTGGCAATTTCTACTTGATTGATCATCCTCAAACAAAGAAACTAAAAGGAAAAATTACATCATTGCACGAAAATGAGGGTATGAATACTCGTATTTAACATTTTTACTCATACGCTACTCTAATTGGTGACTCATAATTCTTCAGCTCGAATTATTGCAGGTTCCTGGGTTTTATTGGTAGTCATGAGTTCCCGAGATCATTTGATGACACTTCAAATCATAACTACCGCTGAATGTCAGAATTATACTACCTACTGATGTATAGTGGAACTTAAGTACAATTTTCGCTCACTTCTTGAGACTACTTGCAAACTTACTCAGGATAATTGAAGATGCTCAACCGGTGAACTTCTAATGACTTCCAATTCCAAAGGGGTTAGTGATCTGGATCTCCGAGTCAGTTCTTGACCTCTGCAGAGAACGCCTGGCAGTGCCTTGCACCGGGATCACAC
This sequence comes from Riptortus pedestris, assembly GCA_019009955.1. Lineage (NCBI taxonomy): Eukaryota > Metazoa > Arthropoda > Insecta > Hemiptera > Alydidae > Riptortus > Riptortus pedestris. Next base: position 121,082,916 of record CM032232.1, read on the forward strand.
GAAAGGAAAGGCGACGGACAAGCACGATCTCAGCCTTCAGATGCTTTCCGAAAGGCCAGCCTGAACTATGTCCGATGCATTCCTCCTAACCAATGACTTTTCCACTCCTTGCATCACCTTCCTCAGATCAGTTCCTAATGTCCTAAAGGTGGAAACTTACACCGAATTATGAATTCGTTCTTTGTGATCAACAAAGTAGTTTAATCTAATGACTGACGAGTATATCCATAACTATTTTGTAACATAAATCGAGTTACTGGTCCTACGCCTGTGCGTGTTGATGGCAATTTGAACGGGCTGAACTCAGTTTGATCACTTGCAGGAATTGTCGTTATCTAACCACACACGACTTTTGGACAAGTTGTCGTCGTGTCACATCTGTCATTCTCAAATTACGCACTCTTGGTTATTCAAATAGAAACCCATTAACCCCAAACTGGGAAATAGAAGTTTGAAATTTGGTGTGCCGAACTCAAATTTTCTAATCACTTTTCCGGAGTGCCACCACGTTCAGAATCATCAAGCGTCGACTCACATCCAGTGACGAACAATCTAATTTCTGACACTCCAAGATTGATAAATTAGAAAGACCATATGGGAGTTTTAGCGCTTGGCCTTATTTCACCTTAGACCATTCTTCTAAAGCAAACGGGTCTGGTTCCAGACTCCCCAGTGCAAGGCCAAGTGCTTCTCCTATTTAGACAGCCCCAAGGCCCTGCTTCAGGAATCTACCCGCGTTATTTACATTGCAAAGGAATACATTAAGCCCTTCTGGATTCCTGCTCGATTACAACACACCGGATTCTAGTACCGTTACAACTCCATGTATGATTCTTGAGTAATTCAAGAAATCTTTTGTATACCGATGTAGTTAAGTATCAACAGTGTGGGGACATCGGCCATCATCATAGACCATGCAACGTGTTCAGTTTCTATTATACCTAAATTTCGGAACCTTGGCTACCGCAATTCATCCATAAGGCCATCTTCAACTAATCACCTCACCTTCTCGTCTAGAAAGATACCATACAATACTATAAATGAACTATCCATTACACGTAGGGTTCGTTAAAAGAAAATAGCAAACGAAAAATACTTTTATCCCATTCATGTGCTCTGGAAAGCTTGGAACAAAAGACAAAATAAAAATAAAACATTGACAGTCTACAGGGACAAAAACAATAATAATAAAGGTTATTAGACAAACAATTGTCTTTTTCAACCGATCCCAAGCGATCAATTTCAGCTAGGTTTTCCTTCCGATAATAGTTTTCCTCTTTATCGAACGGTCCACCGAATCGGGGGCGAAAAATCATAAATTGTCTATACCGTTATCACCATGAACTTACCGGGTCAAAGCCGGGAAATTATATGCTTTCCACGACGACCGCGATCATTATCCGTAATTGCTTGTGTTTTGCATTGTCCGTAGAGCGCGCCCAGTCAGATATCTCTACTGATAAGATATACTGATATACTCCTGTCAGTCGCTAAATATGGACGAGAAGAATCGGCCTGATGACTGCGGAGGCGTCTGTCGCCAAGACAACAATTGGCCATTCGTGCCTTCCGTCCAGGAAGTGAATTTATTATTATGCTGATAAATGTTTGTGACAAATTGATTTACAGACTCATTTTGTCATTCAATAATCCATGGACGAATGTTTGCGTATTGTGTAGGCTGAAAGAAATACAAATACTCTTTCCAAACGACAACAAATTATCTCAATGTCGTTTTGAACCATTAAACGTAGGTGCTTTCCATTAAAATCTAATGGACAGCCTATATTGTCATGTACCGAAATCGCTTATGGTCCGAAAGAATTACATCCATACAAGATCATTTAATATAATTTTTAGGTAATTTGTAAACTACTACAATCTTCTAAATGCCCTAAACCATCTATAGTGGCCATATAGTAACATTAATAATTGATAATATTCAACCTAAACGAAAACCTGATGTAAATTATTGTCCAGAATTCTTCTCAATTATATCCTAGCCTTTTTTGAATATTGTTGTGATGGCACAGTAAACCTAAATATCTGTTAATACTTATTAACTATACAATTTCTGCTCATTAAACAATCTAAATCAAATCCATCTTGGATTGAAATAACATTTGATTGATTATATATGTGATCTCTATAATGAGCAGTCTAAATTATTTTCTCTGAATTCTGAAAATATCACTAGTCTCTATATTTGAATGGATTACATCCGGAATGCCAACGCCAAAATTAATATTTGAAAAAAAAAATAATGCTCACCGTAACTTTATGAAAATTAATTCAGGTTTCATTAGCCTTTAATAATATAATAAATCTGTACAATTTTCTTAAAATATTAATTAAATCTGATATAATAGTATCCCCTTAGTTTTTTAATGATATTGAAGTTTTTAAGTTTTCAAATGTTAGTTTTATACATAGTTTAGTGGTTTTTATAAAGGAACAATCATTAGCTGGAATGTTGTCAAAAATTTGACACCCACTAGTACCTAAAACTTTGACTTTAGGAAATAAAGACATACTATGTTTTCGAGTTACAAAGGAAATTAATTATGCTTCCATTTAACAAAATTTATCAGTTGACTAGTAAAGAACCATTATCATAGGGATGTTTGAGAATATGTCTACACTTTTTGGAAGTAAAATGGAAAGAGTTCTCTAGATGGGCAAATTTATAACTTTTTTCAGAGCATATGGTTCTGAATCAACTTAAAGGTATTTGTAAAGCATTATAAATTTCCTTAATAGGGTTGCCTAAAATAAAATCTATCGAAAGTTTCAGTGAGTCATAAAAACCAAAAAAAAATACCACTCACCTTAAAGGATTATAATTCACGCAACTCGACAATACTTCCTGGTGGGTATTAGCGACGGTACGAGGAGCCTCAGTCTAGGAAGAGGATAGAACCGATTCGAATCCGAAGTTCAAAGAGGTATTGCACAATTGAGGCAGAATGTAGAGACGCTATCCCAACGACTTTTCTTGTTACACACTTCTCAGAGCAATCCAATGACGTCTGTGTTGTCAGAGGTTTTAACCTAGCAGCAAACTGATTCACTGGCAAGCTGATTTTGCTCTCAGTCAGCGTAACGGTGATTCCTTGTCAGGAACTTTTGAGATAGCTCTACGAATAACAACTCGTCAATGGCTTCAGTCCTTACTTTAGCAAGAAGTATAAAGGACACGAGTCTTTATTTTATCTATAAAAATATTCAAAACTACACACGGAATACAGCACACAAATCAAAAAATTATTCTGATGAAATCTCAGGGTTTAGGTCTGAAAAACCTGAACATCCAATGTCTTTTACAACGATCGCTTTCTTGTAGACCGTAAAACATATAAGAAAACAACTTAGTGTGAGTACACATACGCTGAGACAAAAGTTACTACGAAAACAATCAAATGTGAGTAACAGTTTGTATTTTCAGCGTTATTCATCTCGAAAAATTATAATCTTGTACTTTTTCGAAATGAAAAACAATTGATAAATCGTTAAGATGAAATTCTAGTGATTTCCGATTTACTTCTCCTTAGGAATAAGGAATCTAATGATAAATAGATTAGGAAGATTGGAGGAAGCTATACTCCACATAAAACCTAAGGAGAACAATCACTTAGCTGGTTTGCAAAAGCTAGTTCTGAACAATTGGTTAACTTCAATTAATGCATTTTTGCCTTACATACTTGGATAAGTGAATTATTTGATATTGAAGGATGTTTATAGAATCGACATTTAGTCTCTGAAACAATCTGATTTATGTTTCATTATTATTGTAATTGTAGGACATATTGATCTTTTCAAAAAGGTCTTCAGAAAGCTTTAAAGTTAATAAATGTATTATGTCAGCCTATATCCTGTTTATTGTGCTACTATGTCTACTTGAGGTAGTTTGTTTTGAAGTTATCAGGTTTCAAGGAAGTCATTCAGATATAGATGCCCCCATGCCCATGTGAGAATTGAACTTTTATTTAAACACTAATGGGGTTGTATAATCTATTAAATTGATAACAACGTTGGAGGGTCGGTTGAAATTTGTATGGTAGCGAAAATTACTTTCTTTTAATTTAAGAATGTGGCTTTCATGCAGAAAGGTATGGTAGCTCAATCTCACATTTGTCTTAAGCCCAATGAAAATCATTTCTTTATTTCTAATGTTGTTTTCAAAGCCAACGGCATATTTTACAACTTGTTACTTTCATAGTTCAGATGCCTGGTTGACGGAGTGCAATTCTTAGGGAATGCAATAATAAAATACCCGTGATTTATCGCTGCACTGCACAAGGACATTCCTGGAGTTCTGTCAGACTCCCCTCGTTACTATTCAGTTCTGAAGTCCAGTTGTCATCGGCTGACGTATTTATTTGTTTGCGCGGATTAATTAAACGCTCTGTCATTTCGAAGGACTTGTAATGAGTGAGACATTATTTTGTGCCGAGGCGAGGAACATAGATCCAGAAGCAAGGCCTTGCCTCGCAACAACCTCGCCCACCTTCCTCAAACACCTGATACAGTTAGCATTATGAAGGCGGAACAGGTGCTCTGTACTTCCTTCTTATCCAACATACATACGCCATTTTAAAAATCATATTTAATGCATGGGTGTCTTTGTAGGAATTTATTAGAATTATTACGCAAAGATTCAACTTACCTTGTAATAAAAAAAAAAAGAATCCCCAAGGTAACTAATACGCCAAGTATTTGTGATTTGCACAATTGACCTGCGGAACTTCACTCAAATGCATAAACCATATTATTCCTCAGGAATAAATTTTCCAAGGCTCAATGCCTCTTTCCTGTTTTAAAAAAGAGAAATTATTAAATTTAAAATGGCGGGGGTTTAGATGACTCGACGGTACTTTCTCTTAAATTCGTAAACCGATAATGAAATAAAACAAATAGAAAATTATTAACAGACATATTTGCAAATAAGCTGTAATTATACCCATATTAATTCTATATCAAGCTTAAATATTCAATAGTTTTATGCAATGCTTAGATTGAATTCCTAGATGATTTTCATTATTATGCAGAAATGTTACTGTCTCATGTTTATTTAAATACCGAAAACAAGATTACATATACCTTGAGAAAATTACACGTTTTCCAAATGATTATAAGTCCCTGAAAAAAGAGAAAATAAACCCATGAAGACATGTTGTGAACAATGTTAGGTGATTACGGCAGTATTATTTTGGATTTGTTAGCACATTGAACCCATATATAATTTTCATTAGCCCTCATTACTTGGCCAATAGTTTTTGTTTAGTGTTTTATTAAGCTTAGTAAATACTTGAATTTTTTATCTAACATTTGTATCTGGAAGTAAACAGTATATTTTATGAACAGTTAAATGGTTAATAAACGATACGACATAAATAAATAAGTACGATCATATCGTCAATATATTTATTCATTTTTTTAAACACAGAAGAACCGTAAAATCGTATTGCAGAGTTTTCTTTTATATAAAAAAAGAATTCATTCCTGAACGTATGAATTTTAGAATATAGATTTGTTGGAGATAGTCAGTGAATATGATGTACCTATTGTAATGAAAGTACATCTCAGATCTATCTGCCAGTTGCTCTGTTGTATGATATTTAGAGGTATTTTGTTGAGTATTTAATGTAGACTGGTAACATGAAATAGTATTGAATTTGAGTGACTTGCGAAACCAAACATGCGGAATGTAATCAACGTATTTATTATTACGGAATGACATCAACATATTTACTTTTTACAGTGTGCCATTAACTTACTTATTTATTGCGTTAATCATTAATATATTTAGTTATTACATTATGTCATCAACATATTTATTTATTACAGTATGTCATCAACATATTTATTACGGTATATCATCAACGAATTTATTTATTACAGTATGTCATCAACATATTTATTACGGTATATCATCAAAGAATTTATTTATTACAGTATGTCTTCAACATATTTATTTATTTCTAACTGGAGCGAACGTTTAAGCTCTTATTATAGTGACTGTTGATGTAGAAATGAGTGGAAGGAAAGAAATGAGAGAAAGAAAAAAAGGATTTCCAAAAGAAACAGTATGAATTACACAATATGGACCTGTTAGAGATAGTTAGCTGATAAGATGCACCTATTGTCATGAGACCACACCTGAGACTGTCCGGAGGTGGCCAAGCATAAAATGGCGATCCGATGGACGTTGCTGCAACAAGTGCCATTGGTTTTCGACATCGTTCAGCAACGACTCGCCCCCGTGCCATTGTTCCTTGTCCGACCTAGGCCTATTTCCTTTGCGAAACACTCCTAATTACTTTCACGCTGGAGGAATTAATGCCTTAGACAGGCATAATGGCTAGGCTATAACAATAAACGCAGCCAATTTAGATTAATATTTCCCTCCAATGAATAGGGTTAATGATAAAACCCTAAGCAAACTTGAAGGGAATATTGTTCGTGAAGAAAGGCATTATTTGTCTTTGGGTCATGGCCAAAAAGCTTTCAAGTGAATTAAAAAAATGCTCTAAGTAGTTCAAGAGCAGGGTATACAAATTTCTATGAAAAATCGGATGAGCACAATTTGAATGCAAATCATAGTTGTATTCTATTCAGTCAAGTGGTTTGTGAAAATTCCTAAAAACTGCTTCGCCGAAATTTAGTTATATATCATCTACATAAACTGTAGTTTGGCTAGTTCACAGTACGACTTCATATACTGTACATGCACCCAACCTTCTATAATCTTTAGAATGTTTTAATTTTCTGATAATTATTACTGTGCACATTTTCTTCAGAATGCTAACCTAATTATTTAGAATTTTGCCTGGAAAAAAAAGTATCAAAACCTGGGCAAAGCAGTCTTTTTGAATTTTTACCACCCATTTTACCGACTACCACATAACAGAATACTACTAAAAATGTTAGTATTAATTTATATTGGACGAGATCAACATAAATAAAGACATATTTGCTATTCTAAAGTCCCCTACATTTATTTTATATACGCTAGGACATACCATTTCTAATGATGCGCAGGACGTAAACTCAGAGTCAATAATTTTTTGGTAAAGAACCTCTCTCACCCCCTTTAGGAAATGGTATACCTTCCGTAACACTTTAACTATATTTTTTTTTTTTTTTTGAAGTGTTGCTCAGGGAGTAAAACGGTTTCCTAGGAATGTCTGCCTTATCAATAAATTATCTCTGAAGTTGGTAAACATTTCGCAAATATTTCATTTATTTTCGATATATTCACTAAAATAATTTCCTCATCAGCTGAAATTTGCATGTCCAAAGTTAATAATAATAGTTTGTTATAATTAGTCAGCTAGATTTTCTATAAAATGGCAATAAAAACTTTTCATGGCAGGAAATAACTTATAGAAATCACTTTCTTTTCAGTTACTCAGCAGGTATTGTTGGATTCATTTAGTTTCTCGACCCGACGCCATGGACTATTCTCTCTCAAATATCGGGGTCAAACTGTTACATTTTCAAGACACGAAGTTGAGGAACAGAATAAGAATTACTTTTGCTTTTACTCTTCTCACGTGAAAGTGTGAACCTATTGGATGTCTTAAATGAAAAACAACGAGTTTCTGAGCCTTAGTCACCACTTTTTTCAAACTGTGTTACTCATTGGTCTATTGTTGCTAAAAATCGAGTTTGACTTTTTGGGAAAGGGAAAGATAAATAGACATCCCAATAATATAGAGATTTGGTATGGCGTTGATAGAATTTATTGTTTGCCCACATACTTAATCTAGACTATTACTCTTTTATTAAAAGCTAAAATCAATTACTGAAAAAAGTTTTATTGGAATATATAAAGTAAAAAACATTATGGAAGTCCTTCATTGGCTAATTAAGCAGTGTTACCCTTCCTTATTAAATAGAAAACTAGCATTCCTAAAACTTACATTACACACCATTCACAAAATAATTTCTTAGTGATATAACTACAATTACTTACGACAAGACATTTTCAACTTAAAACAATTTAAGAAAATCAATTTTAAAATTATACAACATTTGTCTGATTTAAATGTGTTTAATAATTAAACCACTTCATACATGTGATTGTACACAGGTATATCAATCTGTAATTTTTCCTATTCCTCTACTCTTCCAGAGATAATTTCTTTCGAGGGCGTAAAAGTAAAACAAAAAAAAAGTGAAAACACTGAAGTTAAAAGTAAGAGATTAGTGACTTAGCAAAGGTAATAAATTTCACCAAGTGTAATATACATGAAGTGAGCAGTTTGAATTTTTCCTCAGTCATTTCTAAATCGATTACAAAAATTAACTTCTTAAACTTTCGTCACTGAAGGAATGATGGCTTCATATAATATTTTTCATACACCTCTAAATAAAAAAGTTCAATTCATCTTTTGATATATTATGACGACCAATGCATAGAACTACTGTACTTAAAATACATTGTTAATTAAATTATTAGTTTTAGTATACAAATTATTACACCATAAAAAAGAAATTCAAAGTTGCTATACAAATAAGTACTTGTTTTTGTGTAAGTCAATCATAGAGTTGATATGCAGAGCTTCCTAATTAAATTCCTATAATTGTGACGACTATACTGAGGTCGAGAATTTAAAGTGATTCTAGTATTTTAATTACAGCTTTCAGTGTTCATAACTTAATGAAGTCACGACTAGTACTTGAACTCCATTTTAGAATACAATAAATGAATAATGAAATAAGCCCTATTTTAGAGGAGGTTTAATTACTGAAATAAATAAGGAAGACCCTTGAAGTATGAGAATAGGTTCGAGGAAGTCATTAGGCTCGCGAAGTCCATTTATCCTGAACTCATCACTTCTGATGGAGCTGGAAAATGTAGGAAATTCAATCCGAGTATTATAACAGCTGTTCGTTCGGCGCCATTTGCAATCTCCACTGCCCCATTGATTGAGATCCCACTGCCATTTTTTTCCTTCATTAAAACAGATTGTTTTTCGTTATAAATGCTTAACAACAGGCCATTTCTTCAATCAGCATAATGAGTTATTTACGGGACACTTAGGGTATGATGTGATATACTAGATTGAGAAAAGATAATTTCAAATCTCAAGATGAATTTTCAGGTAGATCCTGAAAATTCGTAATATCTGAGTTATTATGAATCATATCGAAAAATTTAAAGAATTTCAGCATATATACCTTATACTCGCAGTATTTTGAAGGAAAAATAAAGAAAGAAACCATTTTGAGATCACTAGTAATTAGAGCTAATCTAGCGGCGGAAGCTGGCAAGATTAATCAGGGATATTATCAACCATAAAACTGTAATTCTGAATATCTTGCATTTCTAGTTCCTCTGTGGCAAAATGACCCACTTTATATAACATACAATTTTTTTTTCTCAAGAAACTGCTTTCTATTTAGCAAGCCGTGACAGGTTGTCAATCATGTCTTGATAAATATACAATTTTAGTTATACGGAAAGAAATTGTAATAGAGATTGTGTGATAGGGTTCTAACGACCCTGTTCTAATCACTGGTTGAAATTTAAATGTAGATTCTGGTGAAGAAATACTTGGAAAAAATACTGCAGCGCAAACACTTTGCAGCCCTCTTAATTTTTAACTAGTTAATTACAACATTTTAATAAATAGTATCTTGGAATTTTGATGGAATTTAAGCACAGGAGAATGTATTATATGTACCGATATGTCGGTATTGAAGTATGGTTTTCTTTTTATATCACACCACTCCACATTCCATTTTTTCCAGCATATCGCATTGGAGTGATAAAGATTAGACAGTAAATCCTTGTCTTTCTTATTGTGAAACCCACTGAAAGGTTTTATAGATAATAATATTTTAGTTAATTCTACTTTTATTACTAATCCGCATTTGATAAGGTTATGATATTTGATTCCATGCAACAAGAGCAATGGCCAGTAACACAATCGGATTTTAATTCATTGTAAACTGAAGCTGTGGTCAGATTTGTATTACCTTCAGTAACATCATTAAAATTTATTTTTAAATGACAGAGAATACATACCTAAAAATGAAATTTAAACAATTTTTCAAATATATAATGCATTCTAATAGAATTAGGCAATAATCGAAAATGGCCTACTTAAATTCACTTAAGTAACTAATTATATGACGGAAGTTCAGCTAACACGGAATACTTTTGGGGTTTACGGGCATGAAAAGGGCCAAGAAATAAATTGATTTTAGCAATCATTTGAAGTTTTTCTTAGAGTTAACTTTCCAATAATTGGTTCAGAAAATAATCCGAACATTTTTGGAATAACCTCTTCTGCTCTTATTAAAATCTATGTATGAATAACACCTAAAACAAAGACGAGAGCTCTTCTCAAAAAAGCATATGCCACTAGAATTTTTATTTTCAGTCTTCAACGCTTAAAAAATAAACTCTTCCGCTGACTTACTTAATAAATTCTTACTTTCATTTTAAAAGGTGCTACGCAATTTTACATGTACATTTATGAATATTTTAAGACTCATATTATTTTTAGCTAAATGAATTTTTACTGTAGTACTGCTTAAAATTTGATTTATTATTATGCAGCATCAATCAATTATTTATATTTTGAACTGCTTTACTTTTTTGGAGTTTGGCTATTTTGCTACAAAATATTTTGTACCTCCATCCAATTGCACAACAGAAGCTTTAAATTATATTTACGAGAGAGTGTTGCCATTTTTATACCTGTTCTGATATAAATAATTAAAAATTGAATAAATTATAATATAAAATAACTTGAGAGGCCTGTCATTTGCATTCGGAACGCGCAGAATACGACCCATATATCATATCTTGTCACTCTGATTAGGTTGCATTATGAAGATCAGATGTGACAAACAGGCTTACACACACTTTCCCTTATCGGGTTCCAAAGAGGTCGGAAGGAGTAGCGCTCCCAGTGGCCGAATCCCCAAACACCCCCTCACACCACTGACCAGATGAACCATTTCGGTAATGGCGTCACGTAGCCCAGGAGGACCGGCCACGCCTCTCACTTCCACCTCTGAATTATAAACAAATTAATTGCGGAACCTTGTAGTTTTGAAAGCCTAATTATGAAAATTATATGCAGGGCCTTTTCCAATGGTAATGACTGCTTGAATGAGAAGTGTGTTCCCAATAGGTTTGATAGTCTCTCTTTCTTTCAATGGACTTTGACAATGGTCAGATAAAAGTGCTTCAAGTGTACGACGGTGCTAGTGAACTTCCTTTTCAGAGAAAGTCTTATTACCGTAGGTCACTAGGTAATATCTAAGTCAGGTGTCAAAATAATTCTACATTTTGTAGTCTACTGCAGATGAAGATTTGTTTAAAAAAAATGAAAACTGATAGTTATAATGATACACAGAAAAAGACACATTTCTTGATTTATTTAATTGCGGCAATCTGTTTTAGCAGTTTTCCCTTAAGGGAAATCAGCTATTGAGATCGTACTCTCGGCGCGAGTTTTGAAAAATTTCCTCAAATGTCCATCGATCCTACCCAGGAGATGACGAAAATGAGGTCCAATCAAAATTATATATATATATATATATATATATATATATATTTGTCTGTTAACGCTCTAGCGGTCGCAATTTTTGTATGATCGTTACCAAACTTCATATTTCAGCGTTTTACGTAAAAAGACAGATCAAGTTCGTTAATGGCTGAAATCGGACCAGTGGGAGGGGGAGTTTAGAGGGGGGGATTTTTGAAAATTCAAAATATCTCCGTTATTATGCGTCGGATCGAATAATTGTATAGGATCAATCTTATTGCAAATTGAATTTACTATAACTTTTGTTCCATACGTTTATTCTGTATCTTGAATATTAACCGACATATTTGCATTTGTATTGTGTGTGTGGTCCACGGAACCCCGCCATGTTCCGGACTCTCCGCCGAGAGCTCTGGTGGCCGTTTCCAGAACTATTCGTCCCTCGTGAATAGGTTTAGAGATCCCTTCCTACTACAGCTGTTATTAGGCGGATTTCTCTATTGTAAAACATCACGTGGGAAATCTGCTTAGTTTACGCAGCCCCTGCGAGACGGACTTTTTATTTTAAACGGGATGACCTTTAACCCATGAAATTAGGAACTTAGTTGCTTAAAAGGAAAAAAAAAATGGTTGAGAGGGAATCATTAACGTTCTTATTTCTAAATTCATTAAATATCTCACTGTAACACCTCTAAGACTACTGGCATTTTTGTGCACGTTTCCATGGGTAAATTTCGAAAAAGTTGAGATGGTAAATTTCGAAGAGCTATTGGTGAGATATTTTTAATAACTATTAATTGAAAATAAATTTAATGGCTTACAAATTGGTTCATTTAACCCCCCCCCCCAAAAAAAAAAGTTTTTAATATTTGGTTATATTCGGGATTCATCGAACACAGAATTTTAGAATTTAAAATCACTTTGGTCAAAAGTGAGATCACCTTTGTATCCAAATCACATTAAAATATAACATAATACTATTTTTTGGGCATCATGAGGTAATTTCAATTATTTAAGAGGAATAAATAATAGGGAAAAACTCTTATTTGTCCTATCATTGAGTTAATAATTCAAAATGGCCCTTTAGTTGATTGTGAAATGATCTTATATTGGACTGTTATCTCATTTTAGGCAACACTTATATCGATGATGGCATTAAAAGTCGATATCATCAATAAATCATCTTCCGATTCTTTACTATCCACTGCCTTTTAATGATTTTAATGGAATTTATTTAGGGGAAACCCATTTACATTCCTTATCAGGAGTGTTAAAAGCATCAATTTGTCATCTGGTGATTTATTTACCTGCCAATGAAAAGCAACCTCAAGAACAAGAAATCCATGCTCCAATAGTTAAATTCTATTCTCAAAACAATTTAAAAAAAAAAAAAAAAAATATTTAGGTCAATAGAATATTTATATTTGACTCTTTTTTTTAGTCTCAGAGTGCACTGCTTTTCCTAAGTGGTTTCTATGAACATCCAGTAGCCCAGTTTATAAAAAATAAGAAAATGCTCTCTATTTTATTTCTTCATTACATTATAATTTTTTTTTATTTTGAATGATAGAGAAACATTTTTGTGTTATAGTTTACATGGAACGGAAGGTCAGAGGTTAGAGTACTGACCCCTGTTTGAATCCGTGTCGATTCAAACTTTTCTTCTACAATATAGAAAAAGGAATATTTACTGACCACCTGTTCCAATAAGAAAAGTCCGTCAAGCAGGGGCTGCGTTAAATAAGCAGATTTGCCACTTGCGCCACGTATTTGCATTTATCTTAAAACTTAAATGTTCAATGAAAACAATATTTGGTATTTAAGCTTCAAAAAAATTGCTTCATAACATCATATAATATTGAAAATATGAGATGAGTAGGAGTGTGGCTTTACTCAAGACCGAAAACAAAAAAATGCAAATATCTAAGTAAATATTCAAGATAGTGAAACAATGTACATGACAACATTTATAGAACATTACATTTGCAATTAGATTGGTTCTATACAATTTTTCGATCTGACGTATAATAACGTAGATATGTATTAAGAATTTTCAAAATTCCCCCCTCTAACCCCCCCCCCCTTCACGTTGTCCGATTTCAGCCGTTAACGAACTTGATCAGACAGTAACAGACATATATATACAAAGTTTTGAACAGACCTCATTTTCATCATCTCCTGGGTAGGATCGATGGACATTTGAAGAAAAATTTCGAAAATCGCGTCATGAACACGACCTCAATACCTTAAGGGAAATCTGCTAAATATTAATTGAATCAAGTAATTTTTATAACGACTATTTTCACTTATACATTTTAGGAAAATTGTGTAAATGCAGCTTACTCTACCCAGAGAGCAAATCTGTTAAAACATCACTACCTTAGGAAGAGAAATAATGACGTTTAAGAAGTTTTAATACTGGTCCCAACGTGCTCTATCCGACCTACATTGAGCAAATGGTCGGACGTAATATGGCCTTAGGATCATCACGACTGCGCATGAATGATTCTGATTCAATCAACTTGAGGATTTAATAATCTTATTAAAAAACACTTCAACCCATGCTTTTGCACAATGAATCATTCACAAACGTTTAGGTATTATTTATAGCTTTTGTAATTAAAATATCTCTTTTGCCATATAACTTAATGGCTCAATGTTAGTGGGTCAAGATTCTTGAGGTGCATTAAGCTGCAGTTTCAATACCCATTTCGTATGCAGCTTTAAGGTGGGGATCTCATTTCTGGCCTTGAGAAATACCCACGACTTGAACCAAAACCACCTCGATTTCATTATACATTATCCCATTACAATAAAATGAAAATTTTTAAATTGCCCAATTTAAATTCCAGCGTGATGAAAGTATAATTAAACGACACTAAAAATTCAAACAAATTCTCTTCACACTTAATAAAGTCACGGTGCTCATAAAAATCTAAATGCCGCACGTGTGCCGCCCCTCGTGCGAGGACTTGCAACCCATAATCCTGGCGAAGTCCTCGGAGATGTCGAAACGTCGACAAGAACAACGGCTGTGTCTTCATACCGTAACTTTGTTTTACGTCTTCTTTCCATTCTCCGCCTGATTAGATGCTTTCGCAAAACCTCCATATTGACAGTCTGTCGCCCTAGATTCTATAATTCGCAACGAGTCAAAGGGGCACTTTTAGCAGATTTCCCTCTAGTGTCTAAATGAACTCGCAGAACATTTAAGAATGCTAACAATTATGAAACAGGAGAAATGATAATGAATGCACATGGACAACGCTTAATAATATATTATATTTTATTTAATATATCGTATAATATACCTTTTCATCCTTATGTACGATATTTTAATTCCAAAAAACAACACAAAAATCTAAATTTAGGTTGAATAACTGAAATACAAGCTAACAATGAATTGCTTATACATATTCATTCTTTGTTTTCAAAACAATTTAAAAGAATGAACTCCAATACAAAATGAACTTGACTTCGTACAGAATACTTCCAAAAAGCAGAGAAACACAAATGCACATTCCCGTCTTAAATGTCATCAATAAAAAATATTATGTCCTTAAAGAAAGATTAGAGACTATGTATTATCTCATGTCAATACTTTCCTTAGGACATATCTGGAAATAAAAAGAAATTATGACCAGATTTATGTATTATTAAAAATTAATATTGATTCATTGAATTATCAAAATGTTTTCTGTTTAGATCCATTTTATGTTCAAGTATATATTTCTTGTACATGTGTCAGTGATTTATAAGATTAATATGAATTGAAAAACAATATTGATTTTAACTTTTATGATGTGTGTTGTTTTTGTTTGTTTCAGAATTGGATTATGCGGTTTTGATAATCCGATGAGAGACCCTAAAACTGAAGAGCTCAAGAAACACATTGGACAAGTAAGAAAATTGTCACTTATGATTTTTAATCTGTATTCATTGATATGGTTTATGCTCTGTCAGTTCTCAAGTCCTTAGGAACCTATTAATTGGGACGTCAATGTAATTGTAAAATTGTGTTTTTAAAGTGAATAGTTCATCAATTTTGATCATTAATACAAGCTCTAAGCGTCATTAAAACTAAAACAATCCATCACGCAGGGTCAGCGTTAACTAAGCAGATTTCCCACGTGCGTCAAGTATTTGCATTTATCTCCATACGTAAAAGTTCAATGAGAACAACATTTGTTATTTAAGCTTAAAATAAATTGCTTTATAATACAATACTTTTTATTAATATGACATATGAGTAAGGGTGGGAATTTTACTTGTTTACTGATGGCTGAAAACTAAAACATGGAAATATCTCGGTTAGTATTCAATTTATAATTTATAAAACAACAATTATGGATCTACACATTAGATTGATTCTATTTAATTTTTCAATCTAACTCAAAATCACGGAGATATATTAAATTTTCGAAATTCTTGACCTTTAAACACTCCCCCTCCTCCCACTGGTCCGATTTTAGCCGTTAGGGAATTTGATCTTTATTTTTACATAAAGCATTTAAATAAAGAGTAACGATCAGACAAAAATTGCGACCGTTAGAGCATAACAGACAAATATATATATATATATATATATATATATATATATATATAACGAACCTGATTAAACTCAGTAAACTCCTGGGGAGGATCGATGGTAATTTGAAGAAATATTTCGAAAACCCAGTCAGGATTACGACCCCAATAGCTGATTTCCATAAAGTAAAATCCGGTAACATATAAAATAGCACAATCCGGATAGAGGTAACCTATTCAGTGCCTAATGGTTTTGTAAAAGATTTGGGATTTACCGGCCCTATGGTCCTTTTATATTTTATTACGGACATTATTCTCAGTTTAAATTAGAAGATATTTATTATAGCTGATGATAGTAAACTGTCCGGTCTTTGACTCCCAGAATAATGTTTTATAGTCGCTCGCTGTTGGTAATGAAATACTAGTTATAAAATTTTAAACGGGCATTAACCTCTCTAGAATTTTGTACAATAATTGGCGTTGCGGAAGTTCTGTTCGGCAATATAATTAAACAAAGTTTAATACCCTTCACGCGGATGGTACTATCGATAGAAATAAAGGTTTGTAATAGTGTCTAAAGGTGGTAGATCTCCCGTTAAGATCCCCATAATGTCCACCTATTAGAAAAGGTTTGCTGTTTGCTTGCTTCGGTGGACAATAAATCAAGATGGAAGCGGTGAAGAATTTCCTTGACAAAAGAGACAGTATAGAGGCCAATTACATATATCAGCTGTTAGTATTATTTATGGCCAGCTGTGAAAGACAGCCACTCCAGGTTATCTGGGGTTCACTTACTCCCCTCGAGGTGCAGTATATCTTCGGAGGCTACACGGACGGACCGGTGGCACTATCTACCGGTCTCGTCTTCTTCTTGTTCTCGGCCGCTTCTTGTTGGTTATGGTCCTTTTGAGTCTTGTTAAGCCTTTCCCACACACTCGGATCGCTGATTACACGACGAACAAAGTGGGCGTCGGCAGGGGGTTGTTTCCTTCTTCTTACCGACTCCAGAAGCGCACCTGGAAATAGATGTCAACATTAGCAAACCCGCCAAGGCAATCAGGACGATAAAGATTTCGCTCAAAATTTCTGTAAAAGGAAACGACACGTTGACACAAGCATTGTCAGTAATTTCGCGAGATTCTTCCATCTCAACGCAACCACCAAAACATTTTAATTAGTCCTACTGTCAAAAGTTGTGACGACTCTGGAGATTTGCTGGATTGAATGCTGAAAACGTTAATCATCGAGAAAAGATGGTGTTGTTTCTCAAACAAAAATCATTTATGAAACGACTAAAAATTACTGTTGTCATACCTTCGAGACCGTCGTCACTGGCTGATGATAGAGTACAGCTCCTGGCTATTGTGCTGTAGATGCGATGGGACCATCTTCAAGCCCGTCAAAAAGTTGTACTCCTACTGAAAATTAACCAGAGGTCACTTTGACTAAGTTCACATTTTTTTCAGAACTTTTCAACTTTTCTTTATAAAATGCTCCTAGTTTTTTATTGTTTGTTGCTGTTAACAATTGGTTGGCACATTTTCATGGATAGAATAAAAATCTTTGAAAAATAAAAAGGTCGAGGTTCTTTTATATCTTTCAAAAAATACTTCTACAGTTGGCATATAATTACAAGAATAAATATGTTAGAGGCCTATTTAATCCCTTTTATATTATTTATTTATTATTCTAAGCTCCACAACGATTGACTATTCTTAAATATGGGGAGGGGGACAATTAAAGAAAATAATATAAAGAACAAAACAAAGGGAACGGAACTCAAAACATTGAAAAGAACAAGATACGCGAACACAACATAGAACAAAAAAAAAGGTGGTAAATAGATGTGTTTATTTTGTGATACACAGTTTTGTTCAGCATTTAAAGATACATTGGACGACTATTTCTAACCGTGCTGTTATACAATAGCTTATATGAAGTTCAAAACAGTTTAACTTGAATCATTTAATTAATAGTAGTATTATTAAGGTCAACATACATTCGCCTTGAACTCATCAACCAGAGCACAGTTCGCATGTACAGGACACTCCTGATGATGTTTTGAATTTGTCGGGCATTTTTCCTTGTTTGCTGAACCCTAAAATTTGACAGCATTCATCGCCTAGAACTTCTGATTCTGAAAACACTTGTCACTCAACAACTCTTCTGGATGTTGGTGGAGTCGTATCAACCCAATTCCGAGATTGGTGAGCGATGATCTTCTCCAAGGCCCATAGACATCAAAGCGTAAAACCTCATACCAAAATCAGTGAACTCCTGTTCGCCCTTGAGAAGGCAGAAGCAGCAGAAACAGATTAGGACACGTTCTCCAGAAAGAGCAAGCTTTGCTCTAACCTACCTATTCGATCTGTGGGGCGTGAGCGTTAAATGTTATGTTTTTTTCTCTCAGCCCTAACTCTGCCGGGAAGATCCGTGTCGCCAAGAGGTGGTTTGCGGTGAGCCTGTCCGCGCGGTAGTCCGGCAAAAGGACGAATTGACATTGTCTGTTTGTGACCTTCGCTCTGATTATCGTCTCCAAATCGAATCGTAGGCTCGGGGATAAACTCTCAGCCCACACCCCAAAGGACCCGGCGTGGCATTTGTATTGTACGGCTGTCAGCTTAATTCAATCAAATAAATCTAAGACGATTTCAAAAAAATAAATCCTCGCGCTTAAACAATAACAGAACAATCCCTACAGAAGTTGTATAGCACAAGATTTACCCGTGATAAAGAACCCCCTCCCGTACGCAAAACTAGCATATTTCCATCATTGAATTTAAACTCGTTTTTAGGTGTTATTTTACACCTCCATGGACTATTTCATCAATATGCAGGTATTTTGGTATTCAACACGTATGCCTGTCTACTTTCAGCTTTCCACGGTTCATCTCTACTGAAAAACCTATTAATCAATTGAAATATTCCGAGGAAGGCTGAAGAATCACTAGCGCAACGTTAGTAGATAGTTCCACAAAATGGCCGAAAAAAAAAAAAAAATTAAATAGCTCATTTAATATCCAAGTTAGAAAAGAATGAATAGAATGTCAATTGTATGAAACTACTTTATTGACAAACTTGAACTGAAGCGTTTTTTAATCAACCCATGACAATGGGAAAACTAATGATATTATATTTTATTCCTTCCCTGAACCCTCACTTCTACTATGAGTTCGGCCGGTTAAAAACCCAATAGTTAGTGTCATATAGAACATTTAAATGTTAAGTTTGGTTATGATCAAAGAATGAGGTCACTACAGTGTTTAAGTGTGTTTAATTTTAAGAAATTTGTATACAAATTGCGTATGGATTTAACCTCAATGATTTCCCGAAAGGAAATACTATTTTATGAGGATTGCAGTATACAAGTTACCTCCGCATATACTTAAGTATAATGAGGGCATATCTAATTTTTTAATAGCGTCTTCAAAAATATTTCCTAATTCCTTTATAAAATGGTAGTTATGAGTAAAACGTTAAGAAAAAAGTAGTTTTTCATACGAATCGCTAGATATTTGCAATTCTATAAGTTCATGAATCCATAAGGTATTCAATAAAAGCCTATTTGAAAGCAAGACAAACATATTACATTCCAATTTTTAAATAAAAGTTTCTTCTAGAAGCTGTAACTCAACTCATTATAATTTTTCAGTCCATTCTTCCATTAGGTTTAAATAATTCTAATACGGTTCCAAATGTATTAACACAAATACCATATGACTTCTAACATGCATACTCTTATTTGAATTATTATTATGAGAGTTTTGAAAATCAGGAGTGTCTCACCTCTAAATACTATTATGCATCAACATATATTTCCTTCATGAGAATAACAACAATGTTTATTCTCTTGTAAATGTGTTGCCCGTGACATTACAAGACGGCAATTGCAAACGCCATTGTAAATCCCACTAATGCCTATAATGGAAGCATAAATCTCAAACAAACAGACGACCAGGCCTATCATCGCCTCACTTTCCGTATATTTAGCCAGAGGAAGAGAAATGGCTTCTAGCCGGGGCATTAGATCTGGAAGGATACGCCGGGGAAGGGCGTTGCTCCTGTGTGGGTTTCCTCCGGGACCATCCGCGCCTCATCGAGATTGCAGAAAGTTCTGCTGTAGCACTTTATCATCGCGTTCAACGCGCCGTCAGACAAGGACGAGTAGGCGTGGCACCCACGGCCTTTCCCTCTACACTCAACAATACATAACATACGGAACGAAACAAAAGGATATAAAAACAAATAAAAAAAACATTCTAAAGACCACAAAGAAAAAATAAATTGATCCATTATTTTCCAGCAGAACTAGTTATTGGACCAGCGACAGTCCGTAATAAATCTCATGGTGCATTTATATTCATATATAGAGCAACTTAACATGGTCTTCTGATGACTGCGTAGTCAATAAAAGACTTTATAGGCACCATTTGTTGTCAGAATGTCATGTTTTGTATCACATTCATAGGAGATTGGAAATTATAATGATCATACATTATCATCATAAATCAATAAATGAATGACTCAAAAATGACATCTATTGAAAAACAATTCAAATCAGCTTTGGCCTCAGGGAACTTGGTTTTATTTTTTGAGACAAATCTACACAAAAGTTATTTTTGCTTTGGTATATACGAGTACATTAGCTATTTTGAGAATACGAAGTCCCCCCTGGCTAGAAATGGGTGGTAACCTGTAGATAACCCGTCCCAATTAGCCTTAGTGCAAAAAAGTGGACGTTAATAAATAATAAAAAAATAATGACGAAGTAGGTAATAAATAGTTGCTCCGTTTTAACCCAGCCTGCAATTAACATTCGACTGAAGAGAGTTCGATTCCCACATTGGTAAAGGAAATTTTGTTGTTTTGTGCCCGATACATATATATGAAATTAATTTTTTTAAAGCCAAAAATTATAAATGGGCTAAACTGTCTAAATAATTGGGATGACGTTGATTAATTTTTCCAAATCAGTTAACAACAAGATTCGATAATTTTTTTTTAAATACCTATACAGCATTACAAAACCTCTTCTTAACATGTGTGATTATTTGTACAAAGACAATGTTCAATTTTCTTACGTACAAAGGAATAAACTTCCTAGTATTCTTCTGGCTTGAAAAAAATAATAACCCGTTGATAACCTATCCTGATCAGCTTTAGCAGTTTAAAGGATGCGTTTAAGTTAACACTTCATCAGGAAACAAAAGACTCTTTTCAATCAATCTCGCCTTTCGTTTAATCCAATTGTACTTCAAAGCTCAATATATGCTCATGAATGTTAAGAAAATCGCACATTCACTCTCAGTCAAATAAGCTCACTTGAATGCCAATGAGAATCAAAAAAAGTTCGAAGCTCTCTCTATCATTCACATGATAGAGCTCTTGTGCTCACAATGACTCTGCGTTTCTTGGGGACTACATAATCAGAACGCGGTTTTATTAAAACAACATTCGTGACAATCAGAATTTCGACCAGCCAGTTAGTGGTAGAATTTCGAATATGCGAACAACCACTTCTGCTTCAGAAAAGGAAAAAAATATCAAAGTGCAGCTATGTATTTCACTGTAAGGGAAAAGGAATAAAGAAATCCAAAGCCCTCATTATCCCAAACATTAGTTATTAGAGAACCGTCCCTCAGTAGTGCATATTTTCAGCCTACTGATAAACATTAAACTACAATTTTAAATACCATCAGACTCGGGCCTTCTGACTTGCCTAGAATTGTCCAGAAATGCTGGACGGTACAGGAACAAGTTAATGTGGATCATTAAAATGGGCATTGCCTCCACAAATTTTTATTCGCTGCAGTGAATTTCAAATTGCAGGCTCGGTCATCACTGCACGCTGGCACCAAAACCTAAATAAAAAAAAGAATGATTTTTGGCATTCAAAGTATATTTGCTTTGTCAACAGCTTGCGATTTACAATAAATACTTGTCCAGGACAAGGGCTTTTTATTGATATTATAATTATAATTATCAAATGATCCTATTAGAAACTTCTTAATGGTCTACAAAATTCGATTGAAGCTACTTTCACCAACCGGGGAATATTCGGGATGCAAGTGCAGTGAAACTGGAAAGGAAGCAAACGGCAGGCACCCCAAATTGTCACAATGTTTAGAGAGCCAATTCTCAGTAACTTGTATTAACCGGCTGTTAATATTCATTAGCAAATAGAAGTGTAAAGACTATTAAATGTACCTGAATTCTTTCGGTAATGGAGGTGATTGGAGCAAATAATGTTATTAACAACTTATATCTGGAGTGCGAAAAATCTATAATACTTTCATGGCTTTAAGCGCATTCAAGTGCAACAATAAGGAAAAGGGTTCAATTGGTCGAAAGCCCAGATTGCCCTAAGAGTTCGAAATTGTTAGTTCTATCAGCCAATATAAATATGCAAACTACAACTACATGTCCCTGAAGACTTTCGATACGTGATGTCGACAAATAACTTCGTCAAAACCTAATATAGTGCGTTATGAAGTGCATGGAAAGTAATTCCATGGGTGTATGTGTATCCGGAAGGAAGTACAATGTTTCAGGAAAGGGTGCAACTGGTTGACATCCCAAATTGTCTCAGGAAATCTAAATTGTTAGAGAGTAATTTCTCTAGAATAATATGGATATTCTGGTTAACGATAATCTTTAGACAGTATGAGAATGCGTGACATTTCCCAATATCATGGGTATGTTCAAATAACGCCGTTGTAAAATAATATATATACACTAGTGGACCCGATGATATTTCAAGCGATTAGGATATTAAATTTAATAATATTATGTTTAAAACTAAAGCTTCTTTTAATAACAACAATTACTAATTATTAATAATTACAAAAACAACTTTTGTTATGTGCACGTTTGCCTAAAAACAGATAGAAAATGAAATATCGCATACATTTTATTCAGGCCTCCCTTATAATTCCCACTCCCGTTCGAACCTAAAAAATTTAATATAGCTAATAATCGTTGAAGAATTAATGCTAATTTACATATAGAGTTTTGTATAGTTCGATTCAATCGTTAGTTTCCATTAAAATTGTTGGCTCCCACTTTAATTTTTTAGTGTATATCTCGTTTATACTTTGTTATTCAACAAAAGTAAATATATCAAAAGTTGTTCTAAATAACAAAATAAACATCTTTTATCCTGTGCATATTTGCCGAAAAGCCAATAGGAAACGAAATATCGCTATTTTTAATTTTAGGCCTCCCTTACAACCCCCACTCCTGCTCCATCTGTCGGGCTGATTTGTGAATTTAAACTATCCAGGTCGTCACTCAAGAGCGTACAAAAAATTCATTCAAATCGGTCCAGCCGTTTAGTAGGAGTTCAGTGACATACACACAGTAGAATTATATATATATAAAGATAAACTTCCATCTGGAGGGAGCCAGCCGAGTTCAGGGAAAGTACTTTCATCGCGTATCCGGGAAGCAAGTGCAACGACACCGTAGATGATGCAAAGTGCTGCACGTAGGCCCACGTGTACACGATGCCCCGAGCGGTACCTGCCCGAGATGCTATCACAAGTACGGCAAACCGAGCAAGATACACTTACTAGGAGTCGTCCCGGAGGTAAATGCTAGTCCTCAAGGGGTTAATGCTCTACGTGGATAACTCAGTCCGTCCTCTTCCGGGTCCCGACGACGAAATTATAGCGACAGAGAGTAACGGACTCTGCCCAGATGATACTCATGAACTTGGCGAGTCAGGCAATCCGTTGTCCGGGCAACTAACGTTCCTCCATAAAGATCATAGATTTAAAGGCTTCATATGCATATCCTAGACAAAACATAATCAGACAAATTTATAAGTATAGCTATTTATCTTAGACACTCACAGGGAAGTGTAGACACAGGTTATAATACAAACATTAAAAATAAGGCCTCAGTAAATCTGAACTGTGAACGCTTTGAAAGAGTAGTATAATATTTAGTTTGTAAACCATGTAGAACCGTCTGATAGGGAAGAAAGATATGCAAAACGAAATAGAAAATATTTCCTTGTCTTGAATCGAAAAGTATTAAATTAATGTAGTTCATTTTTATGTCTTACAAAAACGAAAAAGGGACGATTAATTTTCAATTTGCCATTTCTGGCCCCAAAAGACCTAAACATTCGGATGTTTATTTACTCCTTAATACAGTCTATTTATTGCCACTGAAAATAATCAGAGTTAATGAATAATTTAGTGACTACTTTTGCTTAAATCATATAATCTATGTTTATTTATTTTCAATTTGACGGACTTTCTCCCACCTTGTGAAGCGTTAAAAACAGACACTTATTTCGCATTTTAACACATTTTACTTAAGGGAAATCAGCTATTGGAACTATACTCATTACGCGATTTTCGAAAAATTTCCTAAAATGTACATCGATTCTATCTAGTGGATGACGAAAATGAGGTTCGTTTAAAATGTTATACGTATGTATATATACTTGTCTGTTAACGCACCAGCGGTCGCAATTTTAGTCTTATAGCTACCAAACACACCTATGCGTTTCATTCAAAACTAAAGATCACTTTCGTTAATTGGTGAAATCGTACAGGTGGAAGGGGGGTAATTTCGAAAATTTGAAATATTTCGGTTATTAAAAGTCGGATTGAACAATTTTTTTAGGACCAATTAATCACCAATAACTGTTGTATTATACATGTGTCCTCTATCTTGAATATTAACGGAGATATTTCATTTTTTTTTTGTTAATCTTCAGCTTTTAGTAAACCCCCAATAAGCTATTGATGTTCTAAAGTGGCCACCTTATACATTTTCTTTTAAGAAAATTATCATGCGAGTTATTAGTACTTTCTTTTTCACTAGTGTGACATAACATCACGCGAGAAATCTGCTTAGTCGTTGCAGCACTGCAAGACTGACTTCTAATAATCTATATTGTACTTCAGGAATCTCTTGTAATACCGGCTCTAATTTTTACTTCAATGAAGCATAGTGTTACTTAGTATTATTAGTATTAATTCATTAACTAATAAATATTTGTTTCCAAGTATAGTGAGTGAGTTGATTATGGAAAGGGTATCCCCATTTTAGCAGATTTCCCTTAAGGAAAATCAGTTATTGAGGTCGTACTCATGACGCGATTTTCGAAATTTTTATTCAAATGTCCATTGATCCTACCAAGAAAATGACAAAAATGAGGTCCGCTCAAAATTATATATATATATATATATATATATATATATATATATATATCGTTACCAAATATATATATATATATATATTTAGAGGGGGAGAATTTCGAAAATTCTTAATATCTCCGTTATTATGCGTCAGATCGAAAAATTTTATAGAACCAATCTAATTGAAAATGTAATGTTCTATAAATGTTGTTATGTCATTTGTTCACTATCTTTACTATTAACTGAGATATTTGCATTGTTTAGTTTTCGGCCTTCAGTAAAGCCCCACTCCTGCTCATCTCATATTAACAATATTCTATTATGTTATGAAACACTTTATACGAAGCTTAAATACCAAGTATAGTTCTCATTGAACGTTTAAGTTTTGAGATAAATGCAAATACGTGGCGCATGTGGGATATCTGCTTAGTTAACGCAGCCCCTGCATGACAGACTTTTATTGTTGATGAGATAGTGTGCATCGAGTACTCTCTGTACCTCAATAGCAATTATCTTGGAGAGGAACTAATTAAGTTTCTATGAGTTTTAGTAAAAGGCAATAAAATACTGCATTAATGATGGACACGTCTTTATCCTATGATTAGCATCCTATTTATCCTATGATTAATACTATTGTATTTCCTTTGGAGGAATATTGGTAGCGTCCCCGAAGATAGACTCACGTGGGACGCCAACTGCTCATCTCCATGTTTGGTTCCTCGGACATCCTACCCGTCATTGTTTGCAGAGAGGCGGTGAATATCTTGCTTGTCTTGCTCGATTTGTCTTCGTCACCCGGGGGGACATTTTTATGCGGTGCCGTGAGCTCGGGAGGGCTCCCCCATTAGAATAATGTGGACAGGGCAAACATTGGGTTAGGCCGACGAACTCGCCTGCGGGCATTGTTTTTTCTTGCGCAGAGCATGCGAATTGCCCTCATTCCAGTTATCTAAGCAGTTATCTGAGTCTGGGGCGGAACGTGCGCAAGACCTGTGATGTCAGCTCGAGGACGCAAATTCATGAACTCTTCGATGAGCAGAGATTGTCGGGTGATAAGCTGTCAGACAAACCGCATTATCGGTGCATACAGCGAAAATGTACGGATTAGGTGGTTAACTACTGAGGAACTTGGTACCTTTTAGTCAAATTAACTCCAAAATTCACTCAAATCCCATAACAAAGTGTTTACAGATATAATCATAATTATATTACTCGGACGAGTGCTTGGGTTCTTATTTCATTTAATTATTGAACACACAAACACCAGAAGGGAGTATATTTGTCTCGCGTCCCGTACCGTACATTTGTACATAACTTGCTTCATACAAAACAATATTCTATATAAAACATTTTAAATCAAGAACCGAGAATATGGCGAAATCTCCCCAAGTTTTGAACTTATCAGCAATCACAATCATCAAATCACGCTTACAAAATGAATTTAATTATTTAGTAAGATGCCACCAAGATTGATGAATTTAATTATGAGTATATTCCAATTTAACTTGAAAATATGTTCCATTTTACGCTGACAGAAGTTGATAAAGTAAAGATATACTTCCTCCTAAATTGATAGTAAGTAGATACTATTAATTTAGGAATGATGTAACTTTTAACATATTTTACACTGCGGAAATCCATTTCTTCTCACTTCTTCTTTGAAAATGATCAAAATGAGAATGATGGATTTTTTACATCAGAACGTTAATATATTTATAAAGTGCCTGGAATCCTTAACTCACATTTTTTGTTTGAAAGCGTTAACAGTTAATTGAAGGATTTATCATTTGATATCCTGTTAAAATACTGGATAAATCGTACAGAGGGGAAAAGAGCTGTTTTATTACAACTTTCTGATAAGGCAACTTTCTTGTCTGACATTACAGGAAAGTTACTTACTTAATTCCCGTTTGGATTTAGTAACACAGAGGTCTGGTTTGATAAAGAACTCTGCCCCATTCTTACATAATGGCCTATTTTGATCTCAACTAATGTTTATTCTATAATGCAATGAACATTTCTTCCAATCCATAAATACTTTAATCCAATTATATATAATAAAGTACATAGAAAACAAACGTTTAAAAGTCAATACCTTCAGGAATAAACAGCTATTAATTATTGATTCCCAGAGAAAAATGCAAAGTTCATAAACGGGGTGACTTACAAATAACTCATTGGGATTTGGAAAATGTCCTAAGATTAAGGAAGATTTTTTTAATTTTTAACACAACATCAAGACTGTAATTATTTGTATGTTAATTATGTTGGAAATACGAGGAAAAATATCTTATTTTAATTTTTGTATTTCGATGACCACTCTTATCGAATTACATTATTATCAATCAATCCTTCTTTGATGAATGTTGTATAATAATTTGCTGCTTTTTCGTTTTTCAGGGCGTTAAGGTGAAAATGGACGACCAGGGGAATATCCTGGTAAAACGCGTGTCCAAGTGCAATGTGTTTGTCAAGACCACGGGGACTGGAGATGAAACCAGCATAGGAGCTGACGTACTCAAGCTGCCCAACAACGCCTTGGAACCTGATAAACCAGTCAAGGTATACTATTATATAGTATATGGGTATTCTAATATATAAATATATATGTATGGTTGAACAATATATGACTCTTGTCCTCCAGAATAAGATTCTTAACTACAAAATACACTTTCAGAGCACCGAGTTCTTCAGCGCCTCTTGGAACAAATAAAAACCTTTGAATCAATTCAAACACACTACAAATATTTCGATTAATCAACAAAATCAAATCAAAATTAAAATACATGGTAAAAACATATTAAAACTTAAAAATAATTACAACTCGGAGATAAAAATGGCGGAAAATCGTAACTCTTGATTTCTAAATATAACTACTAAAAAATGTTATAAATATGTATCAATGTTAAACTTTAATATGAAAATTTAAAAAAACTAACATAGATAACATATATAATTAAAAAATAGAACTCAGAATTAAAACAGTTATTTTATCTGAAACATGTGATATTAAAAACATGGTAAAACTGCTGAATGACATACATACCAGAGGAAGTTTCTAGGGAAAAATAAAAATAACATTGAAAAAAACAAAGAATCGAAGAATTCCATTATTCTATTAGTGCATTTACTACTTTTTTAATATCTGATAACTATAATATTTGATTTTGAGATTGATAATTTTGCTTATCTTTTGATCATTTCTACGAGTACATCTGCAAAGCCATAAGTAACACTCGGCCGAACTGCCTATGAATCTCAGACAGTTGCAGTCACTGTGTAGAACATAATATTAATTAATTGTTTCCTTTTGAATATTTACTTTTTGATAAAATGAGTGAAAAAATATCATACACTCTATTTCTTAGTGAGTCAGACGTTACTTTTAAACAGTAATGAGCTAGATAAAGAGAAAATAAGAGAGAAGTGATAGTAAAAGAGAGAGAATGTGACAGAGAAATAGAGTAATAATTTAAAAGGCCCTATCCGATATAGGAAGCTAATTCAAATAAATTTAGTCATATAACGTAGACACGCCCATTTAATATGACTAGTTAGTCATAATTGTTAGTCTCTTAACGAAATTGTTAAAATGTTATTTTAATTAAACATTATATTACTGTAATCTATATCCTTTAAAGGATATTTGTTAAAGTTATTTATTTTTAATTTGAACCTCATAGGACAACTTAAATTAATGAATATAATAATAATAAAAATAAACAAATTATATATATATATAAATAAATATATATATATATAATTAAAATATTAATCGATCCAACAAAAAATAAAAAAAAATAACTCTGAATGTAAACATTAATTATATTTTAGATAATAAGATAAAATAATATTTATTATTTTATAAAAGACGCTTAAAACAGTACACATTTTAATTCAATTAACGTTAAAAAATGGAATATTTTGATCTCCTAAACATTAATTATCTCTTGCAATCAAGAAAGTTGAAATCAAGAAAGCTATTTACTGATCACGTTTACATCGTTTGGAACAGACTTGAATGGAAATCTTTCTTCTAAACCGCCATCACTTTCCCAGTATTAAAGTCATTTTGATAGCCGACAGTTCAAGAAAATTGCTTTTACTTGTACTTATTTTACTTTCATCCGACGAAAGTTAAAAAACAGATTTGAATTGACACTGATATAACACTCCTTCAGACAATGACACTTTCAGTTCAAGTTTTGCAACCGACTTCAGAGCTTAATAGGGTCATTTCTGTTGTAACCAACAAAAATTAGGATTTGATTTGAAAACGTGCGTTTATTGTGAAGTATTTGGGCTCTTTCCATCAAGAGATGGAATTAAATCGAGAAGCAGAATATAAACCGTTTACCAGAATATTACTTCGCAAGAAATGGGGTAATTTTTAGCAGATTTCTCAAACGAATTAAAGTTTTACTGATCCCTCAATTTTCAAAACATATAATAAATGACTCAAATGAGGTTCTTCTGATCTCGTGAGTAGTAAATTGTTATTTATATCAGATATTATGGTTGTCCTCTTTATGTTACTAAGGCAAATTGTGACAGGTTACCTGTAAGGGCCCCCCACCAGTTGCCTACTCATGTCACATTAACAATAAGCTGTTATGTCATCAATCACTTCATTTGAAGCCTAAATACCAAATATTGTTCTCATTGAACTTTTACGTTTTGAGATAAATAAAAATATGTGCCTCTCGTTGGAAATCTGCATAGATTACGCAGCCCCTACGAACCAGATTTTTTCTTGTAGGCGTGCTTGGCATACACATGCCTCTAAGTAAACATATACGTGTTTCAAATAATAGGTTCGTACAATACTATTGTGAATCGTTTATTTTCGGCCATAGTTAAATGTTCATACAAATTCCATAGAAAGATTCGCAATCAGAATTGATGCAACTGTAAATATGATAGAATATCGTGAAAATGATTCACCTTTAAAATCAGTAGCACAAAAACGACACTTGGCGTACTTATAGTTGTTTATTGTTATTTTTCAAAAATCAATTGACAACTACAATATGTCTTATAGAAGCCAAACAAACGACTGAAAGTCGGAAATTAATTTTTTACAAAGCTCACCATTGAAATTGCTACCTTATCAATCATCTCGAAGCACAAAAGGCGAAACGCTCGGCGAGGCTGAGCAATTACAACCTCTTTGGTGGATGTCTTTTGTAGTCTAGTCGTTCGCTAATTGCTCGCTCCTTTTGAAGGGATTATAACCAACACGGGAGAGTCCCTTCCCTCGATCTGATATGAGGGGTGTTGCTCTGCCCGTGATCCACAGATCTACCATTATATGGAGTCATGACACCGACCTGCCATTTCTCGGCCAGTGGTCAGCTATTGAACGTGCAGCAAAAAGGTCATAACGCTTCCAGAGTTCAGCTATTAAATCTGAATAAGGTCAAAAGATTAAGAAAGTGCTCGCCAGCGAGGTATAATCCCTGGCAATAGAAGTACTTCTAATCCAGAGCGAATGATTGGGGATCACATTGTTTTGACATCATCTCTAATCTTCGAAAATTCATATACAATAATATTATACTCCTCACACTTCATAAGAGCAATATTAACTTTAATCTGACTCGTAAATTAATTGAAATCAATTTTAACTCTTTAAAATCCTTATTTTAAACTATCTTTAGTGTTACACTACATTCCCTTTTATTACAGTAACTGTGGCGTTTGAAAGAATATTAACACCATTAGTTTTATTACACTTTTTTGGATATTATTTCTTTAATTATTTATATTTTTATGTGTTATTAGTATTTCGATTTCCTACTTTAGTTAGCTAGATATTATGTCTCGCGTTCTATTTTTTATTTCTGTTTACATCCATTCTTTTTTTCTTAGTTTGTGAGCAGCGTAATTCCAGGAGCAAAGCTCTTTGAATAATAAATAAATAATGTAATAGCGAATTCGATGAAATCATACTAATTAATTCTAATTTCATTGTTAAAATTGGACGGTGCAATTAGTATCCGATGATTCACAGAATTAGCTATAATTTGCATAAATAAGATAATAAAATCGTCTCTCGTATCAACCAAGACCTTAAATTTAAATTTCATGATTGAAAACATAAATTTGTTAACACGTGAAAACGGAACACAGTATAATGCGTAACAAAGAAAATACAATACATGAGCTCATTAAAAACTAGTGAAAACGGTTCAACTTGGAGTTTATTTGGGATTCCTCACGATAAAACTAAAATAAGCCTTCACGAATTGACATATATAACTCGAAATGTAAATCATTAGAAAACTCAAAGAAATGATCCAATAGACTCAGAATAAAAAAGATCAATATCATTATTTATCAAATAATTCATATAAATACAAGAAACATAACTTAATAAATGTGGTATATCAAATTGAAAGTAGCATTCATTATATGTCATATACTTTCCTCACTCAATCTATGGATTTTTAGACCATAAACAAGGAAAACTGTCATGACCGTAATATTTATGGTTTCTTTGAGGATGTCGGAAGAGCTGACGTGTGAATCGAACCTCGCCTTTTGAGAATTATGTTCATTAAGGTTTTAGAATCGTTACGTTACCCGACAGTTCTCACAATTATACGTTCCTTTCTTTGGTTAATATAACCTCCAGGTGAGAACGTTACACAACCTATAGATCCAACGAAGAAAAGATACATTACAGAAATTCGCACGGATTAAGAAGGATATTGATGCAAGCGAGGAAAGAATTTTAAAATAGACATAAGAATTAGTTTCCTAGGGGTGGTATTTTCGAAGTCAGTAATCAGTCCGAAAATAACTTCAAATATGACTCGAAATGCCATTTCTATTAATTATTATTACATCATTACCCGAACTTACAAATACTGAAAAATATTGCATGCAGATGAGGGGGTCAAATTAAAGTCATAATAATCCACATAGGCTTATTTTATGGGTGGAGCGATTTGAAGAAAACAAATCTATAAATGATGAAGTGCTCTATCAACATTATCCTTACACATATAATAACTACCATAATTATGATAAAAAGAATATCTGAAAGACAAAATAAAAATTAACATAATGATAAAAGTTCAAAACAATAAATTAGAAATTTAAAAAAAATATTTTCATAATATTATTACTAAGATTTATTTAAATTGTCAAAAAAAATAACTCCAATTAATCATATTAATATTAAAAATATTACCGTAAAAAACATTAAGTCGGCTTACTTATACGATGTTTAAATAACTGGAGATAAATAAACTATTATGAGGAAACATAAATTTGTTTTAATGAATCGAGATTTAAATTTTAATTAGTTTCAATATCATGAATATTTCTTAAATTATTTTTAAGTTTCTAATGAAATATTTCAATGGTATATTAGTTTGGTGTAGGTTTCACTTTTACGAACAAAACACATTAAGATTAATCTCTTAATGAGATTCTATTAGAATACAAAAATAGTATAGGGAGGGAAAACACGTGTCAAAGTACAAATTAAACTTTCAAATATAAATTACCTACCAATATTTAAATTTCAATATCATATCCATTAGAGTTAATTGGATTTATGTGAAAAATAGTTATAGTAATCAAGTTGTTGATAAGGTTAACCAGTGAGGGTATTTTCCTGGGTACAACTATGACATTTGATATGACATATGATATATGTAATTCACTGGCATTACTATTATTATTCATAAATATAGCTGGACAATAGATGTTTTGTCCTTGCTTCAGTGATTTCCTCGTGTATATATATTTTTATTTATGTCGCGATTAAAATAGTAAATTGTCACTTTTCATTGAGTGCCTCATTTTGTTGTGGCCAAACTAGAATGATTGTCCAGTCCAAACAGCCTGAAAAGTTTTTGGAGAAAAGTAGTCTTGAGATTGTTTGATCCGTGGGATGAGATTCTCCACAACTAAAATCCGTTGATCTCTGGCAATAAAAGTGTGCAAAGTCGTAGATTCGTATCCCACTTTCTTTTAAATCCATATATCAAATATATGTTGTTCACAACCATTTTATTTTCTTAATCTTAAGGTTTCGAAAACTGCAACTGCTAGAAAGCAAAAACCTTTAGTATAGAATATATAGATTAAGTTTTTCAAATTCAGTCTTTCTTTTTATCATTACGATTTGCGAAGATTTGGAGGCCGAAAATGTTTGACATTTGAGTCAAGCCAAAAGCATTTTTCCTCCAGGAAATTCACTATAAAAGTCAAAATCAATTGCCTTACCATAAACAGAAAAGAAAAGGAACATAATAAGACCAATTTTCAATGAAGAAAAAATCAAAATGAACGTAAGAAATAAAGAACTTCTGTTTCCCACAGGCAATATATAAACTATGTTGTTTTTATATGTTCTTGGGTGAGATATATCTGGAGATGGAAAGAGTATCCGGTTGGTTTGCATACCAAGATGATTGAGGCCTTGTAAACTTTCAACGGCGTTGATTACACAAACTCG
The DNA here is from genome assembly GCA_019009955.1 of Riptortus pedestris. Lineage (NCBI taxonomy): Eukaryota > Metazoa > Arthropoda > Insecta > Hemiptera > Alydidae > Riptortus > Riptortus pedestris. The sequence goes on from CM032232.1 coordinate 121,116,581, forward strand.
GTTTCACGATATTAATAGTTTTGTGGCCTTAAAGTAGTTTTTGGTAACTGTAAGAGGCAACTTTCACAGTTTATACTCATTTTAGGGAAAATCAGAACAGAATAGTTAATATAATTACACAGTTGTGTATGAAAAAAAAAAGGATAACATTAAGGAATGCAATTTTATTAAACTTTCACTTTATTAGCGCCTCAGATGGGGAACCATAAGCAAACCCGGAACCTGTATATCACCATTTATTAAGTCTCTATTACTAAGAAGAGTAATTTTGGTTGAAATTTGTAATAAATGAGAGCACCTAAAAATAAAAAAAATGTCATACCTTGGGAAGTTTAAAACTGATATTCCTTATGTCAAGGAAGCAAGCTGAAATTCATAGTGAAGCCTCAATGATGTACGACATATTGGACAATTGTGACTGTGAGAAGGAATAAATAATTAACCATGTCTAAATGACTGCATCAATGAACCGAGATAAAAATCTGCGCATGCCCATTGTATTATATTGGAGAAATAATATCATAGATGTGCCATCTTGAAGACTATTCATATTGAAACAATCATTTAAGTAGAATCGACTAGGTGAACGTTTTATTGCAGAGCAAGGAGCACATATGCATTTACATATACAACTTTACGTTGGGACTTTGTTGATGTAATTTCCACAAAACAGAACGCTTATGTGGACTATGTTATTCTCTCAAAAGCCAGATGGTTAATGGACTAAGCACGACATCTTGGAGTTACACCCTTTTTATCAAGGTTGAATCACAATAAGTTTCAAGCGTTCCTTTATGCCAAAATCACGGAGCCCGCATGAGCGAGCGGCCGCTCACAAGTTACCGTAACACATAGCGGAAGGTTACTCCACGTGACCGAACCCCTTGCGTAACACAATACCATTGTTCTCATGCAAATCCATAGATTGAGGCGACAAACCAATTCCAACCTCTGTGCTCGAATGTGATCTCCATCTTGAAGCGGTATCTCTAACGTGTTGGCATTTCTCTTGCCATTCCTAGTGACTGTTAAACCCGACTAGATGCTCTGTCCTTATCACCATATGCTGTTGTATTTTATGGGTTTTCGGCTCCTACTTTAAGATAATATTGTAATCGTTTTACTTTTCGATATAAACTTTAAAAAACAATCGGAGTCTATCATTCGCTTTAGCACGTACATAAACGCGCAACAAGTATTAAGTTAAACCACACTCAATTCACAATAGAATTTTGATCTCTAGATCTCAAACATAGAGTCCCGAATATGTTTTGGGGCTCCTATTAGCCATATGAGTTAAAGCGTTGGCGTTATTCTCAAGGGGTAAATTTGGTGTGGCGAGTTCGATTACTGCCGGGGGGAAAAATTATTTGTTGACGTTGTTAACAAATAAAATATGTAATCCTACCCTGGTAAGAAAAGGGTGGTAACTTCTAGATAACCCTCCCCAATTAGCCATAGTAGCAATACGTGTACGTTAAAATAAATAATAATAATAACCATCCCGAAATATACATTTCTATAACAGAACAAATATATTTCAATTGACTTGATCTTGAAACCGACCCCGTTGCTTATCAAGAATGGCCCTCTTATCATTGAGCTACGAGTTCTGTCAAAACTATTTCCGACATTTTTCCTCTGGACCAACCTTCCCCTAACTTATATTTTTTTTCGAAAATAAATCTCCAAATCGCATAGGTTTCGGTTTGTAAAACCAATCTCAAGGAAGCAACTGCTTTTCAATTCTGATGTTTGAACTGTCGAAGAACAATCCATCGTGTTGTTGGCCACAGTTGGTTCCATGCTGCGTTCACTGTCAATCAGTTATCATTAATAAACCAATACAGCATTCTCGGGATTTTACTCTCGGATCTCTGAATCTGTATACTTTAGTGTTACATCTCCGGACGGAAAAATCTATGTCAATATGGGGAGTATAAACGATGAGCACTCATGTGCTGCGTGTTCGTATTTTAGTAGAGCATTCCTGCTAACTCTTCCTTTGTGGGGATTCTCACTAATCTATGACAGTGGGGCAAAATAGGACGTACATTTTAGTTGAGTTTGTTGTTATGATTGATTATAAATTCCAAAAATATAGCTTACGCTATGGGAAAGTAACTCTCTAACGACGTTTGCTTCCTGTGGAGTTCTACCCAATGTACCTTATATGTTATTGCTGGACAGACATATCCAGAAGGCAAGAGACAACCCCTGTTATTCCTTGTGATCTCCACTCTTTCCTCTTTGGTTTCCCATTAAAACTACAGCTTTTCGTACTTGGGATCAACAACCAAGCATAACATGTAAAATTCGTAAATATAAGACCGCTGGGATAACATACTCGGGGTAGGACCGGGATAAGACCAACGGAATAACCTTCATTATCCCATCTTAATATGATAACTACAAAATGTTCTATTTATGGGATTACATTGCACCATCATCAGGGAAGAATGCACTTTTACTTGCAGGGCTATCGTCGGAGAGATTAAACGGTTTGACGTAACCTAGAAGATCAGATCGCCTGCCATCTTGCAAGTCTCTCCTTGTTCCGACCTTTGTGAGTGCAGTACTCCTTCGCTCGTGACAAGACCTATTTTGGATAATTAATGTCCTTTCACGGTCTCCCCGGTCATTAGAGGCAGTCGTGACCGATCTCTCATGACTTTTAACTTTTGATCGCTCCCGATTTGCCGGATGGAGATCACCATCACAAATATTTGATCCGCGATTTGATATCTCTCTGCTATCAAAATTCTCTCTGTAATTCAGAAGAATCACTCAAGGAAATAGAAACGGAATGAATCTAAAGGATTGTTAATGTAATATGAATCTCAAATTAGCTAATGTTAAAATATTATAATAGTGCAAAACTGCCTTTAAGAAAAATCATAATGAAAATAGAATTTATTGACAACCGTGAGAAACTGTGAAGGGCAAAGGGGGATCTCTGTCTGTCTTTAATTCAATCTTGTAACATTTAAATGAATTCAAATTTAGGATGTTGTACCTATTGCTAAATTGTATATAGCTTTCGGCGGTCATCAGATATTTGTGAGTATTTAAAATAATTCAAAATTTAGGAATGTCAGCGATAAAGGTTCTCCTTAACAAAGTAACAGACGTTCTTCATCAAGACAGTTGATCAAATTTTTAGTAGAAGGAAAAGCCAGTTGTCAAAGTTTGTGGAGCAAGGTAGAAACCATATTGACACTTAAGTGGTTCACGAAATAGATCCCACGTTCCCAAAGCTTTGGATCGAAGTTGAAGTTATCAAAAATTTGTAGGTCGAAATTGAAACCATATTTCGACAGTGGGTCAGCGTAGAAACAATATTTTCAATGCTGTATATCAAACCAGATCCAAATAATATACCATGTTTTTGGATCGAATTAGAAGCCTTAATTTAGGATCTAGATCAGAGTAAACGCCATATTTTTAAATTATGGGACCAAAGTAGATTCCAGAGCAGAAGCCACTGGATCAAGGTAGAACTTACATTCATAGAACCATAGATTAAGTTTTTCTGATTATCTGTTTTTTTTTAATATTGATATTTTTTAAAATATATTGACAATGGTAGACTGTTGGCTTAGGTTAGAACATATTACTTTGTAGATATGTTATTTTCTAATGTCTGTTATTTTCTTTCATAGTGACATTAGTGTTCTTCTCATAGCTATTTCGGTCACAGGTCATTAGGATTGCAGCGTGTCTTTATTCTTGTCTCTAAATGTCTCGTCATTATGAGACCGTTATGCGTCATTGTCTTAACGGGTTCATTCTCATTATTTATGCACATGCAACAAAGTTCGTTCTTTTTTTACCCTTAATTCATAACTGGCTCGTTCCCGTGTTACTCCGTTCTCCTCTGAAGTTAAAATGTCATTGGAACTGTAATGGAAGTAGCCTACTGTTAGTAATGTGTAAATGATATCTCGAATGGTTTGTGAAAAGTTTTAGGCCTCTCAACCAATAACCAACCATTCCTTTATAAAATTAGTAGGTCTAGCTAATGAAATTAAGACAACTCTTTACATCACAACTAAAGAATATTTAAAGTTTCACTCCAGATAAGCTCTGTGGGCCAACAACTCACTAACTTAGTAAGTTCACTTTTATTTTTCCGGTTAGGTAGCTCCTGCATTTCCGTGCGATCCTGAGATTCCACTGTAAGCATATGACTCAGTAAATACAGCCATCAAGGTACATATGGACTCCAGCCATTCTACACCTCCGTCCTGATTAGTCTTAGTTGCTTAAAGTGGACGTAAATAAATAACATCAACATTGTAAACCAAGCCCCAATCCATTTTAGACCAGCTCAAACAAGTGATTTTTTACAAGTTATTCTAAATATTTCGACAAGATTCTGGTAAAAATTGATGATATTCTTGTTCCAAAAAAAAGTGCATTATGTTGTTGGTAGTTATATCAAAATTGAATGTATTGACCAAATAAGATGGTAAATTAATTGTCAATATGAAATGGGCGTGAACACACTAATAGTGTGAAATACCTACCCTCCCAGATTAAATCAATATAATTCCTCATTTATATATATATATATATATATATATATATATATATATATATATATATATATATATAGTTCTAGAGAATCCCTCATTTTTTACGGATAAGTATAAGGAAGAGGTTGTCATGTATACTGTGATTATCAATTTAGTCCACTGAAATATATTTAATAAAAATAATGTGATTAGCAAGTTTATAATGAAAGCATAGAACTGTGGATAAGATTGTCAGACGAGCCATCTTGCAGTAGCATGTACATAGCATTAGCTAGTGTGTGCTAAGCATTTACTCATCGACTAAAATGGCTCTCCTAACTCAGATGTGTTGTGTGAGAACACAGATAAATAATGGTAACTCTCAAACGAATAAGAAAATATCAGAAGTTTGTTATCGTAATATTGATACCCGCTTTGTGCTGCTGAGAGTGATTGGCACGGGTTATATGGAAGTTCAGTACTTCATTTAATAAATTCCTATTGCCCAGGTGAGAGTAGAACTAACTACTCTAGGTTTGCCAAGTGATATTAAGACTTACGCCCTATTTCACATCGGATCCAGAGCCCCAAAATATATTAGAACTGGAGTGTATTTTTAGCAGACCTTCAGAATGAAGTCCACATTCATAATTTCCTTCTTTACTCCTAGCTCATCAGACTTGTGTCTATGACTTCATAGAAGACATGAGCTATTACTCCATTCTTGACCCCAGCCCACAGGATCAGCCCGGAACGCGGTATCGTTCACCGCCTGTGACTAATGGTGAATTGTGTTCGTCGAGCAGCTAATGTGACACAACCTACGAACGACCTTGGAGGCCTATTGTTTCGACAGATATGCCGACCTAGGCTTGCGGATCTGCCCCGGGAAACCCTGCGTCATTCAAATGCAATTCAGATCGACCAATGGAATATGCACATATGTTGATCGAGAGGAGAGAATCTCAGATGAAGGTCGAAGGAGGAGAGTATTAGCAAATTGCAGCCTGTACAATACAAGTACTAAATTGACCTTCTTGGCAACAGAGAGCGCTACTGTTTCACTCCTTGATGATATTGTGCTAGTTTCCCAGGAAAATGAAGGATATTGAATTTTGATAACTATTAAGGATTTTCTGAATCAAACGCAGTGACGGCCATGATGATGTACCAGTGGTTCAGAAGGCACCTGGAGGTGGCTTAATAAACGTGACTTGGCCTGGCGGCGTGGGGATGCAATAAACCGTAGAAAGTGGCTCTTAGAAAGTTTAAGTATCTTTTTCCTCTATCACCTCTCGCCTGTATGTCATCCTCCTTGGTTGTTTGATGAAGTTCTGCCGGCTCAATAAGATGGCGCTGTTGAGGAATAGCATGATGAAACTCTCGTTATATTTCATTCCCTTAATCAAAATCGCATCACACTTAATCTCTTCACTTTCCAAACAGACGAAAGAAAAGAAATAGTATTAGACATTGATACGATACGTGTCTTCCTTCAAATAACAAGTAAATAAAATTTCCTCCTTACAAGAATTATCTGTGAAGTATCTCTTTGGAATAAAATTAACAAATGACCCCTGAACCATTATAAGAATATTTAAGAAAAGAAACAACCCATTTCTAGACTGAGTGAGACTAAGGATTTAATTCCATGAGTCGTAAAAATAAATAAATAAATAAATTTCTATTGACCAGCTGAGAATTGAACTCACGACTCTATGCTCAGCGTGTGAGATCAATACCAACATATTAACTCACAAAACTCATAAAAGCAATAGAAAAAATAGAAAAAAAACAAAACCAACTACATCTATTTATGAAGACACTTCCGGATTCTTGAACTGAATAATAATTGTCTAAAGTATACAAGACGTAATAATTATATATAAAAAAACATTAGTATTTTTTTACTCCAACTTTCCTGTCATCGCAAATAGAGACACAGATCATAAATGCGTTTTATTAAGCAAATTTCTTTTAAATCCTCTTAAAGCTAGTTATACAATAACCACACTTCAAACGACTTGTATGATTCTAAAAATATATTTATTATGTCAGCCAGGTGTTGCGTAATCTAGGCAAATTTCCCACGAGCTGGAATGGCTCGTTAATGAAACAAGCTCACATTCTATTCTCTATTTCTGTCATACTAAAAAGACTATGTAAACAGGAATTCAAATTTAAACTGTTTCTGATTCATATGGTTTCTATATTGTACTAATTTAATCAGCTAACGGAAAATGTATAAGGCAAATAAAGAATATTATTGATTATATCACATGTTTTTTCATAGTAACAGATAAATTTAGAATTTTTGGTTTCCCTCTACTCATAAATACATAAATCACTTAAATATCAAGTTTAAAACCGTAAACTACAGCGGCAAGAACGTCATCAGACAAATGTTTGTCATCTCCTTGGTAGTAAATTTGATATTTTATTCAAAAGTATCTTTAGGAGTACTAACCCACTTTAGTAAAATCTGGAAAAAGAATTTTCCGAATTATATGGCCATGCCTCTCAGTTTCCCTCAAATAATTGGTGTAAACAAGGTTGAAAGGTGTTTGTTCACCTGTTGTCAAGAGAGGAATCCTTCTAGCTGTCGTATCTTAATTAAAACAAACTGCTAGATGTGATCTCCACCGTGCTTCCGCTCCGGGTCGCAGTACGACTGATTGCATCTCCTGGACGAATTTATGGACTACGGAGGGAAAACTAGGCAAAATCCCGAAGGAGACCGTGCTCAAACAATGCCCTTCCTGGCGGAGGTGACTCGATTCACCGAAATGCGGGGAAAATGCCAGGTCCCTAACCTCGTCCAGGGACGACATTATCTCGGAGTACTTGTTCTCTCTAGAGCTACTTGACGCGATAAACAAGCACTCAGATACAAGTGTTTTAAAACCCTCACAGGAACAGGTGTTGTTAAACTGTCACAAACAATCTGTTGAATTCTTACTTTCATGACTCATGACAAGAAAAAAAAAAGTCCGTCACGCAGGGGCTGCGTAAACTAAGCAGATTTCCCACGTGAAGTTTTACAGTACAGAAATCTGCTTACTAATAACAGTAGTAGTAACGAATCTCTAAACCAATTCACGAGGAACGAACAGTTACGGAAACGGCCGAACTAGCTTTCGGTGGAATGTCCCGAATAAAGCCGACTTCTGCCGACCACACACACTTAATACAAATGCAAATATCTCGGTTAATATTCACGATAGAGAAAAAATGTATAGAACAATATGTATAGTAAATTTAATTTGCAATAAGATTGATTCTACACAATATTTCGATCTGACGCACAATAACGGAGATATTTCTAATTTTCAAAAATCCCCCTCCCACTGGTCTGATTTCAGCCATTAACGAACTTGATCTTTCTTTTTACATAAAACGATTAAATATCAAGTTTGGTAACGATCAAACAAAAATTGCGACCGCTAGAGCGTTTACAGACAAATATATATATATATATATATATATATATATATATATATATATAATTTTGAACGGACCTCATTTTCGTCATCTCCTGGGTAGGATCGATGGATATTTTCCCGTCATCTAAAAGCACACTTCTATGGTTACCATTTAGTAACAATTAGCTTCAATTTTACGTGGAATTTTTAAAAAATGGCGTTTGGTGATGATAAAAAACACTAATTATCAAGTCCATCAATAACAAATCAAGGTTCGAGATTTGAAGTAGTGACTTGGTAAAATCAAGTAACAGTGATTGACAAATATGTGACAATGAAATTACATTTCCTTTTCAAACAGAAAATCAAGGAAATAATTATGCATTAATATTAAACCCAAATCGGAAACAGGAATCATTAAATCATTAAAACTCAGCTATTAGTTTTATCACAAAAATAACCCCATCAAAGTTAATATGCATATAAAGAGACCTTCCTTCATTTATTTTACCTCTGTCAATTTTTTCATTATTTAGAATGAATACAAGGTTAATCTTAATGAAAGAAACTTGGTATTGTGTCTTTAAAAAGGAGTACTAATAAAATATTCATTTTAAATACAAAGGTCCGACCGATTGGCGTAGATTCTATCGTAATCAAATTAATAATAGATAAATAAATATTTCTTTTATGATAAACCAGAAAAGGCTCGCACATTTTCTGTTTCATGGAATAATTTGCAGTTTTTGTTTGCTACCCTAAATGTCATTTAACATTGACATAAAAATGAAATTTCCACAGCTTAGGGAAAGAGGTAACTCTACTTTAACGAAAATAATTAATATTGTTCCAATCAAGTGGCTGATCTTAGATTTAGAATAATAATAAATAGCTATAGTTATGCAACACCCATTTCGAAAAATAATGATATATTTAGAAATAAAACACAATGGACAATAAATTATAAAGGGTATTGAATAAATTCTATGTTAAAATCACTCCTCTTTCGCTATGTAACCTTCAAGACTAAAGAATAGCACATCACTAAGACACACAGAGCTTATCACTTTTGGTTAGGTTACAACCTCCTTGGATTGGTTGCCGATTAGTTCAGGTTTTAATCGTATTGAACTTTGTCCAATTCCTAATTGGAGTTTTGTTCTACCTGTAGGAATTCCTCCAGGACTAGATCCTTGCTTCTTTTTGCCTGGAGACTTACAGTTCATTGTGAGAGTGAAAACATCCTGCTGGGGCCATTTCACTATAGTTACAACGGAGCCCATTAGTTTCTCTATGGCATTTTCTATTTGGTTCTCTGAGCTTCCACACTACAAACTATTGCTTTGTGTTTGTTTTTTGTATGGAAATCGTTTTGCTCCAACACCTTTTATAGCTAAATGCCACTCTCCGATTTAAGAGTAGCGGAGAGTAACACAATCGACGCAATGCGGTATCCGACATAATTGAATGTGTCATTCGAAGAAAGGAAACATTCTATTTAAGTGCTCCTGAAATAAAAGAAAGGCTTCTTACATACTAAGAATGTTTCACATCTTCAATAGAATGTAACTTTACAGTGTCATTTTAAGAGTTTAAACAGTAAGCCGCCTATCTAACTCCTTCAACACGATACATTCTGTTGTGAACACAATCAAAATTCGTTAAGACAATAAATTGAATGAATTCCTTCTTGAAATGAAACATTCAAGTCGATTTCTACTTATATACATAAAAAATACTCACAAGGTCAGGAACTTATAGTAAGGGAGCTCTTTATAATTTAGTAACTGGATTTAGTTAATCCCTAATTAACAAAAAGTCCGTATTTATAGTAAATTTAAAATTAAAACTACACAAAAAATATTATAGTCTTCGTATACTACGTCATTTAAATTATTAATTTTATTGCCTTAAAAATAATAAAATCCGTTTGTATTTGCAATTACCTCTTACCACAACAGTTTGTATAATTTTACAACTGAATAATTGAACTAAAAGTAAAATTCTATTAACAACGAATAAGGACAAAAAAATATAATCTTGAATAAAAATGTTTTCTTCATATTTACAAAGATGAGCCATTAAGTAATGGTGACTTTAACTTAAAGGGATTTAAAAGATAATATATACTTTTTGAATTTATTGAAGGATGAATTCAAAATCTGATATGACTGCTCCGAGGAGTCAATAAAGCATAATAAAAATATTTGAAATATGTTTCCTGGCTTGTTTTTATTACAAAGTACACCTATAAAAATAAACAAACCTCATTTTTGTAATCTATCTCTGAAATTTGTAGATCTCTCAGATTCGTTGAATTTGAAGGAATAGTTTTGGATAACTCCTTCATGAGGTCATATACGATAGCATATACTTAGTTAGACAAATCATAAGGTGTAGAAAATATTATTTTTGAAGATGAGGTTTTTCGTATGCGTTGTTTTTTTTTTTAATTGTTACCCACTAACAAATTTAAATAAAAAAGTGTACATTTTTTTTTTAATTTCTCGAAAGCAGCTGGTTCCACTGAAATGACCAGTATTTGGTAATAATGGTCACCTATGATAAATTGGTAAAAATAAATTTTAAACTTCCAAAACGATTCAGTTTTTACTGAGGTGCCAAAATATAATAAAAAATCTAGTGTACAAATTGAATGCCATCCCCGCGATAAGACTTTTAAAAATATTCGCTGTTTATGACCATTAATCTTTAGTGAGAACCTTCAATCACGCCGATAACTAATTTTCTGTTTTGTTCCATTTCTTTTGCAGCTGTTCGACATGAAGAAATTCCAGGCCAACGTGAACAAGGAGCTGCGCCGTGCCTACCCAGATCGGAAGAGACTGGACTGTCAATGCCTGAGCGCTATAGCGTTCGTCAAATCGGATGCCGACATCTTGGAGTGCCCTATCTGGGTACTCATCATCAACGTTGTGGCCATGGATATGCTCAAGTCCAAACTACCTCCAAGTAAGTAACCATCATCATAATCCGGGTGGAAGTTTTTAAAAAGTCCGTACGCAGGGGATGCTTAAAATAAGCCGATTTCCCTCAAGTTGCGATGACACACTGGTGATCTCTATCACAATCATAGTTAGTATTCAAGATTGGGAAAATATGCATATAAAAGTCGTTACAAGACTTTCAAGTTTCAATAATATTAATTCTATACAATTTTTCGACTCACCCCTCCCCTCACTTGGCCGGTTTTAGTCGTTACCGGGTTTGGGAACGATCAGACAAAAAATGCGACCCCTGGGGCGTTAACATAAAAACATATGTACATTTATACATATTTGAACGAATCTAATTTTCGTCATCTCCTAAACACGACCAATGGACATTTGAATTTTTTTTTAAAATCGCGTCAAGAGTACAACCTCAATAACTGATTTTCCTAAGCGAAAATCTGCTAAAAGGAGAAGAGGGTGTTTCCTGAAAAAAATAAAAACAATGCCCCTAATAATTACGAGAATATGTATGAAACAACAATTGTAGAACACTAAATGTTTTAATCTCAAGAATAACTCTCTATTGGTTGATTTTGCCGAAAAATGATGATATAATTTATATTTTAGAACTCCACTTCTCCTCTACTTTGTCTGATTAACAAGAATCTTCAGTGTTGAAAGAAACAGTTAAATATCAAGTATGATATGGATCAAATGAGCATTTCTCCATCCATGAACGTAAAACCATAATTGATGAGGTTACACATAAAATATATGCATGTATCTGGAATAATAAACGTTGGTTGATAACAATATTTGAAATTTTAGCTAGAAATAAGACGTTTCATGATTTATCAGCTCCTTGTTCATATGAGATGAGTGGGAGCCGGTTTTACAAAAGGGACAAAACTAAAGAAACGTAGAAAACCATTTTTATAGGAAATCAAATGTGTAACAACATAGGTTCTCTACAAGTTTTTGATATGTCGGATAAAAAGAATACCTTACAGAGTCTAGTATTTTTCACATTGTTTATCGTACCCTACCAATGAGAAATCGATAATCTTCACGACCCTAATCGTCGGTACAGATCAAACCTCCAATGATTATAAATGTCTTTTAAAACGTTCCGCTTTCGGAAATGAGCAATCATTTTTTGCATGTTTAATTTACGACCAAATGACCTTCAAAGTAAAAGTATAAGCCAAAAACATGGAGAAATTGCAGAATAAACGAATTGAAACGGATTTTCCACAACTTTTCGATAAATAAGTTTAAGGAGGGGGATATTGATTTTCTTGCAGTTTCCTTCCGATGTTGTATTAATCCTGAGCTTTTTCTTAAAAAGAGTATATTCTTCAGGATTGGGAATGGATCAGGTTGGTAATATGCATACTGTAGCCGTCGATTTGCTACCCTTTTGGAAATAAAAAATAAATTTGCTACTAGAACATTCGTGTGTTAAATTATTTTATATTTATTACTGCGCTTGAACACAGCAGCAATTTAACTAAACACAAAAGTCAATTCATTTCTGGATAATGAATACTTCTGGTTATTAAATTTTGTCTAATCACTATGAAAACTGGATAGTTTGTCTCAGTCTTGAGGTTTAGTAGCCAGTAATCCCTGAAGCGAGAACGATTTACAACATTCATTATGACATACAGGACCTAAATTATTTTATTATGCAACAGATCCCCGCTCGTTTGCTACCATTCCGTTCTGATTGCCTAACGATCTTGTTCTTGAAAGTCGAACACACTTGCCCATTCTTCCAGCCGTTATGCGGTAACACAAATTTGTGCAACTTCGTTGGATACTATAATTCTATAACTGCTAAAATTAATGCAATGCTATTCTTTTTATTGTCAAGTAACTTTAAATTTTCCGCGGGCATTTTTATTGGGCTTAGACATCCAGACCTACATTTGTCCAGCGAAGACTTTAATTGCCATAGAGAGAGACAGGCAAGTGCTATACAGCTGGTACCAATGGTGTGTCGGTGCCAGAAAAAAGAAGACCACCAGACGGGGACTATCGTGCACAATAGAGAGATAATTAAATCCATCAATCTCCCATTGACACATTACAATTTTCCCTTTCAATAAGCAGTCGGCCAGTGGCGGCCATAGTTTTTTCTCCACAGCCTCCTACGCTAACCTAGAGCTCTGCCTTCTTTATTTTATTATAGAAGGCAGTAGACTACATAAAAAAATTATATCAAATCATTAATTCATATTTCGTATTGATAATGAGAAAAATTAAAATATTTTATATTGATAAGCTCTTTAGTTTCACTTTGTTAGATATCTCTTAAGGAAAGTTAAACTACCAGATGACCAATTTTTTTCAAAACCATTTAAATCTTAAGGGCAAGTTTGCTTTGGCAGTAATCAACCAAGAAAGAGGGAACAAAGGGTGAATATAAAGAAAAGGAAGGGTAGAATGCAAAATTTAAATATCCCCGTAATAATGCACCTCATCAAAAAATAGATAACATTCCTTGGTATCTACAATTTTTATGTCACTGATCTGAACTCTGATACTAACAGCATTATTTGTATCTGTTTTCTTCTTCGTCGTTTTGTAAAGCTCCAATCCTACTCTTGTGATTCTTTAATTAAGCTGTCTTCGTTTTAAGCTTAAATTTCACGCCTTGTTTGCAAAGGAGCCTTACAAGGAAAGAAATAAATGAGAGAATTTGACGTGGCGTCATCTTTCTGATCAATTTAATAAATCTGCTTAGCCCGCGTAGCTCTGCGTAGGCAACTCTTTACAAATGCCAAAACTGAGATTAGAATTTAACAAGGTAAATTGGTATACGTTTGAAGGACCTTAACATTAGCCATGCGAGTTTAGCTTAGTCTCACATGGTAAACCTGGAGTGGCGAGTTCGATTTTCACCTGAACAATAGGAATGTATTTAGTGACGAGCTCATCAAATAAAATCCTTAGACCTGCCCTGGCTAGAAAAGAGTGGCAACCTATAGATACCCCGTCCGTACCAATAAGTGGGCGTTAACAATATTACTGATAATATTAATAAGTCCGATATTCTTGTCATTGACAAAGAGAAAGAATCTGCTTACATCATTGATTACGCTGCCTCAAATAATGAGAATATCAGTAACACTTACGCCGAGAATCTAAAAAAAGTACCAAGACTTATCGAAATAAAAGCCCTTTTCATGCTAGACTCTGCCACTGTCACTACAATCGTGGTAAAAGCAACTGGCTTAATCCCAAAATCACACTAAAGGCAAGAAAATATCTTAATATTCGGGAACAATTAATAAGAGCTTCACAAAATAGCAGTTCTTTTAAGCAATGTAAGAACCGTTCGTAAATTTTTAAAATCCCATTAAAATAAATAATAAATAAACATTTAGATGTTGGCTACTACCCCCGCTATAGCTATAGCCAGTTACAGAGTTAAAAAAAATAATAATAATGTTCTAGCGGCAACTTAACCAACTCCATAAAATGTTAATTATGCGGTTATGTTGAGCTAATTTCCCAAAAAATGCTTATTTCTAGTTAGATATCTTACACGTTTATTTAATAAAAAGTCCGTCACGCAGGGGCTGCGTAAACTAAGCAGATTTCCCACGTGAAGTTTTACAATAGAGAAATCTGCCTAATAACAGCTGTAGTAGTAAGTAACCTATAAACCTATTCACGAGAGGGACGAATAATTACAAAAACGGCCGCCAGAGCTCACGGCGGAAAGTCCGAACATAGCCTGCCGAGCACATGCAGAATACAAATGCAAATATCTCAGTTAATATTCAAGATAGAGAATAAATGTATATAACAATATTTATAGTAAATTTAATTTGCAATAAGATTGATTCTATAATATTTTTCGATCCGACGTATAGTAACGGAGATATTTTGAATTTTCAAAAAATCCCCCCTCTAAACCCCCCCTCCCACTGGTCCGATTTCAGCCATTAACGAACTTGATCTCTCTTTTTACGTAAAAACGCTTAAATATGAACTTTGTTAAAGATTAACCAAAAATTGCGTCAGCTAGTGCGTTAACACAGACAAATATATATATATATATATATATATACTATATATATATATATATATATAATATATATATATATATATATATATAATATATATATAATTTTGAAAACGGACCTCATTTTCGTCATCTCCTGGGTAGGATCGATGGACATTTGAGGAAATTTTTCAAAAACTCGCGTCATGAGTACGACCTCAATAGCTGATTTCCCTTAAGGGAAATCTGCTAAAAATACACCACTGAAACTGACTTGCGCAACACTACTTTACAAAACACTTATACTGCCTATATTAACGTACGCATGCTTAGTCTGGCTGGGCATCAGCAACACACAGAAAAGTAACTGCAGTCCTTCCAGAGCAAAGTACTTCGGATAGCGGCAAATGCTCCCTGGTTTGTTAGGAACAGCCAAATCCTCAGGGACTTGGAGGTTGCTCCTATTTCAGTTCACATCCAACAACTTGTAAGGAAACATCATGCCTGCCTTTCTATGTCAAGTGGAGCCACTTATTACAATTTAGGTACAACTACTGAGGGACGACTACGTCCGAGCCTGTACCGAAATATCTTAAAATACCTATAATGATAGCAGCGTCTAGGAGATAGATTTCAACCACACTCAATATCACTGGGTAATTATATCCAATATCCAACACTTAACACCAAGGTGAATGTTAAATAAAACAGATCTTAAGAAATCTGTTATGATAATGAAAATATCAAGAACAGCTATAAAATCTTTGTTGAGGTAAACAACAAAAGGTTTCTCAATGTAATCAAACAGGTTAGCCAACATCACATAAACTGAATGTATAATAAAAATATACTTTAATAGAATAAAATAAAAACAATTGCATTATTATGTTCTAAAACAAAAGCAGTAACTTTATCATCAACTTTTTATTATAAGTAATTGTTATTTATACCTAACCTTAATAATTTTCATCTCAATCAGGCTTCAGTAAAGAAGGTGGGGGGGCGCGTTAGGAATATCAATGGGGTAATATTATACAAAGTAAAAGTTAAATGATAACAATATTCGGTATATAAACATCAAATAAAACATTTTATGGCATAGCTGCTTATTATTAACATGACATGAGTAGGAGGAGTGGTGGTTTACTGGAAGCCAAAAACAATCAAACCCAAATATCTCGGTTAATATTCTTAATACAGAAAATATGTATAGAACAATATTTATAGAACATTCAATTTGCAATAAGATTGGTTCTATATATGTTTCGATCTGACGTATAGTAACGGAGATATTTTGAATTTTCAAAACCCCCCCCCCTCCCACTAGTCCGATTTCAGCCAATAACGAACTTGATCTTCCTTTTTACATAAAACGATTAAATTCCGAGTTTGGTAACGATCAAATAAAAATTGCAACCGCTAGAGCGTTAACAGACAAATATATATATCTATATATATATATATATATATATATATATATATATATATATAGATATATATATATATAGATATATATATATAATTTTGAACGGACCTCATTTTCGTCATCTCCTGGGTAGGATCGATGGACATTTGAGGAAATTTTTCAAAACTCGCGTCATGAGTACGACCTCAATAGCTGATTTCCCTTAAGGGAAATCTGCTAAAAAGTGTTGTGTCTAAACGTTTATTTCAATTCTTAACAAATAACGTTAAAATACTATTTATTTTAACCTCAAAGACACACACATTTACAACCAGATATAACATTAAATGAGGCGTTTGGTTTCAAAACCAGGTACATCCATTTTCAAAAGTTTTCAGGACTGATCAAAATAGATTTCATTTTTTAAAAAAGTCAGTTTAACACATTTTTTAGTCAGTTTAACACATCTGCCGGTATTTTTTTGGAAGGATCTAGATGGTTTTGGAACAAACGTGTCCAATACATCATTTCCGGCATTAAAAAGTTATGAAAAATTAAAAAAGAAAATGGTTTTGAAAAAAACGGATGTACCTGGTTTTGAAACTAAACGCCTCAAATATAATAATAATAATAAATAGACTGCAATAATATCCACTGGAGAAAAAACAAATTACCGTATTTTTACCTACCTCTGTAGATTTTTTAACCTTTTTTATTGGTTTTTATAAGGTGGCTTTACCTTTACTATTTTAGAATCATAACAAGAAAATGTGTGAATCGCTTAAATTGCGACACACCTAAATAAATAAATAAATTTACTATTTATTTTTTTATTTTAGTATATTCCAACGCCAAACATGATTTATATTTTTAACCATGCACTACTGAACATCCACGAGATATTTACGTTTCAGTCGAAATTTATCTTTGAACGTTTCCTGGGCCATTAAATCGGACTTGGATGTCCTTCAAACTATAAAATACATTAGAATAAATCAATAACAACCTTAGTACTCAATTCAACAAATTCAATACATAGGAAGCAATATAAGGAAACTTTGCATCACGACTAATTGTATAATCGAACAATACATTATGCATACATAGAAATGCAAAGACGTTTCTCACGTATTGTTCACAGTGTGCATTAACACCTCATTAGGTATTTATATTATCAACCTCGATTATAAGTGTTTCACAATGTTCTTTCTTATACGGGGATTAGAGGGTGGAGGTGTTATACAACATAGATTGTTGATAACATTCACAAAGCAAACTCAAAAATTCGGTTTTGTAATTTCGAATTCGACAATTCACTATAACTGTTTTTCAAAGTAGATATTATAGTAATGTATGCTATATATTTATATAAGTAATAACAGCACACTATTTTCGATTTCTCACTTTGTAAGAATTTTAAATAAATAGAGGTTTGAGATATTTATTATAATTAATGTGATAGCCAAGTGATTATGGAGTTTTTTATTTATATGAACATCCGCATTTGCAACTAAGGCTAATTGGGACGGGTTATCTACAGGTTACCACCCTTTTCTAGGCAGGGTGGGACTAAGGATTTTATTTAACGAATTCCGTCACTAAATAAATTCCTGTTGCCCAGGCGAGAATCGAACTCGCTACTCTAGGTTTAACTCTTGGGATTAAGGCCAACGCTTTAACTCACATGGCTAACCTGAGGCCCCTGTGGAGTTTTTGTTTGGGTTGAAATTGAATAAATAAAATAATTCGTTTACTTTTCTAGTTATATATTCCAATGTAAAGAATATCTGAAGAAAAGAATAGTTATTTATTATACAAGTGACGAAAGTAGATCATTTTACAACTCGAGTGAAACGTTTACCCACACGAGAGAAGCGAGTGTGGTAATTTCACGAGAGTTGTAAATTCTACTTTCGTCACGAGTGTAATATTAAATTTTTTTCTGTAATCGTGTAATACATGATCAGATCTAACCAGAATATGAACAAAATTAGGATGTTGTGAAGATTATGGTATGTTGTTGGTAGGTTATAAGCATGGTTGTGAAAGGTTATAAGCATAGTTATAAAACAACTAGTGATGATTGTGAAGTAGTGCAGTTATAAACAAGTGCAGGTTATAAACAAGGAAGGTAATTATTATTATATTTAAATTTTAAAATATATTGATTATTTCCACCAATAATTCATTCACATTTCAATTTATTTTGTTAAAATAAATTCTTACAATGTTAAGAAACATTTAAAAGCATTTAATTTCCAACTTCCAAGTTATTTTTTAATTTATACTTATTACTAATTAAGAAGGCAATTCACTTTCTTCACTTGTGAAGAAAGTGATTACTTTCTTCACTATTGCAAAATGTTTCACTTTCTTCACTCATTTCAGTTTAGTAATGTTACCATTATTCAACGATTACAGAAAAACATTTTTATATAACAGTTTTTGATATATAATATATGATTACCATATATTAAGTGTATTTAATATCTCTTCACCCGTGGTCGAACTTTTGCCTTGAACAAAGCTATTATTTTAACATAAGTATGACAAGTACAAATAGCATCCGCTAGCTTGCGGTATTTGTGCTTGTATGAATGTTGGGTCAACTATTAACAAAAATAAATATTTGATCTTAAGTAGACCGAAGGGAATAGTGGAGACATGTTGAAGAAAAGGAAAAATTGGTGCTAACATTAAAATTGAGAATTCAACTGTACATTACATGCATCATGGGTGCACTCGAGTGCGCAAACATACATACACCTTACGGAAGAAAATGAAACCCAAGGAATATTATACTGACCTTTTGGCAATCAGCATTCTAATTATGAATAATACATGTAAATATAGTTATTAAGTTATCATTGCTATAAAATAAATGAAGTCGAAGATTAAAACAATTTTATTTACAATTTACAACACAATTAAAATTTAGGCCAAAAGAGACTAACATACCAAACAGAGCCAAAGGGGCTAATTTTGATTAACTTTTCCAAAATGTACACCGAATGATTACATAGCTGAACAGAATTTTGTGGTCTGATCACCGATCCTAGCCATCTAATACTTGATAAAAGAAGAATGGACAAAAGAAAAATAAATAAGAGGGGAAAAGTTAAATAAGGACCGAAAAGGAATTTAGACTAAAAATTTTGAATACATTTTTTTCTAATAAGAGAGATTTTTCTTTTTTTGTTTTTCATCTTGCTCCCTTGATTCTTGGTGTGAGGCGGGTTTTAAAATTCAGCCTGCTTTATATCCTGTACATCTGAACACGATCAAGTACCTTGTGCTTCATAACAAGATGGGACAGGTGTCATTGCTCTAGCGACAAACACAGTTGTAGCGATGGTATAATGGTCCATTTACCACACATGATTCTGAACCCTGTGGTTGAAAATTCCTGTTTAAAAATTAATTGCAAAAATAAATTAATAAAAATAGTAAATAACGTTATGAGCTTACGTGGAAATTATATCTGAGAGCAATGATTGGCTGAAAATTATGCTGTTTCCTTTTGTTTAATGGACAATATGGTCACGTTTTCTTGCCTTGCCTGTCAACTTGACTTCTAGAAAAAACATGAAATTTTGAAATTATTATTTTCAAATTAATTTTATTCGTGATAAGAGTCTATATGACATTTCACTTACAAAACATTTTATAACTAGAGATTCAAAATGGTAATTATTAATGTACACTTTAGGATACATTTATTACCTAAGGGCCACCACCCTCACTGAAAGTCGGGATAGGACAAAGGATTATTTTATTTTTATTTATTTAATTATTTAAATGAGTTCCTCAACGCCCGCGAATTACTCATTATTCAAATGTGCTCAAAAAATCGAAAAGCAAAAATAAAAGAAACGAAAAAAGAGTAACTGTGGCATATGGTTGTTTAGAAACGGTTTATTGGCATACCAGTCAGGATTTTATTAGCCATCACTAAATTTGTATGGCCCAAACAGGAATCGACCCAAAACTATGTTGACTGTCTTAAAAAAAATCACATGGCTAACATGACCGTGATTAACATCGATTGAAAGTTTTAGTTATAGCATTTGTCTAGCCAAAAATAAATTCTCCAAAATATATCAGATTTCGAAATTAGTATTGATATATTTGCTTTAGATTTTGGACGTTATACCTAACTGAAGAGGCTCAGGTTAGCCATGTGACTTAAAGCGTTGGTCTTCATCTAGTTTGGAAAACCTAGAATGTCTAGTTCGATTCCCGTCTGGGCAATAGAAATTTATTTAGTGACAAAGTCCTTAAATAAATACCCCCCTGTCCCACCCTGGCTAGAAAAGGGTAGTAACCGGTAGATAACTTGTCCCAATTTGTCGAATTAGCACAATTTGGACGTTAATAAACAATAGTCTCATTCATGAAAATAGCATAGTGAGATATCCTGTGAACAGTTTTCTTTAAATACAACATTCTATAACCCCTAGAACATATGATATGCTAGATCAGAATTTTGTATACCTTTGTAGGTTTCCAATTCCCCCTAGAATCTCATTAATAGAAATTTATTTAGTAACGATGCCATTAAATAGAATTCTCTGTCCCGCCCAAGCTAGAAAGTAGTGGAAGCATGTAAATGACCTGTCCAAACTAGCCGTAGTAACACTAAGTGGACATTTTTTTTTTAAAAAAAAAAAAACGGAACTAGTAGTTTTACTTTTTTTTACGCTCAGAACCACTAACCCAAACAGATCATTTACTTACGTACACGAAGTCTATTGGTGGGGGGGGGTATCTACAGGTTACCTCTCTTTTCTAGCCAGAGTGGAACTAAAGATTTTATTTAATTAGTTTTTACTAAATAAACAATTGCCCAGAATGGAATCGAACCCAATACTCTAGGTTTACCAAGCGAGAAGACCAAAGTCTTAACTCATACTGCCCCGACCTGAGCTCCAAACCCATCTAATAGATTAGTACAACTGCGAAAACAATTTAAAGCTATATCTTGAGCAATAAAAATTGTTTCGTGCTCAAATTTAGGAGTGAATTTTAATAAATTTATAAATAAAAAAAAAGACGATTTAGAAAATTAAAAAAAAAAATAAACTAAAAAAAATTATACTATCTTTTATTGTTACGATTGAATTAGCAAATGGCTAGTTTTTGTCACTAACGTTAGAAAAAAATAAAACTTCTGCATATAAAACAGTAAATATGCAGAAACAATTTTATCAGAAAGAAATAATTAACCAAAAAACAAAATCCTTAAAAATTAACTTTAAGAATTTCTTTTCCTTTTTTTTTTTTATTATTTGTGTTCATTTATGTATTATTATTAGTACTTACGTAACTGTGTGACTTGTCCTGGAGAAGATGAAGCCCCATTGGGTAGGCCTCCCTCTTCGAAGCTCCAAACACAACTGACTGACTACATTAAATCCAACAATGACTAACAAATGACTAATTCACACATGTTTTATTATATTACAGGTGAAATTTAAATGTGCTGTTATTATTTTATTTTAAAAAAAATAATTATTGTCCACTTTGAGCAACTAAGGCTAAACGAGTAGGGTTATCTAACCAGGAAACATGAATTTTGTTTATTGAGTAAATTATAAATGGCAATGAAATCCCGAAAGGTTTTGAAATAGTTCGTTAACTAACGTTAATTACATTGTTATTTTTTTCTTTGGCCCTCCGACAAATTTCAAATAGCCCAGAACAAATAAAAATTACCTCTTGACAATCCCAGAAAATAAAAAGTCCGTCACGGAAGACTAAGCAGATTTCCCACATGATGGACTAAAACATTGGTTATCCCGTTCCAACAAATATTCTCTATTTTTCCCGTTTAAGAAGCCTATGTAAACTGTAACTAAAATGGACATGAGATATTTCGTGGCGTAAACTAAGAAATTGACAATTAAAAGCGGAAGAGTTTACTGAAGGCTGAAACGAAAAAAAAAATAACTCGCTTAATGAGAATCAATTTTACAACGCAACGTTTTGATCCCACTTATTATAGAGGTCCTTTGAATTTTCGCTTCCCCCTTCTAACCCCCCCCCCACCCCGGTCTGATTTCATCCTGCTCAATAAACTTGGTCTTTATTTAATGTATAGAACTTTTGTTTGTTTTGTTTCATAGGGTTTTAGGGCGAAAAACTACCAGATTATCATCGCCCTGTAATATCTATAGCTCACATTTTTTCATCCTCATCCGTATCGCCATTTTAACAATATAAACGAGTACACGAAAAACTTGTAGTTTAAATTTCTTTGTATAAATTCGTAATTTTCACAAAATTAAACAATTTATCTAGCTCTTTGGAGTCATCTCCAACGGTTACTTCTATATCATTGGAAATATTGCATTCGTTTCGAATAACTGCATACTTACCTTCCATTAATATGTGGTAGATAGGCAAGTCTGTGTTACACTTCCTACCAATCGGGAGGTGTTCTCTTTTCATAAGATAACCATGCGTAAATCTTGCGCCCTTAGATGAGTGGTATAGCGTTGACTTTGGATACTCTAAGCTTAACTCGAGCTTAACTGAATGGGTGACCGCAGAGTTAGTTCACTGATTCATTACCAGGGCGTGCTAGTGGAGTGGCTGGAGTCTAGTGAGTAAATCATTAAAATGGCTCATGGGTATGACAAAGGACATGGTCTCTCCTTGATACCGTCGGCTAGCAAGATGGCCGTTAATGATGAAACCACTGCCCGATCCACAATTTAGTGTGACTACAACCTCAATAGCTGATTTCTTTCAAAGAAGATATGCTGATATTTATAATTATGGATCTAGTTATTGACGTGGAATTTACAATACTCAGTGGCACAATCAGTCAATGTAATGACTGGTCTAAAATGTGACTGAATTATTTAATTTCTGCGTTCGGACCATTATGCAGTACGTTCCCCTCATATTGATAGCAAGCTGGAAACGCTCTGTGCTTGATTATACTTAACTGCGCTAAGTTTCACGACCTACGCGCATCTTCTTGCCCTTCTCATGGAAAAACCATCCGAAGAAACTCAAGCAAAACGGAAACCACGTACATCTTTTCCGCCATTAAGGAAATTCTCCTTCCCCTCGCCCCTTACGAAACAATTACGAATTGTCTGCGCTTCATTCTTGAGCAAATGACATTTTCCTAGAGCCCCATTCCGTTTTTACGACCGAACGCGAAACTAACTCTGAGCTCCGTGACACAAAGAACATACAAACTCGAGCCGAAATGTCTTTGTGAATGCAATGTCATTTGTGGTTAATTTAAAAAATACATAAAAATAATTAAGCATTAAATTGGAGTTTACTAAATGGAAATAACTGCTGTCTGAAGATTTAACGACAAAAGAGAGACAGTTATTACAACACATGTCGAAAATGCAACTAAAAGTGACCTAACAAACGTTATACTTAATTAAATTCATTCCCAGTTTAAGCGCTTAATCTGTACGGCTTATCTATAGGTTGTCACTAATCTCTAGATTCTAGCACACTCGAGTGTAACTTGTAACTTATTATTATTATTTATTAAAGTTCACGTTTTGCAAGTAAGGCTAATTGGGACGGGCTATCTACAGGTTACCACCCTTTTCTAGCCAGGACGGGACTTAGGATGTTATTTATAGAGTTCCGTTACTAAATAAGTTCCTATGCCCAGGCAAGAATCGAACACGCCACTCTTGGTTTACCATGTGAGATTAAGGCCAACGCTTTAACTCACATGGCTAACCTGAGCCCCAGAACTTTAATTAATGAGAATTTCTCGAAAGAAATCCTCCTTGACCACACAGAAATCGAACCAACGACTCAGGAGCAATCCGAGAGGAGTTAGACGAAAACTTAGAACATGACTAACCTGAGGCTTTTTTTATTTATCAGGAAATGTTTAAAATATATTAAATTATATCTCATTCCCCAACGATGTATTGGAACGAGAATATCGTTTGTGACTTTCAAATGATATAATTTTAAGTGGAGTTTAAAAATATTTTTTTCATATATAATTAAGTAGGAGTACAATGGAACCATCAGAGATAGGAGTTGTCCAGGTGATTTTTTTTTTCTTTTTAAATTTTCCTAACTTAAACGTAAACAAAATTTTTTATACATTCATGTTTTCAAACGTATACCTGTGGCTAAATATCTCGTGTCGAGCTTAAATTTATAGTGGTGCTAACATAGGGATTCTTACATGGAAAGAAATAGAATGGGGGCTCAGGTTAGGTAGGTGTTATCTAACATAAATTAATATCATTCGCAAAGAAAATTCGAAATTTCATGTCATTTTGAAGTCGATACAATACTATTAACAGAGACTGTTAAACGATTTTTTCAAGAGTCCGCTTTAAACTAAGTATATTTTATAGTAATACAATCTATATAATTATAGTAAGTAATAATAGCACAC
This sequence comes from Riptortus pedestris, assembly GCA_019009955.1. Classification (NCBI taxonomy): domain Eukaryota; kingdom Metazoa; phylum Arthropoda; class Insecta; order Hemiptera; family Alydidae; genus Riptortus; species Riptortus pedestris. The sequence continues at coordinate 121,141,295 of CM032232.1, forward strand.
TATTTTCTATTTTTCCCTCACAAAGAATTTAAAAAATAATAAGCTGAGCATGAGATATATATTAGAATTAAGGAGGCTCGGGTTAGTCATGTGAGTTAAAGCGTTTGTCTAAATCTCATATAATAAACCTAGAGTGGCGAGTTCGATTCGTCTGACGACCTCTTTAAAAAAAAATATTTAGCTCCACCCTTGCTAGAAAAGGGTGGTAGCCTGTAAATAACCCATCCCGATTAGCCATAGTAGCAATAAGTGGGCGTTAATAAATAATAATAACAAATAGAATAGACTATATGAGTGGGCCTTTCCAGTACGTGAGAAATCTCCTTGGCTAGGTCTAGCGTGAGGAACTTTTATTTAAGTATACGCATTCGTCTATGGCTTCTATACAAAAGACATGATCACTTCCAACTATTCCTCCAGTGATATTATATTATTTTTTTCCTTCACATTCCATATTTCTTTTTTTTCTTCACGACGATCTGAGGGAAGAGATATTTCTTGTCCCAGTGTGAGATTTAATTAAGTAGGGAGGTGTCTCTAACAATCGGCCTATTGTCGACGGGTAGGCTTTGTTCGGCCAACAACCCATCAATGGGTTTTGTTGTGGTCAGCCTCCTTGACGGGCCTATCTGGGCATGGGATACACCTGCAATCAGTAATATCTTCATTAATATTCCGTAAAAAGTATATATAAAAAAAAAATCAGTAATATACGTAAACCCAGAAGATTTGCCACGGGGTGGCGTCATTTTCAAGTTAATTCGCTATTTGTCCCATAGTAAGCAAACTTTGTTAAAAACACTTAAGATAAAAATCTTCACTGGTATAATTCCTTAAAAGTGAAATCAGATGAGTAGAAGTGGAGGTTTACTGGACGCTGAAAATCCAAAAATATAAATAACTCCATATTGCAGTTATGAAAGAACTATAAATAAAAAAAAAAATGAATAATTTTCCTTCCATCATCATTGTTGCTCGGAGAACTTGGATACTGTGAGAAGAGTTGAGGCCTAACGGGTAGGTTACCCTTTCGTTCCGTGTCCACCCGCTTGTGACGTTGTATATAATGTCACATTATAATTAGGGAGCTTACGAACTTATTAGACACTATAGTTCATTAAGCAGCTGAGACTCGATTACAATCAGTAACCATTATTTATTATTGTCAGGTATGCTTGTCATATTTGCCTGGTCCTTCTTGTTTATCATACACTTTCTACGGCATCTTGCAGAGTTCTACTCATTATCGAAGTCTTACTCACCAAATTCAGGTCGTTTAGGTTTGTCATTAATCTGCATTATTTTCCCTTTCCTCCTGTTTTAGCAGATTTCCCTTAAGGGAAATCAGCTATTGAGGTTGTACTCATGACGGAATTTTCAAAATTGTTCTTCAATTGTCCATCGATCCTACCTACTAGATGAAGAAAATGAGGTCCGTTCAAAATTGTCTCTATCTATCTATCTATCTATCTCTCTCTCTCTCTCTCTCTCTCTCTCTCTCTCTCTCTCTCTATATATATATATATATATATATATATATATATATATATATATATATATGTATATATATATATATATATATATATATATATATATATATATATATATATATTTGTCTGTTACCGCTCTAGCGGTCGCAATTTTTGTTTAATCGTTACCAAACTCGATATTTAGTCGTTTTATGTAAAAAGAAAGATCAAGTTCGTTAACGGCTAAAATCGAACCAGTGGGAGGGGGGGGGTTTAGAGGGGAGGATTTTCGAAAATTCGAAATATCTCCGTTACTATACGTCGGATCGAAAAATTGCACAGAATCAATCTTATTGCAAATTACATTTACTATAAATATTGTTATATACATTTATTCTCTATCTTGAATATTACCTGAGAAATTTGCATTTTTATTAAATCGACGGCTAACGGACGAGTGACTTTCCCACCAAAAGCTATTTCGGCCGTTTCCTTGATTGCTCGCCTCTTGTGAAACGTCTCTATTGTAAATCTTCACGTGGGAAATCTGCTTAGTTTACGCAGCCCCTTCGCGACGGACTTTTATTTATTTGGACCTCATGGAGTAAGGCTTACAAATCGAAAACAATATCTCCGTTTCACACAAGCGTGTAATCCCAGCAAACATTTAGGACTTAATTTCCTTTAAAAAATTGTTAGTTGAAGTATTTCTCTTATACTCTGCTTAAATAGTGAACAACTGTGATTGTGAATTCCACACTATCGAAATCAAAATATGTGTGTAGCGACTTAAAACAATGTATCCACCAGTATTTTACCTGACATGTTATCAGTGGGATTTTGGATAAAAACATTGCTATTCGTAACACGTTTTTTGTGACTTAACAACGACTACGCCCACAGTGAATTTCATAAATACTGAACGCTCTCAAAATTCTTGGAATTTTCTAAACCGAAGATCCAAGAGTGGATTCTCTTGTATCGATTCTGTATACTGTGTGTTATATTTTGTCTAGAGTTACATAACATCGATAAGGCAGATAGAAGCAGGGTGATGTAGGCGTCGGATATTGTCACCGATATCTTGGCAGAATATCATTAAATACGTTCTAGCTTTATTTTTACTGATCCATCGCAGATTGACAACGTCTGATATCGAGTTGCGGGACGCCAACTGACAACTCATTGTCACAACACCGTTTTCTTTACGCCCCACATTGTCGACCGCATATATTTTTTTCTCATTTTTCGTTTTGAAATTTAAAAAAGAAAAAAAAATCTATTTGTCTAGCGCTATCTCTAATTAGTTCCGAGATGCTATTGATTAATTGAGTCTAAAGCAATCAACTGTGATATTTACTTTACAAATTTTTCCCAACACGTACCTCGTTGGTGCTATGGCAATCAACAGATCAATGTGACGTCACAGGAAACAAATTCAGAAACAGAAAATAAATGTGTGACAAACATTGATTTTTTGAAAAAAAATATTAAAATTACAAAATATTTATTAAAAATATTATAAATACAGGGGCTGCGTAAACTAAGCGCATTTTCCACGCGTGTCACGTATTTGCATTTATCTCAGAAAGTAAAAGTTCAATGAGAACAATATTTGGTATTTATTCTTCAAATAATGCGCTTCATAATATAACGGCTAATTGCTTATAAGACATGAGTAGGTGGGGGGGGGGGGGTCTGATTTCCAAAAACTATAACATGCAAATAAATCGGTTAATAATCAAAATAGTGAAAAAAATGTGCACAAAATCATTTATAGAAAATTACATTTTCAATAAGATTGGGTCTGTACAATTTTTCAATCCGACGCATAATTTCCTTTACAGAAAATCGATTTAAAAAAGTCAGTCACGCAGGGGCTGCGTAAACTAAGCAGATTTCCCACGTGAAGTTTAGTAATAGATAAATCAACATACTGATAACACAACAGCACCGTGAATAAATACAAACGGAAATAAGAAATTTTTCATCCAATTTCAATAACCTGCCGACAGGAAGCGTTAGGTCAGAAATGTAAAGAAACGGTTCTGTCCGCCTCACACCGGAAAGAAAAACAATTACTGAAATATTTTAGAATAAAACATATTAATTTTATTGCGAACTATTCACTATTTGTAGTACTGTAATTAATAATTAGTCAGAATAATTGTTATCTCAATCAATCAAATTTTTGTAGTCCAAAAAATTAAGACGGTGGGGGGGGGGGGAGTCACCAGGACATATTTGCATGTATCTTGTTTAATAAAGGTCTCTTGAATACAATTTTCGGTATTTAAACTTCTAATAATGTGATTTATTATGAAGTGGAGTATTGTGTATGAAACATGAGTAGAAGTGGCAGTTTGCTGATGGCTGAAAACTGAAAAATGCAAATATCTCGGTTAATATTCAAGATAGAGAATGAATGTATATAAAAATATTTATAGTAAATTTAATTTGCAATAAGATTGATTCTGTAAAATTTTTCGATCCGACTTATAGTAACGGAGATATTTTGAATTTTCAAAAATCCTCCCCTCTAAACCCCCCCCCTTCCACTGGTTCGATTTCAACCGTTAACGAACTTGATCTTTCTTTTTACATAAAACGACTAAATACCGAGTTTGGTAACGATCAAACAAAAATTGCGACCGCTAGAGCGGTAACAGACAAATATATATACAGTTTTGAATGGACCTCATTTTCGTCATCTACTAGGTAGGATCGATGGACATTTGAAGAAAAATTTCGAAAATTCCGTCATGAGTACAACCTCAATAGCTGATTTCCCTTGCGGGAAATCTGTTAAAAATACAGTAGTGAGGGTTCGCAATTATAACTAAAACAGTCATTTAGAAGCAAATTTTTCTTTTTGAGATGAATGCAAATACATGGCGCACGTGGGAAATCTGCTTAGTTAACGTAACTCCTGCGTGACGGACTTAATTTAGCATTTAAGTACCACCCCGATTTCTGGGGAAACGTCGATGAAAAGCCTCATGACCTACTCTGCTCCTGGAAGAGATCACCCCGCGGAGAGAGTATTTAACCCTTGGGTGAGAGATAAGCAACAGGTTGCAACTCCTAAGAACATCTCCAAACCACTTTCACCCAGAACCTGACACGATCTCTTCCTCTCTGTCTCCTACTACCCTCACGTCTTCTTTCTACTTAATCCTCTTTGGTCTTATCTATAGGGCATAACCACCCTAACTATAACAACAACTAAATACATTTCTAACAAATAAACCCTAACAAATAAATTTCTTTGGGCAACAACTTTGGTAAACTACGGCATTCCTTCCTAAACATATTTTCTGTTAAATTGTTTACTGCATATCAGAGCTCTTTTTCTAAAAAAAAAATAAAAAAATAAATAAAAAATAAAAATAAAATAAAAAAAATAAAATCCCGCTCATGTCTTCATTGTACTCGTAATTAACAAAATGTTTGATTGCACCTCAAGTGCTGGAACGATATTTTCGTTCCAATGCATAAAATCAAAATATGCCAGAACATAATTTATAAATCTTACCATGATTAACGCAAATGATTCTGTAGAATGTCTGTTATATCTCTATTAGAAACGGGGAAATCTGCAATTCTTGATTTCCGGCTTCCTCTAAACTCCCCTCCGCTTCGCGAATTCGGATAAAGTCCGTCACGCAAGGGCTGGGTAAACTTGCCAGATTTCCCTTATGAAGTTTAACAATAGATAAATCTACATGCTGTTAACACTACACCGCCGTGAATATTAAGTAAATAAATACAAAATGTAATAAGAAATCTTTCAGCCAAATTTAATAACCTCCCGACGGGAAGGGAAGCGTCTGAAATGTAAACAAACAGGACTGCCAACATCTCACCAGAAAGAAAACAATTTCGGAAATAATCAGAATATAACATATAATTTAATTTATAATGAATCAGAATAATTTTTATCTCAATGAATCAATTTTTAGTAGTCCAAGAACCTAAGACGGGGTTATATAGAGTATGGGGTAATGAGAAATCTTTTCTTCAATTTACATTTTAATAACCTCCACTATGGAAAGCATCTAAATTGTGTACGCAACCAGGTGCAATGGCAAACAGGTAAGCCAACCTCTCAGAGATGAATTGATAGAAAATAAATATTCTTCTCTGGAAAGAAAAACTACTGACATATATCTGAATATAACATATTCATTTTATTGTAACTTTTTACTATATCTAGTACTGTAATTTATAATGAATCAGAATAATTTTTATCAAATTTTAGTAGTCCAAGAACTTAAGGTGGGGTGAGGGGTCACCAGAGCATATTTACATGTATCTCGTAGAATAAATGTCTCTTGAAAACAATATATTCTACTTAAGCTTAGAATAATGTGATTTATTATATAACAGTGTATTGCTTATGTAATATGAATAGAAGTGGGGGTGCTGAAGGCTGAAAACTAGAAAAATACAAATGTCTCGATTAATGTTCAAGATAGAGAATAATTTATGCAACAATATTTATAGTACATTTAATTTGCAATAAGATTGGTTCTATACAATTTTTAGTCCGACGTATAGTAACAATGATACTTCGAATTTTAGAAAATTCCCCTTCTAACCCTCCACCCCTCGCACTTTTAGTCATCACAATTTAGAAAAAAGCAACATCATGGCTCTGTTCACTCATTGCTAGTAAAGCCATACTTCCACTCATTAGATTTTTACTTATACATGTAAGATATATGGTGTGGTGAGATCAGTAGTGTGCCATACCAGCAGGTTGGTAATCTGCTTAGTTATGCAGCCCCTGCATCATGGACTATTTCTGATCTCTTCAAATTTTGTTTATTTTTCCTGTTATCTATTAAGTTTTAGTGTATTTCACAATTATATCTTTTCACTCCTTTCTTTATTAACTTCAATTGTATAGTTTATTTTCATCTTAGAGCATATCACCTATATGGTGTTGTCCTAAGAAATTCATTATTTGATTCCCTTTTTAATGTAGCTAACCTCTTTGTTGTAGTTATGAAGAGCACAGTTGACATCCGGAACAGACCTCGCATCCCAATCCCTGACGAGGACCCTTACAGCGTGGCTACCAGCACTGGTGGAGCTAGCAGCGGGAGCAGTGGAGGCAGCGTCCAGCATGCTCCTACCAGGCGTAGCGACAAGCCACCCAAACTCCCTCCAAGGGACAACACATACCCACATCATATACCTAAGGTAAGTAGAAGATCTCACATGTCTACTGAAAACAAACGAACAATATAAAAGTTACTTCTTAAAGCAATATGGACATACGCAATAGAAGTGTGGGGTACAGCAAAACCTTCGAGTATCAGACGCATCCAGACCTTCCAATCCAAAGTCCTGCTCACCATAGTAGATGCTCCTTATTACGTTACAAAGCACAAACTCCACAATGATCTTAATATCCCATTTGTATATCCTGATTCCCTTAAGATTCAGCAAATTCCACAGCAGGCTATCCAATCATCCTAATCCACAAATCCTAGCCCTTTCCAGTACCACTCATCCATATTCCCCTACACGGCACCTCAAGAGACAATGGCCCAGAGATCTCCCATAGAAGTGTAAAGTGAAGTGATAGCAGTGGCTATTTTCTTATCAAGTGCCATTCCTCCTTAGCTCTTGACTTCCTTGCCAGGCAGGGAGAGGCTGCTCCTCTCATCATGTAGCTTATGTCGAGAGTAATGGAGGACTATTGTATTGTACGTATCACACATTACCAAATGCATTTAAATACAGACAGTAACATTCTTAAAAAAAATAAAATAATAATAATAATAAGATAAGTACCCTCATTGTAAGTCTTTAGTTCAGGTCGAGTATGAGAGTAACATTTAATAAGTCCCCACGAGAAAGTTTTAGGACTGAATGTGGACAAAAGCCTAGACTGGTTTGGTCATATATAAGAATTATGTACGAAAATAAAATCTCTTTGCTTGTTATTTATTTATTTAGTACAGTAATGCAGCACTGGTGATCTATTCTTTCACAGGTCTGTTAGTGCCAGCCGTCATAAACATGTTTAAGAATTGAAAATAAAAAAATCATAATTATATAATCTGTAGTATAAAGTAGAAATAAATAAATAATTTTTATTTTTTACCTTTATTTATTGAAGACTGAAAAATTGTCTAAATATAACCAAATATAATAATACCAGGGGCTTAGACTAAAAATGAAATTGAAGTATTTATTTCATTAAGTCATGATAAATAAATGTAAAAAAAATATATTAATATATGACTGTGAGTTTATTCTCCTAGTTTTAATACTAATAATAGTTAAAGGGGCTCAGGTTAGCCCTGTGAGCTAAAGCATTGGCTTTAACTTACATTGTAAACCTAGAGTGGCGTGTTTGATCCCCGTCTGGGCAAATAGGAATTTATTTAGTGACAAACTCATTAAATAAAATCCTTAGTCCCCTAACCACCCCTAACCACCCATGACTAGAAAAGGATGGTAACTTGTAGATAACTCATTCCAATTAGCCATAGTTGCATAAAGTGGACGCTAATAAATAAATAATAATAGTTAAATTTTATTTTAAATAAGTATATGTTCATTTATTTTATTTTCTTATTTCTTTCTAGCCTGACTATGATGACATTGAAGATGAAGAAAATACAATTACACCAAAAGCAAATTTTCCAAGCTCCCGAGGAAAAGACAAATCAAAAGATTCAAACAAGCATGGTGAGATTTTTTATTTATTTTTCTTTCGGCTCCATATTTCCATTTTATTTTCATCACCTGAAATTGTTTTTTCCCCACTCTCATTATTCATAACAGACGCCGCTGATATCTGAAAAATAATTCTTAATTGAACATTGTCATATGAAACAGCAAGTCACCTAGCCCCTTCATGTATTGTTCATGCCGATGTCTGCCATTTCTTTTTTCTTTGCAGTAAGGATTGAACTGATTTCAATTAAGACATGACTGCTGTGAGAAACTATTATTTAAACATAGCACCCGCCAAAATATAGTTGCTTGGATTAATTAATTCCATTTGATTGTTAATTAAAATTTTGTTTATATACTTGTAAATAGAAAAACTACAAAAAACAGTAAAAAATTTACAAGGAAATACAGAACCAACAACAGAATACACTGCATTAGTAATTTTTATTAAACTACTTCTTCAAAAAAATGAATGTCAGGATATCAATTGAGTTTAAATTTTATGTGGTGATCTCTTATTGTAATCGTATAAAAACCATTGGCTAAAGTAAAAGAAAATAATGAAATAATAAGAGATTTGCGTTATTGTTAAAAATATGTTGTTGGACAGTTACTGTGAACAATGAGTTTTAAATTGATTTTTCTAGGTGTACGTGGCTTCTCAATTGATAAAGAGGATCTCATTTTCTATAGAAAAAGTCCATTTACAAGCCACTGGGGGTGGGATTTATTTCTACCCTAAAAAAAAGTTAATTTCGTACCAAAAATTACTAAATATTGTCAAATAACTATCATGCACATACCCCATGCATTTCCTAATTAAGTAAATCCTATGCAAATTTCACGTTTGGAATTCAAGAATTCATACTTCTCTTTCATTTATGTTTTCAAACATTCCTGTTTATATAATTACTACCAATATTTATATACTTATAAAATTGTATATTTCCTCGTAGTCTCATTAATTGCAAACTTGAATGCACAGTTTCACTAATTCACATGCCAATATATTTTAGGAAGTTAGTACTAAATCTACAACTTCGAGCATAATATCAAAGCATTGACTGAAATTCTTTAATTTATTGAATGTGCATTGAGTTCAATGATAAACGCAACACTATGTTTTTAGAAAAAGCCTTAATATTTTTATTATTACAATATCAATATCAGAAGATATCAAATAATAGGAACCATTTCCTAAATTGGTTTAAGCTATCCGTTATGTCGTCCTCAAATGCGTACAGGATAGATCTTGTCTTTATGACTTTCCTTTTAAAACAGAATTATTAATCTGTATTAACTCCTTTTTTTGAGGAATAGCAACTAATATTTAACTGATTTATTTTTGCAGATGATCCCTATTATTGTGGGTTCAGAGCTCGAGTTCCAAATTATGCAGCCAAGAGTAAATCGAAGGACGGTAAAGTGCCAGCCGGTGGTCGGTATGTTCTGCCGCCCGGCCCACCAGCCAGCTCCCATCTTGGACTTCACCATATTCATCACCTACCACAACCACATCATCCTGTCATGTGGCATGCTCGCTCATACGACAGTGGCATGGGTACGTATAATTAATCATGCCCAGATTTCGACTCTGCCAAAATACAAAAAAATAGTACAGAGTGCAGAGCAATTGATATGTAATAAAGTGAGGGTAAAAATAGGTTAGATGCTTGATCCCACTACTATAATTCACCACTTCACTACAAGAGCTACTAGAATCTAGGGATTGAGTTGTTCTGGTAGCCTTCTTCAAATAAGCTGCTTATGGTAAATTAGATCTAAAGCCCAGTTTGTGTATCAAAAAATGTGGCATAGTAATACACAAACTAAGGGGGGTCTTATGTGAGTGATATTATCAAAAGCAACAGTATATAAAGATATAACAAAAAATAAACACGCAAATGGTAATTGAACATAATTTTTTGGATTAAATCAGAACTTCCAAGAAAGAATTTTAATTGTATCACAAATAAATTGTTCCAGTCAAAAGCCTTGATTGATTCAATCATATTGAAGAATTGAGTAAGCAGTTAAAATCGCTTTGTTTCTTATTAAAATATGTTAAAAAATATTTTCCAATGGAAACTCTACTATTAATGTACTATTGATATTTCTATAGTTGGTTAACTTATAGTGTTGTGAATTGGGGCAACTCCAAAAATCATATTTAATTTGCAAAAGAGAGCAATAAGGTTTATATACAACAGGAAGTTGAGAGCCTCCTGTCATCCTATTTTTAATGAGTCAAAAATAATGACTTCCCTTAATGTATTTGTACCAAACTATATTGTTTGTGAAACAAAACATGAACATGTTTTACAAAAATAGCCTAACACATAACCATAAAACAAGATTCAAGAATATGCTTCAAGCCCCAACCACAAACATAAATATTTTGAGAAAAGCGTATCATTTTCAAGAGTAAAACTCTTTAACACTCTGCCCGAATGTATCAACTCTACCCTAAAAATACTGAGTTATGGAAGCATATTCTTAATAAATTTGAACTTAGAGGAATGTACTTGCAATGGACCGTAAAAGTTGTTTCTGATTAGAAGCGTTACAATCATTAGGTCAGGGATGGAAATCAGAATTCAGTCTTTTTCATTTAATATATACTTTCCACATTGATTAAATGCATCAATTAAAAAAAAAAAAAAATGTTTAAGCCTTAGTACAGTTAATGATTCCTATCCTATCCTAGTTTGCATAAGAGTTAGTTCAATTAGCTGAGGATTAAGTTCCCTCTCATCTTAAACTCAAAAATAAAATATTTAAATCCTATATTTAAAAGAACAGTCTGCACAATTTTCTTTTAATAATGTAGTAATTGTTGTAGGTGGTATTGGGTGGAAAAATCAAATAAAATGTTTAGAAACATTTGATTAAAAACATTTTTATTGGTATCATTAATAGATTCTTATTTTGTTATTTATTTCTATTGTTAAGTTCTGAACTAATTGGTCTCAGTTCAATCTAACTATTCCTAATATAGCATAAACTAGTGGTATTTCTTAATCACCCTGATATGAGCTAATTACTTCCTTTAAAAGGCCAAGGTCAGCCACTCATTGCCTTTCGTATTTCCACAATATGTGTAAATGTTAGTTGTTTAAGCATTAAGAACTTCATTATTCAAGTAGTTTTCACATTGCTTTACAATTTTCAATGGGAACAGTGGCTGATGAAGAGAACAGTAATTTACGCAGATCTTATCTACACGAAAATTAAAGTTCACAAGCTCAAAGTCCATCCAAAGATTGGGAAAATGATGACCCCTTCCCTCCCATATTCTAATTATAAAAAATAAATTTCATAAGATACACCCTGCTTAACTTTGTAAAGCTAAAAATAATAAATTTCACATAATTTTGAATATGATTTTATATATATTTGTTTTAGATCAAAGGTACTTTTGGAATATTGCACCTTCAGTAGGAAAGTGACTTGAATTTTAAGAAACAAATTTAAGAAGTGCCCGGGAAAAAGTATTTATGTAAGTCCACATTTTCCATACAATAATTATGGCTTCACGTTTTCGGTGCTGGATGGTGCAGGAAGCATACTAGGTTAGTGAATAAAGCTGGCTTTTCTTCACAATAAATCTCGTGCAGTTTTGGAGCATCAATGCCCTAACAGTGAAAAGTGCTAAAACACGTCTCGAGTCCCCTTAGTGAATTCCTCATTTTTGTGATGGCACTGATAATCAAGCAATGTTCTCAAAGCATTCTAGATCATGATGAATTTATTGTGAAGTGAGGCCTGAGCGATCACCAACCTGAATTATGACTTCTACCATCCATTACATCAAACAGCTTTTTTTTTAGTCATAAATTCATTTCTTTTAGTTATTTCAATGCTCCCTAAATTATCATGTTCTTAAATTAGTCATTTCCTGCTGAAGTTACAATATGTTTCAAAAAATATTTACTGATTGTAGTAATATACTAGTTATTTGAGCAGCAAGAATACATCAAGTATAGCTTTGTGTCCTTCTGCAACTTTAAAACAAATAATGTTCTATTTATGTTAATGCAATACCAGTAATCTCTCATAAATTGAAAGAGTAACTATTTATATAAACAAATAAGAAATGGAAATTCTAAGGTATGGAGTGCTACTCAATATCAAGCCTATCTTTATGAGTTCATTATATGTATGATATACCTGAAGGTGCAAAATTGTGAATAATTGAAAACTGAAAAAGTATGTCACCAGTGTATTTAACCCTTTCCTTGCACAAAACCACTATAGTGGCACTATAGTGGTTTTTGAATCAAGCATCCTTTTTTTATTGTAATGTCTGCTTTGTAAACGCTCTTTAGTCATTAGCAAATTTGTATTTTTTACTAGTGTTAAAACTAGACATTTGTTTTTGGGAAAGTAATTATTAAATGATAGAATTGTTTAATATGAACACACACACACTAACAAATGAAACAAATAAATTTACACATACAACATACATGCAAAAAGCCTGCCACACAGGGCTGAGTAAACCAAGCAGATCCCATGTGCTAGAATGACACCTCTTAAGGAGCAATTTTAGGCATGATGTTAGTGTGTCTATCTGTACCATTATATAAGATTTTTAGTATATGTGTTAAATAATACATTAAATATTATTTTAAATTAGATAATCAAATTAAAGTGATAATTTTTATAATATCACGACAGATTAATAATATTTATTTACAATTTTTGGAATCATTTTAATGGAGATTATCTTTAAATAATATTAATAGCATTTCTATCTGAAAGTTAAGAGATCATTACTCAACTATTCAATAAAGAATTTATAAGAAGGGCATTATATGCATTTGTTGGGTCTAATTGATAAATAAGATCAATATTTTATTTTTATGGTAAGATGTTGTTACAGATTCTGAGTTCATTGATTCTCCATATAACCATATTTACGGGCGCCTTCCGATCCCAACGAGGGGCTATATTCCACCATCACCTAGGACCATGTACATAGGAGAGTGGGATTGAGAGATCTGCACACAAACCATTATAATTATATTTTATTTGTATATATTATTCAAAAATATTTTAATTATAAAAAAAAATTCTTGAACGTCCAATGAGTTATTGAATAAACACAGGATAAACCATCCTTTACGCTTTCATGATCAAACATGGTTTATTTGTGTTATTTAAGTAATGCAGTCAAACTTCAGAGATTGTTTTAAATTCAGAAATAATAAACGGAATTATTTTTTTATTTTAAAGTTTTCACTTACAAATTAATTAAATTCACTTAATATTACTGTTAAAAGAAATTTTTACCATAAATAAAACCTGCGAGACTCATTGTGACTTGTGTAAATTGTAAATAGTTTCGTTGACTTAATTATTTTAATTAGCTCTGAGGATTATCTGACTCAATAATAAACCTTGGATAATTCTCAGAAGTATAATAATTTTAGTACTAGGTAAATAAATGCTTTTTTTTTAATTGCAATTTATAGCTCATCAAGAGTTTTACACTCAAAGAGTGATTTTTAATGGTTAACCAAATATGGATGTTACTTTTATAATAGACATTTCTAATTACCATGTATGTACAGTTATGTTTATTTGTATGTCACTGTCTTCATTTTATTTTCTTAGTTATTATGTTCGAAGTTTCAAAATATATATATTTCACTACGGAAGATAATATTTTAAAACTGTGAAGTGATAAAATGACTTATTATTTTTTTTTTTGTATTGTAACTTAATATGACAAAAGATTTTTTGACGTGTTATATGTATATTTCAGTATAAATATATTGTAACATGTAATATATAGTTATATTTATATATTTTCTCTAATGATGTATAATAAATGTATTCAGATATGTTGTGTGGATGAAATGAATGTTAGTGTGAATGAACTCATATGTGTTTTTTTTTTGTTAAAAGTCATCAAGTTTTGTAAGTGATTGAAATAAAATGGTGATGGAGTTATTCATTTGTTGTTTATATATTGCACCCAGTTCCAGAATAAATTTTATTTCAATATCTATGTATTTTATACATTTTCAAAAAATAATGTAGGATAGTTTTGATTTAACCAGAACATTTTTATATGTTTTCATTAAATATAAACACAGTAATTTGGTATGCATTTGAACAAATATTTGGATTAATACACCAAATCAATCCTCATTTTTGTTGACAGAGTCTATAAATTGTTCTAATTTTAGCAGATTTCCCTTAAGGGAAATCAGCTATTGAGGTTGTACTCATGACGCGATTTTCGAAAAATTTCTTCAAATGTCCATCGATCCTACCCAGGAGATGACAAAATGAGGTCCGTTCAAAAATTATATATATGCCTGTTAACGGTCTAGTGGTCGCAATTTTTGTTTGATCGTTACCGAACTCGATATTTAAACGTTTTAGGCAAAAAAGACAGATCAAGTCGTCTCGTTAATGGCTGAAATCGGACCAGTGGGAGGGGAGATTTTGGAAAATTCAAAATATCTCATACGTCGGTTAACATACGTCGGACCAAAAATTGTATAGAACAATCTTATTGCAAATTAAATTTACTCTAAATATTGTTCTATACATTTATTCTATATCTTGAATATTAACCGAGATATTTGCATTTTGGTTAAATGTGCGCGGATAACGCATGAGTTTCCCGCCAAAAGCTAGTTTGGCCGTTTCCGTAACTGCTCGGCTCTCTTATGGAGATTTCTCTATTGCATAACTTCACGTGGGAAATCTGCTTAGTTTACGCAGCCCCTGCATGACGGACTTTTTTCTTTAGACAATAAATTAATCATTAGATTAGTTCAAGATTGTTCTGAAGATTCTTTTTAAGATTCCTAAATTATTCACATTCACCATACTAAATCTTCTGACTTTATATCTTTCAAATCTCTGAATGAAGAGAATTCTATACTACTGGATGAAAAATAAAAACCAATAGTGGCATAGGCATCTCTTATTTAAACAAGTAGAGTTCACAGTAGTCAAAAGTAAATTACATTTCTTGGAGTTAGTGCGTATGAACTGACAGACTTATTAAATGCTCAAATTGTGAAGTTATAAGACATGTATAAGGTAAAACTTGTCAAAATATTACATGAAATTTACTTACAGAGTTAAAACCATCTTACTATCATTTAAAAAGGAGCTGATGTATTCATCTAAACACTGCAGTGGAAAACGGATGTACCAAGTATACAAAATCTTATATGTACACCACTTGACTTCTTGTTCTATTAAGTTAAATAAACAAAATGTATATTGTACATCTGTCTGATGTTTTCGTTCCAATGCATTGGATAAAAAAAAAATTATAAAACATATCATCATGATCTAAAGGCTACACATTGTAGTTGCAATCATTGTATTCTTTCAGAAGCTGCACTTTTCCCAATTACTGTACTCACAGAAATCCATAAGATGTCTTCAAAATAAGATATTATAAGCCTCCCAGTTCCCCTATCCCCAAGGACCTTACCTCCAAATATATTTGCGATGAAATCATGCATAAAACATAACCTATACGATCTTTTTGTACCAATACATACAGAGAAATACGATTTTTTTAAATATTTTCGCCAACATTCTAGATCCCTTCCCTTAGTGGATTTTGATCAAAAGGGGAGGTGCACAAATATATGTTACAAAAATCCCAATTATAAAATTTCAGCATTCTAAGGCTAGTCATTTTTGAGTTAGTGAGATACATGCAGAACTCACACCAAAATTACTCAAAATGGGTTTAGAGTGGCTCAAAACGGATAATTCCATTGAAATCTGAAAACCAAATTTTGTTGCAAATACAATACTTACTTAACTTTGCACAAGAAAGTAATAAAAGTCTGTCATGCAGCTGATGCAGGGGCTGCATAAACTAAGCAGATTTCCCGCGTGAATATTAATAATAGATAAACGATAGATAGATAGATGTTGCTAACACAACAACGCCGAGAATATTAGGTGAATAAATACAAACGGCTATAAGAAATCTTTCCTCTCCCGGCGGAAAGCATCTCAAATTTAAATAAACAGTTCTACCAACGATACAGGTGGGGGGGGGTGTCTCACAAGAACATATTTGCATGTATCTTGTATAATAAAGGTCTCTGGAGAACAATATTTGGTATTTAATTTAATTTTCAAAATTCTCCCCCTCTAAACCCCGCCTCCCCCTGGTCTGATTTCCGCCATTAACAAACTTAATCTTTCTTTTTACATAAAACGACTAAATACTGAGTTTGGTAAAGATCAAACAAAAATTGCAACAGCGGTAACAGACAAAAATATATATATACAGTTTTGAACGGACCTCATTTTCATAATCTACTGGGTAGGATGGATGGGCATTTGAAGAATAATTTTGAAAATTACATCATGAGTACGACCTCAATAGCTGACTTCCTTTAAGAGAAATCTGCTAAAATGCAGACTACCAAGTGACTACCCAGTACAACATTTGACAGGCTTGGAGTTTGTGCCCTCAATAGTTGGTGAAAGCTTTGTCACAAGTATTAAATGACCAACCAGAAACAATGGCACCACTCACAGAACCGACAATAGTGTTGCATTTAGTACTTCATAGTAATATTAGAAGCATCTGGGAATGCCCAGCAATTAAAGTTACTTATATAAAAAATAAATGTTTAAATTAATGGGAGAATTCAAAAGTAAATGTATATTTTGAAAATCCGTTGTAAGTTTATTCTTCCTCAGCATTTTGTTCTTCAGCTTCAACTTCCTGTTCCTGTTCTTGAGCCTCATTTTCATCTTCGGTAGCTTCTGCACTATACTCAAGTTTAGTAATTTCATGCTCCTTTTCCAAACTTTCCAAGCTCTCTTCTTCAGAGAATACTTCACTAGATGGTCTCCTCAAAAGATCAAGTTGCTTCTCTTCAGGATTTACAATTAGTGTCTGCTGGGAGAGGTATTCTTCTATCCATTTTACCATGTTGCAATAGAACAATGCCTTCCATTTCATATTATTCAAAACACATTCCACAGCCAAATTGAGATAAAAAAGAATAGGCTCATTGATCGGAAGTAGCATCTTGAATTCAAGAACCTTGAAATTGATACATTTTTAAAAAAAGAATTTAAAAAACATTGAATTAATTAAAGGGGAATAATTAAAACTTATTATATAAAGTTATCTGGTCTTTTGCAAGAGCTTGGGACAACTAGATTACAGTACATTTTTCAATGATAAATGTCAAATAAATGTTAATAATAGAAAAAACTGTATCCACTTCTAAGACATAGAAACCCCATAAAATAATTACACAGTTTTATAAATATGCAAACAGCAATTTGTTTTCCTGAGTCTAACTCCATCTGTAAAAGTTCATAATTCAGCACTACTACTTCACTAGACATTCACCTTCATTTATACAATATTTCTCATCCTCACTATTGTAGTATGACGACAGAAATACAGTGTTGTAAAATTATATTAGAATATTTTTTCCATTTTCTATCAAATCAAATTTGTTTTCAGGATATATTTATAATCAGAGTTAACTTGTTTTAATCATTCAAGAAATGTGAGCAAAAATAACTTAATTCTATTACTTATTTAAAATTGTGGACTTTAAGTTTAAAAGTTCCTGGCTCAAGAAATAATTTTTCCCCTTTATACTTAGTCAATGAAAAGTGGTTCTCCTTTTCCCTGTTTCATTTCATTATTAATTATTATTATTTTTTTTTAAGTTCTTCCATTTTGATGTTTTATAAGTTTTAAATACATATATTTGTTTATTGTGGAAAAATTAAATGAAAATAAAAGAAAAAAATAATGAAATAAAAACATAGGAGGGGAAAAGAAAATAATTAATATACTAGGAGATCTCAGGGAAAAGGAAAAATAAAGAAGAAATGCTACCTGAGTGCAGATCTTGAAGTAGAGTAGGTGACAGTGGACCGAAACAGGAAAGATTAAAAGAAATATAAGCTATGCATTCACAGGAAACACTCACAATTACGTATTATGAGATACGGGGAAACTCATGAAAACAGTCCTCAGGAGGACACGTGAAAAATATATCAGAGGTGTGGAGACACTAATCTGACCAGAGAGTTCAGAAGAGAACTGACTCACTTGAATGAGAAAAATCCTTACTAGCGACAGTACTGCAAAAATAAGCCAGGGGTATACACATTTTGAAATATTGAACAATTATTATTAAATTTAAATATATATGAATAATTTCAAATAGTTATTTATTACTGAATATTTTCGAACTTTTTTTTTAATTCCTGTTAATTATTTTCTTCATTGATTATATTTTCTTGTGTTTAGTTTGTTCTACATTATGTCGACAGCTCGTGAATGGTTACTATGTTTAATATTTCTTAAAAATTTGTTTGCACATTTCATAAGATGTTTTTGGTAGTATAATAACCAAAATATTTTATCGGTGCTATTGTCCTATAATAATAATCTCGAATTCGAGAGTTATTATATTTAATAATTAACTTGTAATAATTATTATTATTATTATTTATTAACGTCCACTTTTTGCAACTCAGGCTAATTGGAACGGGGTCCCTACAGGTTACGACCCTTTTCTAGCCAGGGTGGGACTTAGGATAACTTAGGATAGGGACTTGTAGTAATCACTTAATATTATTCTATCCATTTTATGAATTCTCTGATAGCGTAGCCTCAAAAATGAAAAATAAAAATGTTTCCCTTAAATCATGGTTTAGGTTGACGATATTTATAAATTTAACCCTGAGTTATGGGATCTTTTATTAGTCACAAATCTTCTGATATATACATTAATGGTTAAGAAGATAGACATATAATGTCATCTAGGATCTATTTTAGAAACAAGATGCTTTGCTGGCTACGATTTGTGGATGACTTCCTGTGTGTGTTTAAGGGATCGAGAGAGGACCTTAATCACTTCTATTATCGGAAACGCAGGGAACAAATCACTTTACACTGATTAAATATGAATCAATACAGATATAATTCAATGTGATAAAAGCCACAGAACAAAACGGTGTCAGCCATGATCACAATCATTCCAACAAAATACAGGATTGCCACAGCAACATGATATAAATATAAATGTGAATTATTTCAAAACTCCCTCTTAATCATAACAAAAAGATTAAAATCTTATAAGGTTTAACATAAGAAAGAAAAACTCAAATTCAGAAAGGGGTCTTGGTAATTACATCAGCTATTTGGGTGCAAGTCCCTAAATAATTAATTTTAATTATCGCTTTATAGACTAAATACTTTACAAAGTTATTTTTTGTGTCAGAATGTTTTGACTAGTTTGTTTCAAGTGTCACAAATATTTTTATAGTCCCTTAATTGTCTTCATAATTATTAATAATACTTTAAGGATCAAACATTTCTACAATCAATGTTTGCAGAAATCAGACTTCAAGGAGACAGACACCCCATGCATAATATTTTGCTTCTCAACTGCTAAGTGCTACTACAGACAATTTTCTTGATCCTCAGCTAACAATATTTTCCTTAATTTTTATTGTGTTGCCTGAAATGCCCGTTCTATCATTTATATCAAACCCATAATCAGCATCAACTAGAGTTTGAGATACTTCTCTTGAAAATATTAATTTAGCATTTGGTAATTGTGCCATTGCTTGTTGCAAGACGATTCGACGAAGAAGATAAAAATAAAAGAGTGTAGTAAAGGGAAGAGGAAAACAATTTTCAAAGGAACAGCATATCAAAATATTATTTATTTTCAAAATAATACAAATATACAATTATAAATTGCACAATAAAATACACTTGCCAATATTTTTAAGACCCTGAGACCATACTATACTTTCAGAAAGCTTTTTGGTGTTTTAAACATGAACAAGAAATACAAATCTTTGGTTCAGCAGCTCGCAAGGGCTAAGGTCTGCTAGACACTTTCCCTGCTGTATTTTAGCAAAGACTGAATGGCACTACTTCATTATTCAAGTAGTTACTATTGCTTCAAAATGCCGATTGATATCCTAAAGAATTGATAGAAGTGCAAGCTCAAATCCTAATAACCTCACAGCAAAATTTGATTTAGTGTACAAAGCCCAGTCTTTAACCTGGATTTTCTAAACCAATAAACTAGTATGCTATTCATACTAACTCTGCCCCCTTGTGAAACGACTAAGATTAAATATATCACATCAGAGTTTTTTGGCATAGTTAAATGCGTAAAAAGTATTTTTTTTACCATAATCAGAGTAATATTTCACCCCCCCCCCAAGCTCATTTTGGTCACTGAAAACATCATCTTCTTCCTTCAATAAAGACTTTCTATTAACAGACGTATTAATTTAATTTACAAGAGATATATTCTGACGAAATTCATAAGTTTAACACTTTATACTGAAATATAACCTAAAACCCCCGAATCCCAAAGCAAAAAAAACACCACCACCAATGATCACCATAGCCCATGAACCCATAAACCCTTATTTTGAAGAGAAAAGGAATATTTTCAGAGGCCACAAAAAGTATTAGAAACTGAAAATAAATTGCAGTGAAATTTAGTCATGATTATACAAAGAAAAAAAAATCTGTCACTCTAA
This sequence comes from Riptortus pedestris, assembly GCA_019009955.1. Classification (NCBI taxonomy): domain Eukaryota; kingdom Metazoa; phylum Arthropoda; class Insecta; order Hemiptera; family Alydidae; genus Riptortus; species Riptortus pedestris. Next base: position 121,162,006 of record CM032232.1, read on the forward strand.
GATTAGAATATAAAAAAAACACAATGTGATGGAGCAATACTAATGCCAAATTAAGATCCAATATAGAAAAAAACCTTTGGTACAGTATAGCCTCATCTGAGGGTCTAGAGTTTCAATTTTTTTAGTCCTGAGATATTATTAATAAAAATTAACACTCGTGGATGACTGGTAAAATGATTTTAAAATCGAGAGAAGCCAAGCAGCCAAAATAAAATAAATAACTTATATATTATAAAAATATAATAAAATACATAAACTTCTGGCATAAATTAGGCTTCAAATGAGCAACAATAATTAAGTGTTATTGTACACATTTTAAAAGCTGACACAAAGAAATAAAAAAAAAGAAATATTGCAAAAAAAGAATCATTAAACACAAAGTTTCTCGAGGGCGGGATCAAGAGATCCTTTTGGATCATAGTTCTTCAGCCAATCTCGTATCGCTGAGTAATTAGTGCTCGACCATTGGATGTTAAGATGAATCTTTTCAAGGGCCATTTGACGCCACCTCACACCAGCTCCAGCATTTGGATATTTTTCAAAAAACTCAGTTGTCTTTTAAATAAAACAAGAACAAAAAAAAACTTTTAATATAATTAAAAACAAAATTTCAGACACAATAATGCTTAATGGAAAATATTTATTTTATGCCACACGTCGAAGGTGATTGGCAAGAGGTTAAGTGGCGTTGAATTACTAGAGTAATCTATTTATGCCATTATGTAAAACCTGATACTTTATTCATACATTATGGAAAAAAACCCTTAAATATCTGAGGTTTTCTCGTATCCATACTTTTTCTATTGGGATATAATAAAAGTTATCCATCGTAAATATTAATTCTATATGTATTGGTAAATATTTATATGTTTTAGATATGTTAATAAGTGTGTTATATATTAGCTGCTGGTCAGTTAGTAGTTCAGTCATATCATGGGGAACATCAAGGTTTTTTGAATGTAGCATGTTAGTATGTGTTTTATAGTTAGGCACATATTGCAATATTTGCAAAACAGGTATGGCCAACCATTGACATGATGCGGGCCAAACTTCAGTGTGCAAATACGTTCACAAATTTCTTAAAAGTAGTGCATTTTAAAGTAGTGTTCATAATTTTTAACAACAGATATCAGACATGAAATTATATGATAATGTAATTATAATACAATTTATTAAAATAACAAAATGAAATTAAAAATTTAATAGGTACAACATTATAATTAAATCGTACGATTTGGAATTATTACAATTAATGAGACACTTGAGTTTGAATTTAGGAAACTAATCCATCGATGTTTGGATTAATTCCACTGATACAAAGACGAAAAGAATTTTCCAAATTATCGTCAGTCAGCCTATACAGTACAATGTATTGATTTATTAACTTTCATCATTGAAAAGAACTGTTCGATTTCTAAGTACTGCTAAACCCACAAATCTCTCCTCATCTTCCTTATTTGGAGTAAGTAGTGTAATATTTTTGTTTAATTGGGTTTTCATAATGTCTCATGGGCTGGATCAAACCTAACCGTGGGTTGGTGGTTGCCCACATATGGCATAAAGAGTTGTCTGTTATGAAACTACTTATCATGATCTAAAAGATATGCGTTGTAATTGCAGCAATGTTCTTTCGGAAGCTGCACTTTTCATATAACTAAAGTCACCAAAATTCATGAGAATTTAACTTCCATGGTAATATTGAGGGAAGAAATGCCGGACAGTGGTTTCCTGCAGGCTTCTGTTCTTTTTTTCTCCTCATAGTAACCCAATGAGAAGTTATTTATTTGAATACATGTTTCATTGCCACATGGCATATTACATATATGATTATGTTTAAATAACTTTTTACAATACTATTTAATGGGTTATTACCATATAATCAAATTTAATAAAAAAATAATAATAATAAAAATAAATTAAAAACAGAATGAAATAAAAAAAAAATATAAAATAATAATAAAAAAAAGTAAAATAAAATAATGAAATAAGTAAGAACACTACAAATAAAATTAACACGTTCGCTGCTGTATCGGTCCCCGGGGTCCGATCATCATCAAGTCTATCAGGACGGGTCCCTTCTCCTTCAGTCTACTCCAAAAAACGAAGGCTGTAGCAAGCTTATTATGAGAGATATTTTAACGGGGATTGGATGTAATTTGTTCCTAGAACCTGTAGCTTTAGTTAATCTAGAAAAATACTATAGGACGCCGGGGACCGTAACTGTCTAGAAATAGAGAACTCGAATTTGGTACGGCACCACCCCCCCCCCTGGTGCCCAATGCTAATTCCAGTCACAATTTGGTCAAAAATGAACTGACTTGAATCTGTTTTACTTTCCATGCCCCCCCCCTTCGCTCATTTACCGTTGTGCTGCACATAATATGTCTTGTGGTCAGAAATTAGTAGAGTAAGCACTATCTGTAACTCTTGCCGACAGCAGTGAAAGTGAGTGATACGACTTTGTGACGATAGTTTTGCAGACAAGAACTATTTGTCCTCATGTTTTAGTTCAACTACTGACCTAGAAGAGCTTACGAGTTTAGTATGCTTATTGAAAATAGCAGCTGACAATGTGTTAAAAAATGTACATTAGTTGTAGGCGACATCGGACGCCGGGGACCGCTCCTGGCTTCGCTAGTGCTAGTTCTTGGGTTGGAGTACTGATGGCTCTGCTAATTCATTCATTTAGTTCACTAGAATTGTCAAGAGATAGCGTTACCTTCGAGAACTACATCGGCCCCCGGGATCCGATACAGATTTTAACGTTAGGAGAGGCATTGGACGCCGGGGACCGGTGCAGATGGTGGTGGAGTATATCATATATAGACTGCAGCAAAGAACGTGTTAATAAATGAAAATGATTAATTCCCATAAGGGAAATCTGCAAAAAGGGTGGTAATCTGCAGTCACCTTGTCCAAATTGGCTATAGTAGCCCAAAGTGGGTGTTAATAACAAATTACTTACACACAGTGATTGCATTGGTAAGAGCAAAATTTTGGTCTGTAATCATGAATTTATTGCATAAAAATCAGTAAACTGTATATTAAAAAATGATAATAATACCTCTTTTAGTTTCTCTTCAGTACCGAACTGGGAGCAAATGTTATAGACGCTCTTGCACAGGTATACATTCTCAAGAGTAAAGCGATCAACAAGAAATTCCCATTCATTTCTGAAAACAAAAAAAAAAAAGAGGAAAAACTTATGATCTGCCCAAAAAACATGCAAATGCACACAGATTAATGCACTCACCTAAAAAAGTCCCAAACAACCTCAACTCCAACAGAATGTTTTGCAATAGAGTTAATGACGATGAAGAAGTCTTGAGACTTAAGGTTTTTCTCGTCCTTAGCCAGTTCAATCAATCTGAATGAATAAAAAACAAAAAACAATAAAAAATGCCATGGTAATAACAAATTAATGGTAGAAATTCTGTCAGCCTGTTCTTTTGTGATTCTATTGATTGTATGCCATCTTCATTTTTTAGGTACCACATTTCCTTTCTATATTCTCTTATTCTTTCTCGTATCATTGATCTTTCAAGGTTATCATATAATTATTGGGCTTTAAAAGTCTTGATATTACTCTTGACCTTAAGGAAGGTTGGTGTAATGCCCTCAGATCTACATTTTCGTAGAAAGTCAAAATCATTTTCTAGAGTAGCTATTCGTCTTATTATATTATAAATTATATGATAACCTTGAAAGATCAATGATACGAGAAAGAATATAGAAAGAACCTGTGGTACCTAAAAAATGAAGATGAAAAACTGGCTACAACAATAAGTAGAAATATAGATGATGACACATGGCATACAGTCAATAGAATCACAAAAGAACAGGCTGACAGGATTTCTGCCCTGAATAAGTCAAAAAAGGATAAAAACTGGGCCAATTAATGGTGTCAATTTATAGACAAAGATTACTTTAAAATGAATTCCTTTTCTCGGACGTTTCCAAGAGCCATCCAAAGGTTCAGTTTGTCATTTACATCTAAAGTTTGAAGGGCATAATCTACAACCTTATTCCATTTTTCTTCGGAAATATCACTAGCGAGACCTAAAACAAAATGATAATCAATTTTTATAATTATTATTATTTATCCAGAATCATTACTATTATTTTGGAAACATATTAGTTCATACAACAATGTCTGTTAACTACTTGAATATATTTGTAATTATTTGACCTCTAAGGACTGTTCAAACAGTCAATTCACCCAAGGGGGTGGGGGGGTTATTGAAGACTGAAAATTAAAAAGATGCAAATATTTCAGTTAATATCTGAGATAGAGAAAGAATGTATAAAACAAACAGCATTTATAGGTAATTTAATTTCAAATGAGATTTGCTATGTACAATTTTGCATCCGACTTATAGTAATGGAGATACTCCAAATTTTCCAAATTCCCCTAAGCCTCCCTCCCACTGGCCCGATTTTTGCCATTTACGAACTTGATCTTTCTTTTATATATAAATAAGATTTTGAATGTACCTCATTTTTGTCCTCTCCTGTGTAGAATCAATTGACATATGAGGAAATTTTTTTGAAAATCCCGTCATGAGTCGACCTCAATACCATTAATTACCATGATTGAATTAATATTAGGGCAGGTATTGAACATTTAGTAGTTCTCTCTTCTTCCCTTTATCCCCTAAGCCCCACCACCTTCCTGTTATCTAAATAGTTCGCCAATTATTTCTATTACACAGAAATTCAGTAAAAATTTCAATCATTTCCTTGAAATGATGCTTGAGAACCAACTCCTCGGTTGGCTCTCAAGCATCATTTCAAGGAGAAGACCACATCTGCTAAATTTGGAATCAATGCAACCTGGCAGGCTTTCATAACAAACAAAAATATACCAATGGAATCCAAAAACAGAGTTTTTGAATCCAGTGTCAGAGCTGTTATGGCCTATGGAGCTCAATTCTGGGGTCATGAAAAATATCAGGAGGTTGAATCAGTACAAAAATATTTTATTAAAAAAATGTTCTCCCTTCCAAGGAACACCCCTGACTATATTTTGTATTTGGAAACCAAACGATATCCGCTTTACTTTTTCACCCTTAAAATGTTTTTAATTTATTTATATAAAGCTTTTAACCTCCCTAATTATCGAAGGCCTAAAATAATAGCTGAACATATGGTTGAGAAACAGGCTAATTGGTTTAGAACTCTGGAAAATATTAGCCAAAAATACCTAGGAGAAAACATTGGATGGATTAAAGAACAAGGTCATTTATTCATGAAAATAGATGTCATACTTAAAAAATTAAAATTAGAATTCGCTGAAGAAATGTTTTTTAAGGCATACCATTCAAATTTTCATAGCAATTATAAAAACCTTAATTTAAATCTAGAAATCAGTAACTATATATGTAATAAGTCCAGCATTAATACTATAAGCCTCATAATGAAGGGTAGAGGGGAATTGTTAAATTTGAATTATACAATAGGTAGATCAGAGAATCAATGGGTTTGTTCCCTCTGTAACAAAAATGAAATAGAAAATACATACCATTTTATTGCTGCTTGCCCTGTGCTTAATGAGTTTAGAAAACAGTATTTTGGCACACCCATACTTAGCCACAATGAATTTATTTTATTTTTAAATGGCAAGAATTGGCTTGTGCTGTATATATATTTGAGTGTTGCCCTATGTTATAGGAAATTGCTCATAGGGGAGTATAATAATTTATCATTATTATTATTATACAAATATCATTGGGATTATAAATATAATTTTTTGAATGAAAGTTGCCTTAGAAAACAAATATTCAACTTTTTCAAAAACAGGAAAACAAAATAATTGTTTTAACTCAGTTATAATTGGTTCAAAAAAGTTCAACAAGAAAATATAATTAAAAATACTGTATTTTTTAAAAATTTATTTATTTACGCCCACTTTAAGCTACTTTGGCTAATTGGGACGAGTTATCTACAGGGAACCACCCTTTTCTAGCCAGGATGGGACTTAGGAATTTATTTAATGAGTACGTCATCAAATAAATTTTTATTGCCCAAGGCAGGAATCGAACCCGCCACTCTAGGTTTACCACGCGACATTAAGACCAATGCCTAAACTCAAGAATAGAGAGAATGATAGAAAGCATCTACACATTCAAAGGTAAGTAATTGATTTAATGTACTCCAAAAAAAGAGTGGAAAAGAATATATGTGTGTGTTGGGGGGGAGGTGTGCGCGTGTGTGAATTTTTATAGAATCATGGCTCTTCTTATTTGAATCTCTCAGCAAAGCTCCATTCCAGAACTCCAAACCTGCCTCTCTTTCTTCTCCCTCAAAGTGTGTCACATTAAATTTATCCGGGGCAATCTACAAGTTTCTATTTGTATCACAAACACTTCAATTAATGTTTATTTAATAAAACAGACAGTGACAGATTCGTATATAAATAATTCATTAGTGCAGTTACATCAGCTCAACCATTTTTGTCATTCTTTAATTCTTAAAAAATTATTCTAAGCGCTCATTTTTTTAAAAATATATAACTAAAGTTCTTAACAATAGAGCAAAAATAATAAAAAAAAAATAGGTAAGAAACACATAAACACCCACCATAAGAGTACACAATTGGTCGTAATTCATGATGAGGCAAATTTCCATTATTAAGCCAGTCGTCAAAAATATTTTTTACTTTTTCTAAAGATTCGGGCTCTTCAAACCAACAAGCTAAGTTGATTAGTTCTAAATTCAGTTTCCTAAAAAATAATAAAGAATTAAGGCATTAATGGTTACAGTTATTAATTTACTTGAGGTAAATAATTCTGAATTTATTAATGTCCACTTAATGCTACCATGGCTAAATAACTGAGGTAAATGGTTAAGAAAAAAATAAAAAAAATCAAAGTAAACAATGTAAAAAAAAAATAAAATTAATAGCTTCCTCTAACTTTATTATGCCTGGCACAATTCATTTAGTTTTTGACAATGATTCAGGTATAAATTATTAATTTTATTGCATTGTGCAATTTATATTATGACATAATATCACAATGATATGATGATAAAAAAATCACAATGATATTTAATTAATTATATATTTGAAACAGTTTAGTCATTTGAAGGGGCACCATGAAAGACAGAGTTTTCATTTTTTTAATTCCTTGCCAAATCATTAAATTGATTTAATTTAAATTATCAGGGTCATTGTATACTTTACAAACAAAAAATTTAAAAAAATATTGGCTATTAAGTTTTTTAATCTTAACACTTTCACTGGATAGAGCAGGGCATACCACGGTGTGTAGCTAAACCGTAGATAAAATATTCTGAATAGCATTTAATTAAACAAAATAACCTTTATTGTTTTCATCCAGGCAATTAATTAAAATAAAATACGTGCTTTATTGAAAATCAAATAAAAATGTTCATCACGTAAGATTAGTATAAACTAAGCAGATTTCCCATGTGCTGCTATGACTCATGTTATCTCATCTGACGACATATTCTTTACTTCTATGGAAAAAAAAAGTCCGTCGCGCTGGGGCTGCGTAAACTAAGCAGATTTCCCACATGAAGTTTTACAGTAGAGAAATCTGTCCAATAACAACTGTAGAAGTAAGGGATCTCTAAACCAATTCACGAGGGACGAATAGTTACGGAAACGGCCGCCAGAGCTCTCGGCGGAAAGTCCGGAACATAGCCGAGTCCTGCCGACCACACAAACAATACAAATGCAAATATCTCGGTTAATATTCAAGATACAGAATAAATGTATAGAACAATATTTATAGTAAATTTAATTTGCAATAAGATTGATTTTATACAATTTTTCGATCCGACGCATAATAACGGTGATATTTTGAATTTTCAAAAATCCCCCCCTCCCACTGGTCTGATTTCAGCCATTAACGAACTTGATCTTCCTTTTTACACAAAACGATCAAATTCCGAGTTTGGTAACGATCAAACAAAAATTGCAACCGCTAGAGCGTTAACAAACAAATATATATATATATATATATATATATATATATATATATATAATTTTGAACAGACCTTATTTTCGTCATCTCCTAGGTAGGATCGATGGACATTTGAAGAAATTGTCCGAAACTCGCGTCATGAGTACGACCTCAATAGCTGATTTCCCTCAAGGGAAATCTGCTAAAAACGATGAGCAGGACAGGAGGGATGGGGTGTTACTGAACACTGAAAACAAGGAAGTACGAATGACTGGCTTAGTACTTGAGTTACGAAAAAATGCCTAGAGCTTTAATAGTTTAACAAGAATGATTCTATAACATTTTACTAGTCGACAAATAATAACTGAGATATTTTGAATTTTCTTATTCCCCCCTCTCAAAACCCCCACTATTCCTGGTCTGATTTTTGCAAATCACAGATATGATTTTAGTGTAGAATAAAACAGTTAAATATTGTGTATGATATAGATCAAATGAACATTTTCGAGTTGAGAATATAAAATCTTAATTGATGATGTCATCACACAAGGTATTTGAACATATGTCTCACAGTAAAAGTATAATGAAATGAATATTTGATATTTAACCTTTGAATAAAGTGGCCCAGCTTAATAATTTTGATTTACTTCAGAATAGCTTTTAAAATACATAATGAATGTGTATTCATAAAGTTAAAAAGTCTGTCACGCAGGGGCTGCGTTAACTAAGCAGTTTTCCCACGTGTGTCACGTTTTTGCATTTAACTCAAAAATTAAAAGTTCAATGAGAACAATAATTGGTATTTAAGTTTCAAATAAAGTGCTTCATAACATAATGGAATATTATTAATATCAGATGGGTAGGAGTGGGGGTTTACTGAATCGCGAAAATTGAAAAATACAAATATCTCAGTTAATAATCAAGATAGTGAAAAAATGTACATAACAACATTTATAGAACATTAAATTTTCAATAAGAATGGCACTATTTAATTTTTCGATCCGACGCATAATAATGGAGATATTAAGAATTTTCGAAATTATCTCCCTCTCCTCCTTGTCCGATTTCAGCCATTAACAAACTTGATCTTTCTTTTTACATAAAACCACTAAATATTGAGTTTCATAATGATTAAACAATAATTGTGACCGCTAAAGCGGTAACAAACATATATATATATACAGTTTTGAACAGACTTCATTTTCGTCATCTCCAGGGTAGGATTGATGGAAATTTGAAGAAATTTTTTAAATATCGCGTCATGAGTATGACCTCAATAGCTGATTTTCCTTAAAGGAAATCTGCTAAAAACTTCCTTCTCTCTTGTAAATGAACTATACATTTCTCCAGACTCAGATTTTTTAAAGTATCCTGGTCTTTGGGAAACCTTGACTTTCCCAGTTCTATCCTGACTCCATAAGTGTGAATAATGTAGTATATATGTATCATATTCATATTTGATTATTTTTCAAATTGGAATTAAAATCCTATATTCTTAGTTTTAACTTAACAAATTATCAATATTGCAAAAATTAACATTACGTTTTTATATAAGAGACAGATGGTCCAAATTCCCATGTATCATCTGTTATATTTCCTTTCAGGAGGAAGTAGATGAACTTCTACAAAAATATGAACACAAATTATTCCATTAGTAATAGTTTATAAAAAATAAATAAATAAAGCTGTATAAAAAAAAGACAGATCTAGAGAAATCAAAATTCAATGAATGCTGTGTACTAACCAAAAATAATTCATGTCCTTCTGTTCCAACCAATCTCGCTCCAATTGGCTGCAAATAAGATGATGCTACCGCCCAAGGGTAAAAATGGCTTTCTTTTCCAAATTTCAAATACCTCAAAATATTTAAAGGTATATGATAGTAAAAATATCCAGCCGAAGCAAGGCTGAATGAATCATCGATCAAATTTACACGATCTTCAACGTCCAGAACCTTAAAAATAATACCAGTTAATTTAAAAGAGGCCCTTAGATAATATCTCTAATCTTGAAATAACATAATAGAGTACAAATAAGTAAAAAGAAAACCAGTTTTCTGTAATGTAAGTACTAAAATTACTTATGTCATTAAACAAATTACCAGAGGATTTCGAATTAGCTGAACACTGAACAAATCCCACTGATCAGAAGGATAGTTGACACGATAAAAACCAACTTGGTGCCAATTCAGTTTCACCCATCCGACTGTATTTGGACATTCTAAAGACACTGAAACATAAATAAATAAATTATTCAACAAAACAACATATTAGAATAACATGGTTTTAAAAAAAATGTTTGTCATGCAAGGGTGGCAAAACTAAAGCAGATTTCCCACATGCTAGTGTACCACCATTTTCTATTTCTAAGTAATAATCCAATAACTAGAAGTGATGGTTAACTAAAGGCTGAAAACAAGAAAGTATGAATAAATCACTTAATATTTGTGCTATGAAAAAAACTTTATGCAGCAACAATTATTATAGCATCAATAGTTCAACAAGATTGATTCTAAAACATTTTTTGGTCTAACCTATAATAATGAAGATTTTTTTATTTTTGAATTCTCCCCTTTAATTTCTTCCCCTTATTCTTGGCCTGATTTCAGCACTTAATGACTTATGAACTTTAGCTTTGACTGAAACTAGTAAATATCGAGCATGGTATAGATTAAATAAACATTTTGGAGTTTGGAACGTAAAATCTTAATTGATAATGGCATCAACCCCTAACCATCACACAATGTATTTGCATGTATCTCACATAGTAAAAGTTCAATGAAATGAATATTTGGTATTTAACCTTTGAATAAAGTGGCTCATCATATAACGGCTTATTGTAAATCTGAGATGAGTAGGAGTGGGGGTTTACTCAAGGCTGAAAAGTAAAACATTCAAATAACTCTGTTAATATTCGAGATAGAGAAAAACTGTATAGCACCACGTTTACGGTAAATTGAATTTGAAACTAGATTGGGTACATACAATTTATTGATCCATTGGATCATATAGCAGAGATATTTCAAAATTCCCTCCTCTAAATCACCACTCCTATAGGTCTGATTTCAACCATTAATTAGAATGAACTTTAGTTTTACATAAAGCATTTAAATATCAAGTTTGGTAACGGTCAAACAAAAATTGAACTGCTAGAACGTTAGCAGACAAATATTTATATATGCCTATAGACAAATATTTAAATATGTCTATGAGACTACAGTTTACCTCAATGTATTCTAGAGTGATTTCTATATTGAAGTTGTTTTCACAATAAAAGCTAGACTAGATCACATTATGGTAACGCTAGATATAAAATCTGTGTTTATTCAACCAATTGTGTACTAATATCTACATCTTTTTAGCAGATTTCACTCAAGAGTAATTAAAAGGAATGGAGAATTTTATATAACCAATGTTGTTGGAATTTTAATTTTCTTCAACTTTTTTTTGTACAGGTTTTCTCTCGAATGTCAATACAGTTATTTGTATTTTTTGGTTTCAGCCTCTTGTAAACCCCCACTCTACACAACCGATTTTCACTTTGAATACCTTAGCCACTAAATACCTTAAGTCCAACTAACATTTTAAGTCCTACTTACATAGGCTTTATAGGGGGAAATGGAGAATAGATAATGAAATGAGATCATTACCATTTCATCAATGCTTGGGAAATATGCTTAGTTCAAGTAACACCTTCAAGATAGAATTTTATTTCTTTATTTTTTTTTTCAATAAGTTAAGTTATTTCAGACATAATAAACAAAAAAATAGATTTTGCAAAGAACTGATTTATTAAGTTTACCTGTTTCTAATTCTTTCTTGAACCATGTTAGTTTAACATTCCTTAAATCATCAGATGTAACATATTTAATAGGTACATCCCATTTATACCTAAAAATAAATATATTAAAAAAAGTGTTCAATTAGAAATCCAAAAATTAAAAATGAAAGTTTATTTATTCTTAAAGTAATTGCATTTCGTGAAGGGCGATTGAGCATCATATCAGTTAAATTCTTATTATCAGTTTATGATATTTACTTAAGTATGCTCATTTTTGCAAATAATTTCAGTATTATACTACCTTATAACGTTTTAAAAATGTTGTTATGATTCACGTAGTGTAATATGTGGTCTATATATTAGCTTCGGTCATGTAACAATTCTGTCAAAGTGTATGGTAGGTCTATGTGAGTCCTTAGATAGCAGTCAGTAAGTATATGTTTTTTGGTAAGTCTACAGTTACAGTGAGGGCAGTAGGGTTCATCTTCTCCAGTAAGTGTGAGTCAGTCGTGAATGGCCAATTCTTAGCCCTGTTAAAACTACTTCTTCTCTTCTAATTAGCATTTTTGAGGAAGCCCATTCACAAAGTATATGTTTCAGTTCTCAAGGTGTATTGTCCATTGTGGCTAACCAAGATTTCTGCTATGAATTTAATATTATTATTATTTATTAACGTCCACTTTTTGCAACTTAGGCCAATTGGGATGGGTTATCTACAGGTTACCACTCTTTTCTAGCCAAGGTGGATTTAGGATGTTATTTAATGAATTCCATCACTAAATAATTTCCTTTGCTCTGGCAAGAATCGAACTCGCCACTCTAGGTTTACCATGTGAGATAAAGGTCAATGCTTTCACTCACATGGCTAACCTCAGCCCCATGAATTGAATATCATTCATGGTAAATGAAAGTTTATAATACTGCCTCATGCTTCTCTAGCAATACAAGATAATGGCCAAATAATATTAAAATGTTTTGGGAGTTTGAATAGAAGTAAAAAGGTCTTTGAATTTGGTTAAATATCAGAAGTAAAGCAATAGTAAGCATACAAATTTATATTTGCTAAACCTCTTAGCTTACTGAAAAATTATACAAAACCTATATATATATATATATATATATATATATATATATATATATATATATATATATATATACTAGCAGACCCGGCCACGCGTTGCTGTGGCTAAAGTTATTGTTATATTACATTTTATATTTTATTGTTATATTACATTTTATATTTTATTTAAGAGGAACGGTAGGAGAACATCAGTCACGGGGTCCACCATGCTTTTTACATAGATGGTATTAGTAAAAAAATATGGTGACCTCAACACGTTTGCGTCGTGCCTCTCTGGTGTTTGCGTTGTTGAGGTTAGATTTTTTCGGTGGCATTTGACTGAAAATATTAATTTAATCGTTTAAAAATATATTAATTAATTATTATAATTATGTGATAATACTTACATGTATATATTTTATAATTATAGAATTTTGAATAATGAAGCACAAATAAGTAAAAAGCAGGAATAATTTCACTGTATTAACGTCACTATAATTTGAATTTGATTTACACTTCGGTCTAAGTAACACGTGGTTGGCTATGCTAACACCAAAAATTAAAAAAGTAGAAATAATTGAATTTCACGGTATTTCGTTTACTACAAAATAAATTTAATTTATACTTTAGCCTCAATAACACGTGGTAACCTTGCTATTGAATTGTAGCTTATATGACACGTTTGTCGGTTTACCATAGCAGTGCCATCTATTGATTACTTACTCAATCCAGTCGAAAAGTTTCGACATCTGTTAGAATCTTTTGGAGTAACAGATAATTGTGACTGTCAATTAATTATAGACAAATAATTTGCAATAAAATAAAATTGCGACTATAATTAAAGATCTAAGCTATCCTATCTCTCAAGTTGGACCAGACTGCTCACGGTGTGCCAATTTAATTTAAAATCGGTTAAGTAGTTTAAGAGTCCATCGCGGACAAACATCGTGACAGGAGATTTATATATATTAAGATATATATATATATATATATATATATATATATATATATATATATATATATATTAAGTTAATCAAATTTCATGTCCATGGAAAGCCATTTACATTGCAGCCTATCAACAGTGTCTAACAAAGCTAGTTCAAGTATACAATGAAGACCTACATAATGCTATGAGAACCAGTAACCATGACAAGGTTGGTTAAGAATAATCTAAGTAGTCCAAACTACAATTTGGCAGATTTTAATTCCCTCCATAAACCTGGAGTCATGGGTTTCGTGCCCGGATTGCAATGGACTGATATATCAGCCTGGAGGGAGATGTGCCCGTGCGCTACAAACTAATATAATAGTCAGGCTGTTATGATTCCTACAAACTATTATATTAGTTCTTTCTCTATTGACACTGTTTGAATTTTTATAGAAGCTGCAGTATCCTTCAAAGCCGATAGATGACATAGAGATTCACTTTTATCATTTTTAGCTCCCCTATACTGGGATCACCTGAATACCTGCTCAGTCCTTTTTTGAATCTCAAGTACCGTTACTCGGTACAAGTGAATTACCCTATCATATTTCGTCAGTATATTTTCAGTTTTCATGAAAACAGTTGAGTACATCAAAATGTCTGGAAAAAGAGTTTTTTATGATGAAGAAATTTTGCTAGAATGTGTTTGCGTGTGAGTAAAAGTGAAGGTAATTTTTCTTCAATTTACATTGAGGATCCTGATGATAGACACTGACAAGTGTCCATTGGTGAAATGTCTGGGACTGGTTACAGGAACATAATTAAGAAATCTGGAATGGGAATTAAACTATTAGTGCTAGAACTTAAAAAGAATTCAATACATCTGAAAGGGATAGACTATCCCACATCACCAAATACTCTCACCACCCGAGGTACTACCAGCCTCAGGGATAATAGGAATTTATTTAGTAGCAAACTCATTAAATAAAATCCACACCCCAAAAAAAGTCTGTCATACAGGGGTTTTTTAAACTGAGCAGATTACCCATGTGCTGGTATAACATGCTTGTGATCTCATCAGAACACATATTCTCTATTTCTATGTAAATAACCAAAGAGTAGAAGGCCAGGGAGGGGGGGAGGGGGGGTTACAGAAGGCAGAATACAAGGAAGAACGAATAACTCACATTATACTTGAGCTACAAAATAATAAATAGAACAATTGTAGAACATCAACAGTTTATCAAGATTGGATCTATAACACTTTCAAAATTCCCCTCTCTAAACCCATATCCCCGGGTTCAATTTCAGCTGTTAACAAACGACCTTTATTTTTACAAAAAGCGTTTAAATGTCAAATTTGGTAAGGATTAAACTAAATTGTGACTGCTAAAGCGCTAACAGACAAATATATATAGTTATGAATGAATCCCATTTTCGTATCTCCTGGGTAGGATCGATGAACATTGGAGTAGTTTTCAAAAATTGTGTCATAAGTACAACCTTAATAGCTGATTCCTCTTAAGGAAAATCTGCTAAAAGAGTGGTAACCACTAGAAAACCAATCCCAATCAGCTTTAGTAGCAGATAAGTGGATGTAATAATGATTTAAAAATTACTTATGACAATTTTTGATTGCTTACATGTAAGGAGATTCATTCTTATCGTATGTTAAGTTTTTGTCGAGGAGGAACCTTGACTGTGAGACAATAATATTAGTTCCATGGCACCTCTCCACCTGTAGAATAGGAAAGCCCATCTGCCTCGTCCACGTGTCCATAAAGCTCGTAACGTCAAAGCTCACTTTATCTTGTATCTCATCCCAAAGATTTTGAGTCACCGTACTTTCGTATTTATACCTTCAAAAAAAGAAAAAAATGGTATAAAGCTTATTGTATAGTCAATAGATCAAAGAAAATTTAGACCTATTCTATTTCAGGCCACTCTTGTTACTTTAGCAAGGAAATTGTGGCAGATTGGTCGCAAAGCAATGAAAATACAAACTTTATTTCAACACCTAATATCATTCATCTAAAAGCCTTGTCCCCATGTTATGAAAACAGAATTAGCTAGCTTAGATTCTCCTATAGTATTACTTCAAGTTTTTTGTTCATAGTTTTATAAGCTACTGTTTATTTGGAGAAAACAAGACGACGTGAGTAATCATTAAAATGGTAATCAAATAAAAAAACATAGAAAAAAAAGATCATGTTACTAAGCAAAACAAATGTATTTATAAAAAATGTGATTCATATAATTGAATTATGAACAGATCTCATAGTAGATGGTTTTACCAATATTATAAGCTTAAATAATAACTAAAAATAAAAGAGAACATAACAGACCATTTAAAATGGGTACACTACCTTTTCAAATAACTTTTTATTGCTTTCTGAAATCCTTCAACATCGAGGTCTTGCAACATACGAATCAAGCAACAGCCCTAAAAATTCCAAAACAGACTAGAATAAATTTATTAGATCAAACAGTAGAAAACTAAATTAAGTCTAAATTAGTTATGGATGTTAATATGCCTTCCAAGATTTCATTTGACATTTGCTATTTCATATTGAATGAAATCTGAAGACAGTGAAAATATTATAATGAGAAATAAGCTGTTGCAAATTCCCATAAATGTATGATTTTTTTTTTATAGCTGGTACTGCCAGTGACACCTTCAATCCTAAACAAAGACATTTTGAATGTTCGGAAAATTGTACAAGGACAAAAACTTAATACTATGGTGGTAATAGAAATAATTTGAAACATTTTTCATTTTTTTGTTTAATTTTTAAAAAGTTTATAATGGCTGGACATTTAAGAATAAAGATTTGTGACCATGAGGTGGAATTAGGTACTAGTGAAAATAAATTACTTATTATACATGAAGCTATTCTTGGTCTTTCGCCCAGTGGCCTCTCACAGGGCCTAGGGGATAGAAACTCACCTTGCTCGCTGATTTGCCACATTAACATCCCATTTCACACTAAATCTTCCACCATCAAAGATTTTTTGAAACTTAGTAGGTTTTAATAGTTCCCTTCTGTGAACCACTGAATTCTAAAAAAGTGGGGATAAAGACATCATTGCACCTCCAAATGAATCTCTCGGGCTTTCCTTGGTCAGAATATTTTTTTTCTTTGACAGAGAATATAGCCTTAACCAATCACACTCACATCTGTCCATCTTGACTAAAAATCCAGGTTTCACGGGTATAATGAGTGTTGATCAGTGTAAAACTTTGTAAAGATGCCAATGTTTTTAATCTTACTTTGTCTATCAATTAAAAAGAACTGTTAGCAGTCACTCTTGTGGTGTCCCAAGTAGAATTCAACATTTCATTCACCTTTTAATTAAGGATTTTACAATCACAGACTACAGCAATTGCAAATATACTATCCCTCTTTTTTGTAAATGGTTATAATTTTTTATGTACCATAAATAACATTATTTCTTTCCTTCTTAAAAATTCTTCTGGCCTTGTGAGCAAGGCAATGACCATAGGCAAGAAGTATAAATCATTATTCATAATAAGTAACAATCAATTTTTTGTAATAAATCATAATAATAACTTATCATATAATAATAATAAATCATAAATCCTCTCAATTAAAAAATAAATAAATATGCAAAATAATTCCTCCTAACAGTTTTTACAGAGCAGACACACCAAAGAATAATTTTATAGAAATAGTAATAATGGGCTTCAACAACTCAATCCAAATACGTAATTTTAAAATAAAGCTTGCAGTTAAATGGTAGCTGATTGAAACAAAGTTTTAATATTTATGTAAATTCAATATGGGCAAAATGATATTAAATTTTGGTTTTAGATATTTCCAAATGCCTTCAAATTTTCCTAACTAATAAAATTGAAGGTTCCTTCCATTTCACCAGTCACTCTATCTCTTGGTCCTTCTAATCTTCATCAAGTCCAGCTAACCATCTTTGCCAGGGCTACCTCTATTTTTTTTTTCTCTCATGGTGTATCATAGATCTTTTTAATGAACCATAACATAATGAATTTTTTTTACATTCATGGTTCAATTTTTGCATCTGACTTTTAATTAAAGTGTATCACATACATCCATGTGTACAACACAGATCAAGTAATAAATATAAATTTAACATTGTAAAACTAGTATTTTTTTTTTTTGTTTAAACAGGAAGAATTTTTTACTTTTTCACACGAGACAGCATGAAATACTTCCATGGGAATTATAATTTCCTGTTCATGGGAAAAGTTCACCAGATGTAGCATGTATATCACATAAACACAAACACACACATGCTTAACATAAATAAATAAAAAAAAAATAGGATTTTTTGTTTAAATAAAAGAAAATTATTTACTTTATCATATGAGATAGAATCAAACACTTCTCTGATTTCAGAACTCGTGTTGACTGTCTGAACAAGTGGGTGGGAGCAAGGTGCTTCGTCCATTCGAAGTGCCCTGTGCGCTTCATTCAATAAAATCCATTCCTAAAATCCATAAATTAAAAATTAATGAAAAGCATTAAATAACCTTTAGTAATAATAATTTTTAAAGAAATGTGTTAATTATTTTATGAAAAAGAAATCCAATATTAATGAATATCTCATTGAATCAACTACAGAAACAAAATATTTTTAGTAGTTGGATTATTTGTGGTTAGTCAATTCATTTTAAAAATAATTAAAACATTAAAATATTTCTTTGCAATAAGTCAATCTCTGAATTTACTTATTAGTCAATTTAGTCATCAGTCAACTGTCTTCAATTCAAGATGTGGGAAGTAAATCTAGAGGGATGAACAAACAAGTCATTTGACAATGGT
Source organism: Riptortus pedestris (assembly GCA_019009955.1). NCBI lineage: Eukaryota > Metazoa > Arthropoda > Insecta > Hemiptera > Alydidae > Riptortus > Riptortus pedestris. Next base: position 121,180,519 of record CM032232.1, read on the forward strand.
GACTTTGGCTGCTCCCTATGATAGCCTGGTCTATCTCTGCCCCTATCCTGATTTCTGTCAGGAAAATTGTGTCTATAATAATTATTGTTATTATTCTGACTATATCTATTATAGTTCCTGTTCCGGGCACTATTTGAGTTGCTATATGGTCTGTGCGACTCTTTCCTCCCCCTTGAATTTAGAAAATCCATTAGTGATTTAATGTCCTCAATCGACTTATTAAAGGCGGGTGGGGTGGTTAATGCAGACCCGTGTTGCTATCTGGCTGCGGTGATAAGCAGTGGAAGCTGTAATATATGAAAAATCCCACAACCAAACCACTAACAAGAATTTAGGAAGGGCCACCAACAATCGACTCAAGTCCAAATTCAAATATATATAAATTTATTTATAATAAAAATATTCTCCAATTATAAATATTAATAATTAAAATGAAGAGGCACCTTTGAAAATATAATGGGGGACACTTAATTATACTTAGACTATATTACAATTGAAACACTTAGCTGTTTAATAGAAGTGCTGACTTAGCCGTGAGAGGTAGAACAGGCTAGGCAGGCCGGATCTGGCAAAAGGATTACCGGTGTTCCACCAACAAGGGTCTCCCCTCCAGAGGATGCCGAATATGACTGATTTTAATCCGTCGTGAGGGGCTCCTTATATAGGGCTAATCCGGGAGTGAACTTTGAACTGCCGATCGAAATACGCTCAAAAAGTGCATTTAACGTGAATTAATTATCGAAATTCATCCGTATTATTACTTAGTGTACCGACGTTAAGAGCTGTGAATGTTATTATCAAAATCCATCGGCGTTATCTATGAAAATGCTAGAGCACATGGTGACTTCACTCCAAATTGGATATAATTCTTATTTAAAGGTAAAAACAATACATTTAAGCATTCATACATATTAATCTTAATGTGCTCTGTGCTGGGAATACTCAGAATATAAAATATATGGCCATTTATAATGGGCTAACTAATGCAATGTCAATTTCATTACAAGTGTGGCTTAATAGGCTGAGCACTGGCCTAAGAGTTCTCAAAACACAATTTTTTCTTTCTTTTTCGATTGGCATTATAGGCCTTAAAAATCTTTAGTTACACCCGAGCTGGCTCCAGGGATTCATGATCAGAGTTATGACAGTGAGTAATCAACTCAATGTACAACCCCTGTTACCCAAGAAGAATCTGGAATGTGTTGTGTTCAGTAGACTGACGGGCTACAATATAACCGAGAGGCGAGCAGTGATCATATCACCGATGAACAGTTTGCTAGTCATCAGGATCTAGGAGAGCCAATATAATTTGTCATACCCATGTCTATGTCTTAAATAATATCAACTAATATATTGTAAATACGGCTCTTGTCATATCCTAAGGGTATTAAATTGGCTAATTTTCTATAGAATTATTTCTTAACTAAATCTATAAATACATCTTTATTTATTTATATTTACTTAAAGATGTGTGCTAGTAGCATGAGTTACGTTGTACTTATTTACACTTCTTACTACTGGCTTAATATTTTTAACTGCCTTTATATTTGGCCAATAATTAATAATTATTGAACATTTTTTAATACTGGCAATATACTTACTTATTCTATATAATAATAGAATATCAACTTTTTTTCATTATATATTATATTACATAAACATATATTCCATGTAGCTTGACTCAGGTGATCTAAAATTGGACACTCTACCAGTAGTGACCTATGGTTGCCCTGGCCACACATACATATTAAAAATAGTTATATTTGCTAGCAATGTATTTTGTCCATTACCTAAATAAAGTAAAAGCGTAAAATAAATTATGACAACAAACTATATTAAGAGTTCTCACATTATACCATTCAGGATAAAATGCAAATCCGCAAACGAAAGACATGTAAGTAGCAAATCCTTCCTTCAGCCAGAGGTTGTCCCACCATGATATCGACACTAGGAGAGAGAGAGATTATGTTAAAATGAATCATAACAATAAAAAAGAAAAAAATAATTCACAAATAAAATAATATAGTACCCAAATCTCCAAACCACATATGAGATATTTCGTGGCCAATGAGGCACACGACTCGCAAACGATCGTCCCATGTACTGTCATCTTTCAAAAGAAGGCAGTCTTCTCGGAATGTTATCATACCCCAGTTTTCCATTCCACCCATATTTGAGTCAGGAAGAGCAATGAGGTCTGAAAGTTTAGAGGAAAAAACATTATTACTAAAATTGTTTGAATTACTAAAATATAGTATAACTTTAGTGGTCTAGGAAGTCTATATAAGAAGTCAGGACTGGTTTTTATAAAAAAAAAAGTTTTATATATTGAGGTATGTGTGTGTGTGTGTGTGTGTGTGTGTGTGTGTGTATGACACCAATTTTTTCCAGAAACATCGATCATATTCCTCATGACGCAGAAAAAATGTCATCGTTAGTATATATAGTACTAGCTGAGGTACCCGGCTTCGCTCGGGAAATCATTTGAGGCTGAATGATGATGGTATTTTTTTGGGGCTTTACTTTGTACAATATTTTTACATTATACCGTTTGAATGCTTAGGATTTACACCCGAGTCCGGCATTGTTGACCCCTTCTATAGTTTTTCATGTATACGTAATTTATACTTCGTTATTCGGCAAAACTGCTTATAAGAAAAGTTACTTTAAATAGCAAAACAGACAACTTTTGTAATATGCACGTTTGCCAAAAAATTAAGAGATTACGAAATATTGTGAATTTATATTTCATACCTCCCTTATAACCCCCACTCCTGTTTGTACCTGGAAATTTTAATATAGCTTATAATCCGGGAGGTGTTAATACCAAATCACATACGGAGTTTCGTTTAGTTCGGTTGAGTCTTTTGTGCCATATAAAATTGTTGGCTCCCACAATAGTTTTTAGCGTATAACTCATTTATAATTCGGTATACAACAAAAGTGTATATAACCAAAATTACTCCAAATAACAAAATAAACAACTTTTGTTATGTGCATATTTGCTGAAAAGCCTATAGGAAACGAAATATCACTATTTTTAATTTCAGGTCTCCTTTATAACCCCCACTCCGGTTCGTCTTGGAGAATATTAATATTGCCTAAAACCTGAGTTGGGTTAGTAGTAATATACATACCAAGTTTCATAAAATTTGGTTCAGCCGTTTACGGTTCTATAAAGGGCATACAGACAAACATTCCTTTGTTTACATATAGATTAATTGAAATAAGTAATTAATAAGGGACTGATATTGTTTTAAAACTGAATTTTTATACAAAGTTATGCCTTATATTTGACAATATATAATATCATTCAAGCCAAAAATAATAATTCAAAATAAATATAAATACATTATAATTTGTGACAAAGTGTCAAAACAAACTCTTAAAAATCTAATAAATACTTCAATGGTTGTAGAACCTACTTTTTATTGAAAAAATGTTAATTTCTAAAATTTTACTAAAGAAAAATAAATATACATACCTAATTTTTTGAGATCAAAAGGAATATCAAAATAGTTGGAGAAAAATTCGACTACAGCAACAGCCAATTTCTGAGCTTCCTTCATGTAAGGAACAATCTCGGGTCTGGAATATACTGCAACAGAAACATTGCTCTTGCTTGTGTAAATAGGATCAGTGTATAGAAAATCTCCAACAATTATTGCAACAAGGTATGGTGGCATAGGAGGCGTTGGTCGGAAATGGACTGTGTTAACTCCAGGTGAAGGGAAGTCAAGTGTTTCTTTCTGAAATATTATACCAAAGGTAATTAAGGCTTAATACAATACTAACATTTTATAATAAAAAGTCTGTCAGGCAGGGGCTGAGTAAACTAAGCAGATTTCCCACGTGATGTGCTACAATAGAGAAATTTCACGAGAGTCGAGCAGTTAAGGAAACGGCCGAACTAGCTTTTGGTGGGAAAGTCACTCGTTCATTAGCTGCCAAGATTTCATAAAAATGCAAATATCGCGATTAATATTCAAGATAGAGAATAAAGGTATTTAACAATATTTATAGTAAATTTAATTTGCAATAAGATTGATTCAATACAATTTTTCGATTCGACATATAGTAACGGAGATATTTCGAATTTTCGAAAATTCTCCTCTTTAAACCCTCCCTCTCACTGGTCTGATTTCAGCCGTTAACGAACTTGATCTTTCTTTTTACATAAAACAACTAAATATCAAATTTAGCGATCAAACAAAAATTGCGACTGCTAGAGCGGTAACAGACATATATATATATATATATATATATATATATATATATATATATATATATATATATATATACACAGTTTGGAACAGACCTCATTTTCATCATCTACTAGGTAGGATCGATGGACATTTGAAGACAAATTTTGAAAATCGTGTCATGAGTACAACCTCAATAGCTGATTTCCGTTAAGGGAAATCTGCTAAAATGAAATTTGGTTGGAGGTTTATAAGAAATGAATATTTAATAACGCGACCGTGCTGGAAGGTTGGAAAATAAAAAAATGTGCCTTCTTAGGTCATGAATCAAATGGAAAATGTCCGTCACACAGGGGCTGCGTAAACTAAACAGATTTCCCCCATGAAGTTATACAATAAAAAAAATCTCCATACGAGAGCCTAACAGTTAAGGAAACAGTAGAACTGGCTTTGGCGGAAAAGAATAGAACAAACTTTAGCCCATCTCATCTCGTCTGCTATCGGCACGCAATAAAAATACCAATATCTCGGTTAATATTCAAGATAGAGAATAAATGTATCTAACAATATTTATAGTAAATTTAATTTGCAATAAGATTGATTCTGTACAATTTTTCGATCGATGTACAGTAACTGAAATATTTCAAATTTTCGAAATTCCCCCTCCCACTGATCTGATTTCAGCCGATAACGAACTTGATCTTTCTTTTTACATAAAACAATTAAATACTAAGTTTGGTGACGATTAAAAAAAAATTGTGACTGCTAGAGTCTTAGCAGACAAAAATATACATATATATATATATATATATATATATATATATATATATATATATATATATATATATATATAGTTTTGAACGGACCTCATTTTTGCCATTTCCTGGGTAGGATCGAAATTGAGGAAATTATTCGAAATTGGCTTCTTGAGTACGACCTCAATAGCAGATTTCCCTCATGGGAAATCTGCTAAAATCAAACTTAAATCTGCTTTAACTAGTATATGGCAAAAGAATGAAAACATCAAATGGTTATTTAAAACATTTTTATTTTTCTACAATTACAACAATCGCCCAAGTTTTGGGCCCATATGACGCCTCATCAGGAGAAATTCAACTACAAAAAGACAACTAAACTAACGGCTACATCTATCCAGAGGACCTTTCACTAGTTGTACCAGTCAGAGGATGGTTTAAAAAGCATGTTCGGTCAAATCAATTCATTTATATCAATATTTCATGAAATAAAATATATAGATTATCCCCAATGAAGAGTTGTCTAAATAGTAAATGAGAAATTTATAATTGATCAACTATTGCTTTAATGTTCCTAATAAATTAAAATATATATATAATTCACATGTTTTATCTCAGTTTTCTTATTGAATACATTTTTTATATTTTTTTATGATGTGCATTTTATCTTTTATCCTCCTCTTGATAATATTTCTTTCTTTACGTATTATACTTACATTTTCAAAATCAAAGTTATGGTTGTATTTAATTGTGTGGTCGGCTAGGGATGTTTTATTTTCTTTATGATCAACGTGATAATCTCATTATTGAAATGATCAATGAGACTGCCAATGTTATTGACATTACAGTGCCCAATGATGAGAATATTTGAAAACACTGTGGCGAAAAATTAAGAAAATACCAAGAATTAGCTATTGAGCACAATGAAGTTAACAACCTGCAGTCTGTCACAGTTACAGCTATTATCGTAAGTAAAAATGGACTCGTGACAAAACAACAGTAATAGGCATGGTAAAAAGATATTCAGGAAACTGAGAATGACCCCCACCCAAAAAAAAATAATTTACATTTATGTAGGGCTGACATCATATTAACACCATCTCCTTTTTTTAAATAACAGTACCTTCTGTTGACTAATAACCACAAATATAAATATTACTGGAGAAACTAAATCTCGTTTTAAAATTTATTATCAGTCTACCAATTATGTTGTCATAGGAATATAAATTAACTAACTAAATCCAGAATGGTATATCGTTATAAAAAAATGTTGCCTGATCAAATTTGCCAGAGTGGGGAAATTTGTAGTATAACACTCGTGATTTTTTTTTTTTTTACCTCAATTGGTAACCAAAAATATTGATTTTAATATTAAATTTAGTTCACAAAAAATTGAATCTAAAATAATAATTAAAAACTTCATAACAAATATCAAGGGTCTTTATCATATTTTGGATTTTTTGAAGTGGTCTAATTTCAAATCCATGCCACTCGAATAGATGATAAAAAAATAGTTATAAAAAAGTAAATAAACCTCTCTGCACGAATTGGAAAGTGCAACAAGACGTCCTCTTGCATCGTGAGCTATTTTAATGTAGAAAACTGCTCTGAAACTGGGCTCGTCAAAGCAAGGGAATGCACACCGAGCATAAGTAGGCTCAAAATATGACAGTATACAGGGGCTAAAAAAGAAATGAAAAGAAAAATAAACACATAAAAAGTATAGGTTAAAAATTAATTGATGAGGAGGGCTAGACACGTTCAATTGATGAATGATCTGAAAATATATGCTGGAAAAAAAGGGTCTGGAGCACCTTTTCAGCGAAGATAAAATATTTTACAACTTAATTAAAATGGAAATGTATCTGAGCAAATGTATTTTAAAAAGTCTGTCACAAAGGTGCTGCATTAACTAAGCAGATTTCTCAAGTAAGCCATGTATTTTCGTGTATCTTAAAAAGTAAAAGTTCAATGAGAACCATATTCGGTATTTAAGTTTCAAATATAGTGGTCCATTATATATATCAGAGAATTGTGTAGGAGTGGAGGTTCACTGAAAAAACTAGGATGAAAACTAAAAAAAATACAAATATCATAGTTAATATTGAAGTTAGAGAATAAATGTATATAACAACATTTATAGGCAATTAAATTTGGAATAATGTTGTTTTTGAACAATTTTTTGATTCGACTCATAATAATGGAGATATTTCGAATTTTCAAAATTCCCCCTCCCCCATTCTGATTTCAGCCGTTAACGAACTTATTTTTGTCTAGGTTCTAACAATCTTTCTTTTTACATAAAATGGTTATATATCACATTTGGTAATGATAAGATAAAAATTATGAGCGGTTACAGAAAAATATATACACATACACACACAAAAACATATAATTTTCCCTTAAGGGAAATCTAATAAAATCTGTCATGCATCAGCTGACAGGTGAACATTTATCATCACCTAGGAGTACAAGTATCAAGGTTACATGGCCGGTAACTGGTTTCCCTTAAGGAAAAGCTGCTTAAAGGAATATATAGATAATGTTCTTTTCTTTTTTTTTTTTTTTTTTTTTTAACTCAAAATATGCATCATGTGCTAGGCAGGACAGACAAAATTTTTGATGATTTGTCTATAGTACAATGTTAAAAGCAGATCTCCCATAAGGAATAAATATATTATAATATATATATATATATATATATATATATATATATATATATATATACATATATATCATATTTAAATATTGAAACAAAAAATATAAAATCTCAAATTAACCTACCACTGCTCTTGAAGTGCATTTGTATAAGTTGTTTTATACAAGCCTAATGTCCCATTTCCAATATTACCTTTAAATGACATATATAATTCATAGTCGTTTGGTTCAAGTTTTTCGGCTACTTGAATTACCCAGTAATGGTTTTTTGGAAAAGACCAGGTCTTTTCAATTATTAAACTTTCTGACTCAGCATCACTCTTCAAAGACAGTCTCGTGTGCTCGATATTGAGATTAGTTTGATGGACCAATATATATTGAGTAGGCTCCGAGACTTTGATATCAATTAAAACGTCTCCATGAAAAGTTCCGGCATCGATCTTTGGGTAAATCAGCAAACTATATTTTACTGGGAGGACATTCTTTGGCAAACGAGGGCTATTCCATGGCATATCTTCCTCTGTTATTGAATTCTTGGCCGCCTGAAAAATAAAATACATTAATGAATTAGTGAAAACCATATGAAGAAATTAATTAATTGAAATACAGTTAATCTATTACTAATTGAATCAAATCAAATGTCTGTCATACAGGAGCTGGATGATCCAAGGTGATTACACACATACAAGAATGACACAGAGTGTGTCATGTTAACAGCTCAAGTAACATCGTCTCCACAATGCCATCTCTATTTCTCCCTTTTTAAGAACAATATATAAGCAATGTCCACTTTTTGATATTATGGCTAATTGGGGTAGGTTATCTACAGGCTACCCCTCCTTTCTAGCAAGGATTGAATTAAGGATTTAATGAGTTTGTCACTGAATGCATTCCTATTGGTAAGGAGGGAATAGATCCCACCAATCTGGATTTACCAAGTGAGATAGAGAACAATGCCACTGGCAACATGGCTAGCCTGAGCCGGTATTATGTAAACTAGACTTAACACTTCTAGCTAGATATGAGAGTTTTAGTAGTTCAAAATGACAAAAGTACATGCAGTAACGGGGACATATTGACGGCTGAAAATCACATTATGATCAAGAACATTTCTATTATGTTTTTTGCTGAGAGTAATAATAAAGGGGATAGGCCACAGAATGTTCATTAATGGTGTCGCATAAAAAAGGTATACTTGTAAACATAATAAATAAACAATGAAAGCAATATGGAGCATTTAAGCTTGAAAAAAGACATTGTACGATATAATGGCATAAAATTATTTATTTATTTATTTGATGAGCTCCACAACTCGGCTATGTCGCAGGGCATGCAATTAATGTGAGGTTATTAGGAACAGAGATTTATTGGAGGTTGAAAACAGAAAACAAACCATAATATTGTTATACTGAACTTAGAAGAAGAAAGTATAAAGCTATAATCATATTATATATAAAATAATAGAATAACTAGCTCAGATACCCGACTTCGCCCGGGAATTGATTTGAGGCTGAATGGTGATGGTATTTTTTTGGAATGGCTTTAATTTGCACAATATTTTGACATTTACCCGTCCCAGTGTTTAGGGTTAATACCTGTTGTTGGCATTTGTTAATTATAAAATTATTTTTTTATGTAAGTCTTCACTGTCCTCCAAATTGTCATATTTCCCGTCTCCTGTATATTATGCATAGATTTCAGTTATTAAGGACCAAGTTTCATAAAATTCGGTTCAGCCGTTTATGCGTGAAAAGGTAACAAACAAACAAACAGACACAAAAGAAACAAAATGCAGTTATGGTGTCTATGACATGTGAAACGAAAAGTTATCGTGAAATTTCGCGAAAAAAATCAATGTACAGACAGAGGTTACAATTTTATATGTATATAGATTAGCTAACGGAGGTTGATATATAACATTTTTCTGTCTCATAGTAACAGAGTTATTTTGAATTGTTTAGGTATACCATCTGATAACCTGTGACTACAACCAGAAAAATAAAGGAAGCCAAAATCTCTGAAATTATTGACATAGAGGAAAGACAACCGCAGGAGCAAGAGGCTGTAAATACCAAATCAATATTAATACATTTTAATAAGTATTACAACATATTCTAGATTACTACACACAAAATATCAAGTTTATGAAAGCCCAAAATCAATCCAGGAGGATTGGAGGGGGTCAGAAAAAAGGGTAATAATATAAAGTCTTTATAAAAATGAATTTATACAACTCAGTAAAATTTAATATTGAAGTGATCAATTAATTTTGTGGGACAGCTTATTAATTCAAAGTATCAAGCTAGAGAGTATTGGTTTCTTCCATTCTACGGAAAATAGGCAACCTAGAACTATTTCTATGCCCTCATCTATATAAACATTATTCAGAAACATTTTTGAGCCTAATTTTTCTCTAAATCAACAAATGCGACAGAGTCAAAATAGTATGTTTGTTAGTAAAAATGTGTTCAGTAAGAGACTTTTTCATTACTTTTTATACCTTATAGGTCTGACAGGAAAAGTATAAAAACAGCAAATTCTATTCAATTGATTAATCGAGTGTGTGTATCTGTATTTATATGAATATAATAAAAGCTCAAATTTTCAAAATCAGACTTGGAGTGGGGAGGGTGAGGTGAGGTCTGAGAAGGGGTAAAATATAACATTGTAAATATCACTGCAATTCATAGCACCATCAAAAACTATCAAATAAAAGTCATATTATTTACAAAAAATACGTTTACCAGGCATTTTGCTATTACTCAGATATTAATCGGTTTCTTATTTGAATTTCTTTAAATTCATCCTTCAATAATTCCCAACTTCTACTCATCTCACATTAACAAAAGCTAATATATTACTGGATATCTCATATCATGGAAAGTTTTCATTTCATATCTAGTTTACTAAGAACCATTTTATTACTAATAAAGAAGAAATAGAAAATAGAATGAGTGATGATGTCAACTAGTTATGAAGCTCTCTGTTGGCAAAGTTATTTGGGTAAATTACATTAAATCATGGGATATTTAAATTAATCTAACTTATAAGCATACTTTTTTTTCTAGCTTGATAAAAAAAACAGGAGGTCTTTCAGGAAAGAAAATAGATTAAAAAGAGATTTAATGCTTAAAAAATAGAGTTTTATTTTATTTTTCTCATACATTCTTTTGAATATTATGACATCTTCAAATTGTTGTTTGTAATCACATTTTAAGATAAGGCAAGAGAAATGTAGTTATTACATAAACAGAATAAGTATAGCTTCAACACTTGAGTAATAATTTTTTTAACAGAACTATATATATTTTAAAAAAGTTTTGAATTTTTCCAGAAATTTTTTAGGCATTAAAAAGAATAATTTGGCTCCATGTCAATCAAGGCATTTTCCTCGTCCTCAAAAAATGTAAACACAGATAAGCATTCACACGTGTAGTGATATTTAACCTGAACATTTTCCTCATGGAAAAATAGTGTCAATAATTTATCTATTTGACTCCTATCCTTTTATAAATAAATAAATATATATGTATGAGCGTGTATTTTTATTTTGGCTTTGATAGCATGAGCCTCATTATTCAATCACTTTTTTTTCCTAATAGATATTAGTAATCATGGTTTAGTTCTAAGTCCCAAATTTATTTCAAGTGTAAAGTCTCCTTTGCTGTTAACAAGAAGAAAGAAAATAGAAAAGTTTCAGATGGGCTAAACCTCTGGATGACAGTTGTCAACATTTCAGTCTACCTGGTGTAATTGTTGAATAATGTTCATCAAAGTATTAAATTACCATGTGAAACAAATAACGCTTACAAAATAAACTGTGAAATTAAGGATAACATAATATACAGTTATTTTTTTATACTAAAAATTTATTTATTTATTTTGCTAAGTGACGAATGACTTGAACATCACTAATATTCTTTAAAATAGAAGTAATTAAGCTCTGTCAAAAATAAGTGATGAGACTTAAGTATAGAGCTGTAGTCTAGTTTTAAATATTTCTAGAGAAATAGTCAGTAGTTTGGAATTATCAAATAATAAAGAGGAATTAACTAATTAATATTTCCCAGTAATCTATAACAAGGCTTTGACAGTTTATTTCAAATCTAAACCCAAACACATCATGACATACCTTATCAGGATATTACTTTTAAGTTTGTTACAACTGATAAACTATATGTAACTATTGGTATTCTTTGAATAAGTTATAGAGATAATAAACATATTTTATTATAAACATACCTCATTTAAAACGTCCACACTCATATCAAAAGTAGAGAGAATTTATTTAAAATAAACTAATTTGGTGTAGAACATAGAATTTAAGTTACGCCCGTAAAACCAAAGAGGATGAAACGTGTGAAACCTCCTATCAACAGTAGAGGTAGAAATTGTAGTGTTCCATCATAGAGCTAACTTTGCGACACCTGGTGGCATGTAGAGAACTAACAGGAAATAAACAACGCAGAATTTTTCAATTAATGTTTTAGAATTAAAAGCTCCTTTGATTTTAACTATTGCATATAATATCAAATCATCGTACAAATGAAAAACAAATATTTTTAAATATGTACACACTTATTAAAAAGAAATTCAAGATTTAAATATTATAGCAAATTAACTGGTTTTTTGCGAGTGCTGAAAAAACCTGAAATTTTAAACCTTCTTATTTCTTAATAATTGGATTTTAAACGTTTTGGTTTCTAATAATTAATAACAAAAGAATTAGGTAAAACGTAATTTATAATAATTATTTGGGTGAAATATAATAACTAGAGCCGGTAAATTAAGTAACATTTAAGTAAATGCTGTTTTAGACTCCTTGGTATGCAATTTATTACTGAAGTTAAAATATTAAAATTGAAAATTTGTAAGTTTGGTAAATCAGCTATTGGGGTTGTATTCATGTCAAGATTTTTGAAAAAAAAATTCCTCAAATGCCTATCGATCCTATCTAGGAGATGACATAAAAATACATTTTTTTTTTTCTTATTTCGAATATCAAGTGAGGGGGCTCAGGTTGGCCGTGTGAGTTAAGGCGTAGGTCATAATCTCATCTGGTAAACCTAGAGTGGCGGGTTCGATTCCCGCCCTGGGCAGTAGAAATTTATTCAGTGGCGGACTCATTAAATAAAGTCCCTCCCTGACTAGAAAAGGGTGGTTCCTTGTTAATAACCCATCCCAATTAGGTAAAGTAGCATAAATAACAAATTAACATTGACATATTAAGTGAGATGTGTGTATTTCTGTTTTTTCAGCCTCAGGAGACCCCCACTTCCAATCGTCTGATTTTTACTATAAGTACACTGAGAACACTTCAAATTCTATTTACAAAGGCTTCTTACAAAGAGAGATCCAGGGTATAGATTGGGGAATGAGATTACCTGTGAATTATATCAACACATGGGGAATCTGCTTAGTTAATGCAGCCTCTACGTGACGGACTTTCGATAGATTTTCAAGGAACATGAACAATGTCTTTGGCACCTCAAAGTCAGATATCAAAACTTCAACATTTATGGATCTAAATAACGTTTTTGACTGGAATCATTATTCTTAAAATAATTTATTCTTCCAATTTTTCAATAAAACCACTATTAATGACGACATTGAAGAGGGGTCTCATGCTCCCCATGTGTGTTAAAGTGTTACCTTTAATCTCTCATGGTAAACCTAGATTGGCGAGTTTGATTTCCGCCAGGGCAATAGGAATTTTTTTTTTGTAGCTAACTCATTAAATGAAGTCCTTAGTCCCACCTAGAAAAGGCTAGAAAAGGGAGGTAACCTGTCCCAATTAGCCTTTGTAGCAGAAATAGGACGTTAATAAATAATAATAATAATATCTATATTGAAGATTATGTGATTTCACGTTAAAGTCAACCCATAGTCCTTGTAGATAAAAATTTGAATTCTCCTTTAGCCTATGTTGCGCATTGGAATAATTGGCTCAAAAATATAATCTTTCTAGATGAATTTGAATGGTTAAATAACAAACTGGCGGACAGGCAGATACGATTTTCAATTTTTAGATGGCATTGTTCTTAGAGAGGTCCGAAACAGAAATAAATTTATCCAGACCTAATTTAAATAGAAAATCTGTAAAACTTCAGAGATTTATTTATGTAGATAAATTGTAATGATAAATTTTGTTTCAGTAGTTAAGAATTAAATTTCTTTTTGTTTGCATTTTGTTTAATATCTGCATACTAGGATGTTCCTGCCAGTCATATGATCACTTGCATTTGCATAGGACCTGAAACGTATTTTCTTTTACATATTTATAATTGAATACCCTGGACAGATAACTTCAAATTAAGAGAACATCAGACGAACTTTACACTTTTATTTATATAGTTAGTGAGTTTCTCATTGGATTTATACCACTGGAGTGGGGCATTTTCGACAATAAAGTAAGGGTCTTTCTGGAAGTGAAATGAAAGGGGAAAATGGTTAACCACATTCATGAACTTAATGAAATTTAAAAATAAATTATATTTTAATAAACTTTATGAGAATCAATTAATTTGGGAAAATGAAAAGAGTTAAAAAAAAAAAAAAACATCTTTTTTAATCACAACTTCACGGATTTGGTAATCCCATAAAATGAAATGAAATTACTTGACTAAGGTATCGTGGTTGTATCTCCATCGTATATCACCAAGCAATGCTTAATCCTCCTTGGCAAGAGGCTTACTTTACTTTCCGGTCCGGCAAACTGTCCCTGGGTAATGCCAAGGTGTACGCTTTTGGTGTTTTTAATGCCAATTAGTCTATACATCCAACAAAGATTCAAAATATTGTCTTAAAAACAAAGAAATAAATAAAAAGGGGCATAATTTTATTTTCTTTATTTGCACCTTTGTGGCTGAGATAAATGTGTAACAAGTATACGTCTCTTCAAAAATGTTTCATAACCGTTTATTTTCGCAAATTTTGTTTTCTATGACTATAGTTCTATACTTAATTGATTTAATTCGAACGCTAATAGATTCAGTTCTTTTTTTTTTGTTTTAGCAGATTCCTCCTGGTAAATCAGCCATTGAAGTTGGCTTCAAAGTTCCATCGATCTGGCCTAGGGATGACGAAAATGAGGTCCGTCCAAAATTGCATACCTATATAGATTTATATATTTATCTGTTAACGCTCTAGTGGTCGCAATTTTTGTTTGATGGTTACCAAACTCCATATTTTTATGTAAAAATAAAGACTAAGTTCGGCAATGGCTGAAATCGGAATAGTGGGAGGGCTAAAATGCATTCCTTTTATAAATAATTACTACTTAATTAGTTTAAAATAAATATATTCTAAGGACTTTTATATATATATATATATATATATATATATATATATATATATATATATATACAGTAGAGCGTCGTTTATCCGAACGTCAATTATCCGAAACGTCAATTATCCGAACGCGCTTTGGAAAGTTTTTTTTTTTTTTTAACTACATATTTCAATTTGCATGCTGTATTATATACAGAATGAAGAAGTTGAAAATTTCAAGAATATGTATTCTTTGAAGCAATGCCCTGTTTAGAGCGTGAATAACTTTTTAGCAGAACGGAAAAGCCTGGGTTCCCTCCTTTTCTGTTCGCGGGACTAACTGAGCCCTACCGTTCGGGGAATCAGAGCTTCTTTCTGTTTCCCTGAAATGGAAGTCTACTCCGCGGCTGGAAACGCGGGAAGTCAGCCCTTCCGCCTCTCCCACTCTTTTTGCAGGTCAGTTCTAGACAACAGTTCATGCGCGTCGGAAGTATGTATTTTAATATGTAATATGTAATTGTAATGATGAATACAAAGTGTTTTATAAAATTATCCTATTTTCTTAAAAAAACTAGTTATCCAAACAAATCGATTATCCGAACGTGCGCGATCACAATTAGTTCGGATAAACGACGCTCTACTGTATATATATATATATATATATATATATATATATATATATATATATATATATATATATATATATATTAATTAAGGACTTTTATATAAATTAATTCTAAGGATTATTATATATATTTTTTTCAGAATCCATTTCTTTTCCCTTGACTTGTTTCAAAGGTAGTTTTGTTGCCTACAACTTTTATGTGGTAGCATTTTTATGGTATTATGCATTTTACGGCTAAAGGTTGGGTCAAAACGAAAATTTTACCCATTTAAACTCGTTTTAGAATTTGATTTTCTGCAAGAATCCCCCATAAAAAGTATGGCATTCCATTGGAAATTCCAAAGTTACGGCCGGTGGAGCAATACTAGAGAAGGTTACGCGGTTCAATATGGACTGAAAAGATTCTTCGGTGGTCACAATTATGGCACACTAAGTCTCATCCTTTTACTAATACAATACACCACACATACATGCTGTATATTAAACCAGAAACCAATTTATCCTTCAATAGAAATGCGAGTATTTACTGGAATAAGACCACTATGTCTCAGGGAGTTAATAACAAGGTTAAGACAAGTCGCCAAGGAAATAAAATAAAGACACAAACGGCTAGGAGATATCTCTTTGGCTTTGGCCACTACTCTCTTTGGAAAGATGGCGGAGATATTAGAAAAACGACAAGGGCAATAAGGGAGAGGCTTTCATTTGTGGTAAAAGTTGGGGATTATATAGAAATGGCGAGAGTTTAATAAACGACTCTCGGCTATATTAGAGCTTTAGCCTGACGGACAGGCAGTGGTAATAAGTAAGAGCACCGATGTGTCTTTCTCTTCTCATCTTATGGGACAGCTCTGGCAAAAGAAAATGGATTATACTGTATAAATCTCTTTCTACTTTGGCCAAGCGGCTTTAATTGAAAAATTTGTAATCCTTAGGGGGCCTATTTTATTTTAAATTTATCATCCTGCTTAAAATTGACTCAGTTTGTATACTTAATTTCGAAAGGCCCAGTTTTTCAAGCTAATCAACAATGAAAGCATATTATTGTTTTTACAGCTGCCGTTTTCTCTCTCTCCCCCTCTCTCCCTCTCCCCCCCCTCCCCCCTTTCTCTCTCTCTCTCTCTCTCTCTCTCTCTCTCTCTCTCTCTCTCTCTCTCTCTCTCTCACACACACTCACTCTCTCTCTTCCCTTCTAGAGAAGGAGAAGGAATGATTGCTGAGCTACTTTTTTCTCCATGCTGTTCTATAATTATTTCATTTTTTAATTATTTATTTTTGGGAGGGGGAGGATTTACCTTCACGCTCTAATATCGGCCTATGCCCTTGCGAACTTTTCGTACCTTCAATGACGTCAAATGCTGACGGGTAGATTTTGGCGAATTCCCCTTAAGGAAAGACAGCTTGGAGGATGTATTCATGATCCGATTTTCGAAAAAAAAAAAAAATATCTGCAAATGTCCAAGATACTACTTAGGGATTGACAAAAGGGCCAGCAGGTTCTCCAAAAAACTATGCATATTTCACACCTGCTATAATGCCACCCTCATGACATAATTTCACATGATATTTTCTAATCATCTCATAATAGGAAGCCTATGTAACACAGGATTTGAGATCAAGCTGAACATTGGATGTGTAACCGATTAATTTGCTTTAATTGAAAATCGTATCAATTGAAGTGAGTGTTGAATGATTATATAAATTATCTTCAAGGTAGGGACGACATGGAAGAGATTTGAAGAAATTGTTCGAAAATGGAGTCGTGCCACAACGCCAATGATGATTTCCATGAAAGTATATATGCTCTAACTGTGAATGACTACTTCACTAATGCACAGCTCTTTAGAACTGCTATCCGTCTTAACCTGGCTGAATTAGAAATAAGGTTTGATGTAAAATTGTATAATAATGGAGACAATACAGATTACAATGATAATAAGCCATTTTTTACAAGTCTATTTCAATCTGTGGGCCTCCCCTACACGAGAGGTAATGGTCCAACTTCGCACGGGGACAGTACTCCAACTAGCAATCATTTACTTCAGCGCTCTTACATCATGTAGACAATGTTGACCACTCACAAAGATATATCATATTGTTGCCAAATATGCACTCATTGGTCTACTTGAGAGATTGCGTTGCTACTTCAAATGCAAACTCTTTCCTATTAAATCACGTATTTAAGTAGTACAAGGAAGATGAGAGCATTCCTGCAAAGATGTCCGTAGATTGAGCCAATGCGGGAATCTAGATCTTCTACTCGCCCAGTTCGTCCGGCGATAGAGTATAGCTGAATTAGCGATTTGACAAGTGATCGACTCGCGTAAGTTATTGTATTTATATTTTTTCGAGGACTGTGTAAGAAGAACGTGAAGTTAACACTGCATATTGTGGTTAGTTACCCAAAGTGTACTTTGTGGTATGTCGTGAAAAATAGGTTACCAAATGTGTAAATAAAAGCAGTAATCGTCAAATGAATTGTGTACTGATAAGAACGTTAAAGTTGTGTATCTAATTATGCATTCAAAAGAGCACTACTTTTTACGGTTTATTATTTTTGTAATAAACGTAACAATATATATATATATATATATATATATATATATATATATATATATATATATATATATAGCTCAGATACCCGGCTTCGCCCGGGAATTAATTTCAGGCTGAATGGTGTGGTATTTTTTTGGCATGACTTCACTTTGTACAATATTTTGACATTTACCCGTCCCAGTGTTTAGGGTTTATACCCGTCATTGCTATGAGTTTTTTAATAATAAAATTATTTAAGGTTTTGATATTTTTATATTTCCCGTCTCTTATTCATGTAAATATGGTGAATTTTTATTTCAGGCCTCCCTTTTAACCCCCCTCCCGTTCGAACCTAAAAATGTTAATATAACTTATAATCATGGAAGAATTAATGCTAATTGACATACAGAGTTTTGTTAAGTTCCGTTCAGCCGTTACTGCCCAGTTCGGTCCGTTACTGTCAGTTTTAACGTATAACTCATTTATACTTAGGTATACGACAAAAGTGTATATAACAAAAGTTACTCCAAATAACAAAATAAACAACTTTTGTTATGTTTATTTTTGCGGACAAACCAATAGGAACCGAAATATCGCTATTTTTAATTTCAGGCTTCCCTTATAACCCCCACTCCTCCCTGTCGTTGCTGTGGATTTTTTAATAATAAAAATAATTTTTTATGCAAGACTTCACTGTTCTCCATATTGTCATATTTCCTGTCTGATGTGCATTATGCATAGCTTTGTGTTATTAACGTCAAAATATTAACATAGATTTGAATTAATTTTCCAGGTGAGGTACCTGGTAGTTCATATTGGAAAGAATTGTTGAGCATATCAATTTTTCTACGCAAATTACTTGCTTCATACAATTTGTGAATTTTTATTTCATGCCTCCTTATATTTCCCACTCCCGTTCGAACCTAAAAGTTTTATTATAGCTTATAATCATGGAAGAATTAATGCTAATTGACATACCGAGTTTTGTTAATTTCGGTTCAATCGTTAGTCCCCAACAAAATTGTTGGCTCCCGCTTTAGTATATATACTAGCTCAGATACCCGGCTTCGCCCGGGAATTCAGTTGAGGCTGAATGGTGATGGTATTTTTTAGCAGGCTTTACATTGCACAATTTAACAATTTGACATTTACCCGTCCCAGTGTTTAGGATTGATACCCGTCGTTGCCGTGGATTTGCTAATAATAGAATTCTTTGTTCGATAATTCTTCACAGTCTTCGATATTTTTATATTTCCCGTTTCTTATACATGTAAATATGGTGAATTTTTATTCAGGCCTCCCTTATAACTCCCCTCCCGTTCGAACCTAAAATTTTTAATATAACTTGTAATCATGGAAGAATTAATGCTAATTGACATACCGAGTTTTGTTAAGTTCGGTTCAGCCGTTAGAGCCCGCTAAAGTTTTAACGTATAACTCATTTATACTTAGGTATACGACCAAAGTGTATATAACAAAAGATACTCCAAATAACAAAATAAACAACTTTTGTTATGTTTATATTTGCGAAAAAGCCAATAGGAAACGAAATATCGCTATTTTTAATTTCAGGCTTCCCTTATAACCCCCACTCCTGCCCGTCCATAGAAATGTTGGTATGGCTTATTATAATGAAGGGCTCACTGATAATACACATACCGAGTTTTATTTAGTTCGGTTGAGTCTTTTTCGGCAAATAATATTGTTGACTCCCGCTATAATTTTTAGCGTATAACGTATTTAAACTTCGATATACGACAAAAGTGTATATAACAAAAGTTACTCTAAATGTCAAAATAAATAACTTTTGTTACGTGCATATTTGGTGAAAAACCAACAGAAAACAAAATATCGCTATTTTTAATTTCAGGCTTCCCTTATAACCCCCACTCCTGTTCGTCTCAGAGAAAATTAATATAGCCTAAAGTCTAAGTTGGGCTAGTAGTAATATACATACCAAGTTTCATAAAATTCGGTTCAGCCGTTTATGCGTGAAAAGGTACTTCGCTCGGGAATTCATTTGAGGCCGAATGGTGATGGTATATTTTTGGCAAGGCTTTACATTGCACAATATTTTGACATTTACCCGTTCCAGTGTTTAGGGTTAATACCCGTTGTTGGCATTTGTTAATAATAAAATTATTTTTTTTATGTAAAACTTCACTGTCCTGCATATTGTCATATTTCCCGTATCCTGTGCATTATGCATAGATTTGAATTATTAAGGAGAAAATATTGATATACATTTGAATTAATTTTTTCAGGTGAGGTACCTGGTAGTTCATATTGAAAAGAAGTGTTGAGCAAATTTCTCTAAATAACAAAATAAACAACTTTTGATATGTGCATATTTGCCGAAAACCCAATAGGAAATCATTATTATTAATTTCAGGCCTCCCTTATAACCACCACTCCTGCCCGTCCCTAGAAATGTTAGAATGGCTTATTATAAGGAAGGCGTTAGTGCTAATACACATAATGAGTGTTTTATTTAGTTCGGTTGAGTCTTTTGTGCCAAATAAAATTGTTGTCTCCCGCTATAATTTTTAGCGTATAACGTCTTAATATTTCGGTATACGATGATAGTGTATATAAAAAAAAAAAAGTTTCTCTAAATAACAAAATAAACAACTTTTGTTATGTGCATATTTGCCGAAAATGCAATAGGAAGCGAAATATCACTATTATAAATTTCAGGCGTTCCTTATAACCCCCACTCCTGCCCGTCCCCAGAAATGTTAGTATAGCTTATTATAATGAAGGCGTTAGTACTAATTCACATAACCAGTTTGGTTTAATTCGGTTGAGTTTTTAGTGCCAAATAAAATTGTGGACTCCCACTTTAGTTTATAGCGTATAACTCATTTATGCTTCCGTATACGGCAAAAGTGCATATTACAAAAGTTACTCTAAACAACAAAATAAACAACTTTTGTTATGTGCATATTTGCTGAAAAAGCAATAGGAAACGAAATATCGCTATTTTTAATTTCAGGCCTTCCTTATAACCCCCACTCCTGCCCGTCCCTAGAAATTTTAGTATGGCTTATTATAAGTAAATCGTTAGTATTATTTCACACAGCGAGTTTGTTTTAGTTCGGTTGAGTCTTTTATGCCAAATAAAATTGTGGACTCCCGCTATAGTGTTTAGCGTATAACTCATTTATACTTCCGTATACGGCAAAAGTGCATATAACAAAAGTTACTCTAAATTACAAAATAAACAACTTTTGTTATGAGCATATTTGCTGAAAAAGCAATAGAAAATGAAATATCGCTATTTTTAATTTCAGGCCTCCCTTATAACCCCCACTCCTGTTCGTCTTAGAGAACATTAATATAGCCTAAAGTCTAAGTTGGGCTAGTAGTAATATACATACCAAGTTTCATAAAATTCGGTTCAGCCGTTTATGCGTGAAAAGGTAACAAACAAACAAACAAACAAATAAACAAACAAACAAACAAATAAACAAACAAACAAACAAACAGACACCAAAGAAACAAAATGCAGTTATGGTGTCTATGACATGTGAAACGAAAAGTTATCGTGAAATTTCGCGAAAAAAATCAATGTACAGACAGAGGTTACAATTTTATATATATATAGATTATATCTCGTTTATACTTTGTTATACGACAAAAGTGATTATAACAAAAGTTACTTTAAATAACAAAGTAAACAACTTTTTTCATGTGCATATTTGCATAAAACCCAATAGAAAACGAAATATCACTATTTTTAATTTCAGGCCTCCCTACAACCCCCACTTCTGCCCGTCTTTAGAAATGTTGGTATGGCTTATTATAATGAAGGTGTTAGTGCTAATATACATACGAAGTTTTATTTAGTTTAGTTGAGTCTTTTGTGCCAAATAAAATTGCTCACTTCCGATGATATAACTTATGCTTTTCATAAATAGTAGTTTCATAAATAGAGTATTGACGTCTGCAGAATAAGGGATAACTTGAAAGCAAATCCAAGATTTAAAAATAAAAATAGAACTATCTAAAGCAATAACTGTGATTGACAAATTTATGTATCAGAAGAAAGCGATAGAAAGGGCGCGGGATGAATGGATCTCAGAAAGTTTTCTCAATCTTTCTTCTTGTTTCTAACAGTAGTTCTCCGAAATAACTCATCGGAACTAAACGAAACTTATCAGGAGCATGGCGTTTCCAGTGAAGCTTGTGTTCAATGAAAATGTTCACTCAGCCTGTGGAACGGAATGTCAAACAGTCTTATAGTTCATACGTCAGAGTTATAAGTTCGCTACGTATTATTTTGTCAAAATGCCTTTCTTCTATTATTTTTTTATTTGTTTAAAATTTCTTTAGAACTCCCTCAGACAGAGAGAGAGGGTGAGAGAGAGAGAGAGAGAGAGAGAGAGAGAGAGAGAGAGAGAGAGAGAGAGAGAGAGAGAGAGAGAGAGAGAGAGCGGGGGGGGGAGGGTTAAGTTTAACTTCTGAAAAAATAAAAAAAAACTTTAAAGTAGAAACTCCCAAATGTCTACACTGAAGAATTGGATGACCTCCGGCGGTCCATCAATATTAGTTCTCTTTATTTACTTTTCCTCCGTTTTTTTTTTGTAATTTAAAAACTAAGGAAATCACTAAAAAACAATCAACTTTGTTCTATTAAAGTTAAAATTAAGAAAACAAAAACTAATCACAATTTGCTACTCTTTTTAAAAAGTATATTTAATTTAATCAATAATTATTATCACTATTATTTATTAACGTTCACGTTTTGGTATTATGGCTAATTTGGGCGGGTCATCTACAGTTTACCACACTTTTCTAGCCAGGGTGGGACTAGCGACTTCATTTAATGAGCTCGTCACAAAATAAATTCCTATTGCCCAGGTGGGAATCGAACTCCCCACTCTAAAGTCACGTAATAAAGGTCCGTTGAAAACAGCATTTGTCATTTAAGCTTGGAATATGTTGTTCTATTGTATTTTGGCTGTCTAACTTGTGATGACTGAAAGGGGGGGTTGCTGATGGGAAAAATTACTAAGCAGATTTCCCACGTGAAGTTATACAATAGAGAAATTTCAGAATAGAGAGCCGAACAGTTATGAAAACGCCCCGAACTAGCTCTTGACGGAAACTCACGACTAGACCCGAAGTTAGCCGATCTCATCTCAGAAGCTGAAAACAGAAAAATGCAAATATCTCGGTTAATATTCAAGATACGGAATAAATGTATATAACACTATTTATAGTAAATTAAATTTTCAATAAGATTGATTCTATATAATTTTTCGATCCGACGTATAGTAACGGAGATATTTCGAATTTTCGAAAATCCTCCCCTCTAACCCCCCCCCTCCCACAGGTCCGATTTCAGCTATTAACGAACTTGATCTTTATTTTTACATGAAACGTAAAATATCGAGTTTGGTAAAGATCAAACGAAAATTGCGACCGCTAGAGCGTTAACAGACAAATATATATAGTTTTGAACGGACCTCATTTTCGTCATCTCCTGGGTAGGATCGATGGACATTTGAAGAAATTTTTCGAAAATCGCGTCATGAGTACAACCTCAATAGCTGATTTCCCTGAAGGGAAATCTGCTAAAAGTTATCTATTTTAAATCTATTTAAAGGATCGATGTATATTTCAGGAAATTATTTTTGAAAATCACAATACGAGTACAGTCTGAACAGCTGATGTCCCGTATGTGGAAACTGCAGTAGTAGGTTTGGAAACAAGTTGAGCCCTTTTGAGACACCGAAGATTTGTTTGTTTAGTAAGCGTGTTTGGAAAGGCGAGTCTTTGGAGTTCTCCTAAGCAGTATCTAATTATATATTAGTTCTGTGCTAATTTGTTATAAAATGATTATAAATAGTGATTATTTGACAATAGCTGAGTGATTAGAAAGGGGAAAATCGGGTTAGTTTGATGACAATTAGCCCTCGCTTCATCCGGAGTCCCCCGAGAGGGAGTAGAAGGATATTCTTGTAGCCGGAAGAGCTAATCAAATCTCGGGGAGGGCTTGAAACATTTACCCATATAATGGCGCCCTCTAGTGACCCACAGCCGCTAAATGTATTATGAGGTCCCGGGCTAATACCCACGTCTGAGGGTCCGGCACGGGGATTGAAACCTGACTCATCAGCTGGAGGGGTGGGGGCAGCCTGGAAGCAATGGCACGGAATGAAAATTGCATGAAGGGAGACGGCGGTGTAGAATTGCCGGGGGGCGCTATATTGAGGGGGGACGACTGGAGAAATGTGCACCTCGTCCTGGAAGAAGTTGGGAGGAGTGGGGGGATTCCAATCCCACCGATGAACTCTTTTGTATTGCAGGCTCATGTATGAGGCTATACTCTTCCTTAATGTTTTCATCTTCCTCCCTTTTCTTACCTTTTCAATAAATCCTCATTATGAGAACACTCTTTTGGAAAATTAATTAGCCACACTTCAAAATCTTGTGGGCTGGGTAAAACTTTGGCACGCAGGGGCTGCGCTAACAAAGCAGATTTCCAGTGAGTACATTGACGTTATTTAGATATCTAATCCCCCTAATCTAATATAATAACCCTATATGCAAATACAGCAACGAACACCTTACCATAAAACACATACCTACTGACAGACTGCATCCAATGAAAAAAAATTTCACATACCCCACGATATGACAGAACTATTAATTGACAGCAGCCAATATATTCCACAAATACTAACATATCTAAAACACATCAACATTTACAAAATAGAATAGGTCTACAGCATACCTAAAAAGATTTAAAAGGGTTAACTTTTATTATATTCTTTAGACAAAGCACGGATAGGAGAAAAAAATCAGATATTAAAGAAATAATATAAAAGTACAAAAAAGGTTAGCACATGAAGGAGTAAATATATCATCCTAATAATGCCAATCACCATCGCTGTGGTCACAAAACTAAATAAATAAAATTTAAAAAAAATAATATAAATGTACTAGTATATAGGAATACCATATTTTTTTTTAAATTAAAACCATTTTAAATTGTTGTCTTTATTACTAGCCTAATGTTTATTAATTGTCTTTATTACTAGTATTTAATGATTATTTGTTGTATTTAATTTTTTATTTGTTGTTTTAGTTGTTCTCATTTTTTCTATAATTTTGTTTTCATTTTACATTGTGAAACTTTGAGCCAAATCGCCAAGATGCGGGTGCTACTGTATAAATAAATTAATAAATAAAAAAGATATCTAATCCACAGTAAGAGACTCAGGTTAGCCATAAGAGTTAATGCGTTGGTCTTAATCCCACATTGAAAACCTAGAGTCGTGTGTTCGATTCTCACCTGTGGAATAGGTAAATATTCAGTGACGAACTTATTAAATAAATCCCTTAGTCCTACCCTACAACTGTAGCCTATTGAGAATTAGACTTAATAGCACCAATGGACCTTAATAAATTTTATACTTAATCCTTATCAAGAAAAATTTAATTACGGAAGGTTAACAAAAACAACGGCTACATTGTTGCATAGGACCACCAGTTGTTAGGGATATGTAAAAATATTGGGCAGATCATATTTTTTTTTTCCTATGGCCACATCCAAACAGAATGAAACATAGCTTTAGTCGTATAAAGAATAAATTGAAATCAAATGATACCAAATATAATATATATAAAATCAACTTTATAGATTGCAATAAAAGTTATATTGGAGTATCATCATAGTTACTTAAAAGAAGATCAGCATTGATGATAAGAGCAATACAACGTCCCTAGCCGACCACGCAATAAAATACACCCATCATTTGGATTTTAAATGTGTAGTAGGTATACTACAACATACAAACAAGAGGAAAATAAAAGAAAATATGCATACTATAAAAGATTAGAAAAACGGTGATCATTAAGAAAAATATTTGAATGAAATTTATATTTTAATCGTTTAGAAACTTTGAAGTAGGTTATTCAATTAAAAAATGTCAGTAGGTTGAACTAGCTCGTGGGAAATCTGCTTACTTTACGCAGCCCCTTCGTGACGGACTTTTGAGCATAAAGTTTTCGCTAGACCGCCCCCCTCAGCTCATCACATTTTCAAATGCCCAACGTGCCAGTTTACATAGGCTTTCTGTAGAAAGGAGAAATAGGGAATAGATGATTGGTTGAGATCATCGGAGTTACATACCAGTTCTTTGGAAATCTGCTTAACCGACGCAATTACTGCTTGATGGACTTTTTGGAAATCAATTCCAGTGATTGTACAGATTTGTTTGCGTTGCGTTCAAACAGTGCAGAATAGGGCTGAATGCCAACAGAACAGAGTTTAATGACTTCACATGCTGAGGTCTGGAACATTACAAACAACATGCAACAAGCGATCTGTTCATCAAAGAGCCCGACATGATCAAAGCGAATGCGACCTGCCGCAGCCGGGTAATACACAGCCACCTATTTAAATGTAAATTATTACACAACATTATCAAATGATCCTATAAAGTGAGAATGCTTAATAAATCATTATAAACTAGGTAATATTCAGTAAAATGATTTAAAAAAAAATGAATTATATAACTGACTAATAGCCCTTAACGGTATAATAATTAGAATGGCAAAGAAACAAAGTGGTGAAAGTCAAAATAGCTATTTTTCAATAACAAAGATTTTGCATTTGACCCAATAGACAAATCAGAAAACCATGTAGCGTTCTTTACACTATAAACTTTTCAGCTATTGAGGTTATGTTCACTGAAAGCTGTAAAATTTAATAAAAGTCAATACTCCGACAGGAACTGTAAATAGATGTGGCCTTGAAATGAATAAAATTCACATTTATTTTTACTAAATATATCCCAAGCTACCTCAGTAATCGTACTTAATAATGATAAATGCTATCCATTATGTTAATTAATATTGTCCTTTGTATATTGAACAGAGAGAATATTCGGGATACATTTTTTTTTGTTTTATTCTTCAAGACTAAAAAAAAAATGTATAAGTTCGTTTTTGTTGTTAGATATTCAGGTAAGACCAGTTAACACTGAAACAGGGAAATGTAAAAATATTGTGCATAATAAAGTTATACAAAAAAAAAATAAAATAAAATAAAAAAATACCATAATCATTCAAACTCCAATCGATTTCCTGAGCCAAGCATAGTACAAACAAAGAGCGTTAACATACAAATATATATATAAATAAATAAATACACATATACATATGTATATATATATATATATATATATAATATTTATTTATTTATATATTTGTCTGTTAACACTCTAGCGGTCGCAATTTTTATTTAATCGTCACCAAACTCGGTATTTAATCGTTTTAGGTAAAAAGGAAGATCAAGTTCGTTAACGGCTGAAATCGGACCAGTGGGAGGGGGGGTTTAGAGGGGGGATTTTCGAAAATTAGAAATATCTCCGTTACTATACGTCGGATCAAAATATTGTATAGAATCAATCTTTTTGTAAATTACATTTAATATTAATATTGTTATATACATTTATTCTCTATCTTGAATATTAACCGAGATATTGGCATTTTTCAGTTTTCAGCCATCAGCAAACCGCCACTTCTACTCATGTTACATAAACAATACTCAGCTACATAATAAAGCACATTATTCGAAGTTTAAATACCAAAAATTGTATTCAAGAGACCTTTATTATACGAGATACATGCAAATATGTCCAGTTCAGTGGCCCCCCCCCCTTCGTCAGTTTTGGACTACTAAAATTTGATTGATTGAGATAACAATTATTCTGACTTATTATTAATTACAGTACAAGCCGTTTCAGTCGGCAGGTTATTTTGATTGACTGAAAAATTTCTTATTTCCGTTTGTAATTATTCACGGTGGTGTTGTGTTACAAGTACGTAGATTTATCTGTTGTATAACTTCACGTGGGAAATCTGCTTAGTTTACGCAGCCCCTGCGTGACGGACTTTTTTATTTTCATCGTTACCAAGCCCATATATAAGCCTTTCTTGTATAGCTAACGCTCGTTAACAGCTAGTTAGTGAAATAGGACTAAGAGGGGGGGGGGATTCGAAGAGGTGTAAATCAAAACTCAAAATATCTCTATCTAAGTTGGATTGACAAATAGTATATATATATATATATATATATATATATTTATATATTTATATATTTATTTATTTTTTCATATTTGCTGCAACTTTATATAAACTAGTTCGGATTTGAAGTCTTTTAAAACGACCTCATGCTCCTATAATCTATAATCATATAAGCAAGGGCTACGTAAACTAAGCAGATTTCCCTCGTGCTGGTATGATACACTACTGTCCTCATTTCAACTCTATTTCGACATATAACATAGCTTTTAGCTTAAGGGAAATCAGCTATTGAGGTTGTACTCATGACGGAATTTTCGAAATTTTTCTTCAAATGTCCATCGATCCTACCTGAAAATGACGAAAAAGTGTGGCCGTTAAAAACTCTATCTATATATATATATATATATATATATATATATATATATATATATATATATATATATATATATATATATATATATATATATATATATATATATATATATATATATATATATGTAAAATCGACTATATGCTCCAGGTTGATATTGTTATCGAATTTCCTTCAATCTTTTGAAATATTTAAAGTGGCAACAAAAAAAAAAAAACACGAAATAGCGTTCGCACATTAGCTTACAGAAACCATATTCATATTGAGTATCATAATTTTATGAAAGTACTTCAAGGAGAAATACACGTTCCATACAACTTCCTTACGGAATAAGAAGTTACTACTGAGCAGACAGACCACTGCCTTTGGTTGTGAAAGGGTTAAGACCTTGGCCTGCGGTTAGATCTAATTCATTAAGCCTCAGTATATATTGATACCTGAAAAATGTTACCGAAGTTCCCTTGTAAAAGCCTATAACTTGGGAGCATTAAAGAGATTAAAGGACTTTGAGAATAAGACGTCGAGTGAGGGGATGAGAGAGAGTGAGAGACAGGGTTAGAGAGAGAGTGGGAGAGAAAGAGAGAGAGTGAGAGAGAACACGGTTGATGTGGATGTGTCGTCGGTTCAAAGAGAGAGTAACACACTCCAAACACCCAATAGGAAACATAACAGATACAAACACACACGCACACACACACACCCAGTCCCGCAGAGGAACATAGAAACCCACTGACAACCCATGTCTCCCTTGCTCTCAGAGATTTCCTCAGGGATCTCCAAGAAGCTTCCCGTTGCTTTTCGGTGGCTACCACTTCGTTTCGCCGGACTAAAAGCCCTTTGTGCAAATTAAAATGTTTCATGAACTTTTTTTTTTTTTAAATTGATGCCAAAAAAAAAACACACACAGCACTTCCAACTCGTTCTCTTATATTTTATTTATTTATTTTTTCCCAGTTGTTGCAACTTTATACAAACTAGTTCGGATTTGAAGTCTTTCAAAACGAGCTCATGCTCCTTAATCTATAATCCTATAATTTTTGTTTGATCGTTACCAAACTCGATATTTAGTCATTTTATGTAAAAAGAACGATCAAGTTCGTTAACGGCTGAAATTGGACCAGTGGGAGGGAAGGGTTTAATTGGGAGGATTTTCTAAAATTCGAAATATCTCCGTTACTATACGTCGGATCGAAAAATTGTACAAAATCTACCTTATTGCAAATTAAATTTACTATAAATATTGTTCTATACATTTATTCTCTATCTTGAATATTAACCGAGATAATTGCATTTTTATTAAATCTGGGCGGCTAACTGACGAGAGTGACTTTCCCACCAAAAGCTAGTTCGGCCGTTTCCTTGACTGCTCGGCTCTCGTGAAATTTCTCTATTGTAAGACTTCACGTGGGAAATCTGCTTAGTTTACGCAGGCCCTGCGTGACGGACTTTTTTTCTATTTTGCCCCCCCCCCTCCCCCCTATGAAACACCCAATTCCTGTTCCGATTTAAGCCATTAACGAATATGTACATTGTAGTTGAATGGAACGGTTAAATCTAGATTATCAAATTAACATGTTCAAGTCAAGAGTGGAAAATCCTAATTGACGACGTCATGATACTTCGTTTGTACGTGTCTCCCAAAATGGGGAAGTTCCTTGAAGACAAATTTGGTATTTAAGCTATAGTGATTCATGTTATATTACCTTATTGTTAATATGACATGTCTAGGAGTGGGGGTTTACTGATGGCAGAAAACTAAAGCCTTTTTAGTAGTACATTCATTTTCCCCCATATATTATGCTTCATTTTACTAATAAAACATTAATACATGTTATACAAAAAAAGTCTAAAAAAATGCAAATATCTCGGTTAATATTCAAGATAGAGAATAAATGTATATTACAGTATTTATAGTACATGTAATTTGCAATAAGATTGATTCTATAAATGTTTTCGATCCGACGTATAGTAAGGGAAATATTTCGAATTTTCGGAAATCCCACCTTTGAACCCCCCCCTTTCACTGGTTCGATTTTAGCCATTAACGAACTTGATCTTTTGTTTTGCATAAAACCTTTGAATATTGAGTTTGGTAACGATCAAAAAAATTGCGACATCTAGAACGTTAACAGACAAATATATATATATATATATATATATATATATATATATATATAGATATATATAATTTTGAACGGACCTCATTTTCGTCATCTCCTGGGTAGGATCGATGGACATTTGAAGAAATTTTTCGAAACTCGCATCATGAGTACGACCTCAATAGCTGATTTCCCTTAAGGGAAATCTGCTAAAAGGATTAGTTATGGCGCTTTTATTCACAAGTTTCAACCAAGATTCTTTATCTTTTAGTAGTATGCTTGCTCAAGATAGAAGAGAAAAAAATCATTTTCGTCATTTAATGATTTTTTTCATTTCCGAAAAGGAAAATCCGCGTTTGACTGGGATGTGATCCCTCACCAGACCATGGCCCGACAGATTATTTCGGACTCTTCAAAACTCTCTTAACAGGAAACATTTTAATTGGCTTGAGGACTTCAAACCGCACATAGAATAGCTCATTGCGTAAAACTCAAAAAAGTTTTGGGAGGACGGAATTAAAAAAATACCTGAAATATAGCAACATGTAATAGATAAAAATGAGTCATTTATAAGTATTAAAATTATTTACAAGAATCTGAAGTTAGTATTGAACTCATCAGTAAAAAAAAAAACTCTAAGAACTTGTTTTACACCAAATTAGTTTAACAATGATGGTTCTATAACATTTCATAATCGTTATACATAATAGCGAAGATATTCTTAATTTTCGTTTCCCCCCTATTTCGGATCCGATATCAGCCATTAACTAATATGGCCTTTGGTGTAGAATGAAAAAGTTAAATATAAATACCTAAACATTTTCGAGGTAAGAGCGTAAAATCATAAATGGTGACGGCTTCAAACAACGTATTTGCATGTATCACACGCTCAGGAAGTTCAATGAAAACAATATTTGGTATTTAAGCTTCCAATAAAGTGGTTCATGGAATACAAGCTTATGGTTAATATGACATGTGTAGGAGGGGGGGGTTCACTGAAGGCTGAAAACTCTAAAATGCAAATATCTCTGTTAATATTCATGACAGAGGAAATACGTATATAGCAATTATTCATAGGCTATTACATTTGCAATAAGATAGATTCTGTACAATGTTTCGAACTGAATTGGAGATATTTTGAATTTTTGACATTTTCTCCTCTATACCCCTCCATCGTTCTTTAGTTCACATAAAACGCTTATATATTGAGTTTTGTTGCCATCAAACGAAAATTGCGACCGCTAGAGCGTTAACAGACAAATATATATATATATATAATTTTGAACGGACCTCATTTTCGTCACCTACTAAGTAGGATCAATGGACATTTCAAGAAATTATTCCAAAATTGCGTTATTGAACAACCCGAACAGTTGAGTTTTAGCAGATTTCCCTTAAGGGAAATCAGCTATTGAGGTTGTACTCATGACGGAATTTTCGAAATTTTTCTTCAAATATCCATCGATCCTACCTAGTAGATGACGAAAATGAGGTTCGTTCAATACTGTATATATATATATATATACACAGGTATATATATATTTGTCTGTTACCGCTCTAGCGGTCGCAATTTTTGTTAGATCGTTACCAAACTCGATATTTAGTCGTTTTATGTAAAAATAAAGATCAAGTTCGTTAACGGCTGAAATCGGACCAGTGAGAGGGGGGGGGTTTAGAGGGGAGGATTTTCGAAAATTCGAAATATTTCAGTTACTGTACATCGGATCGAAAAATTGTACAGAATCAATCTTATTGCAAATTAAATTTACTATAAATATTGTTATATACATTTATACTCTATCTTGAATATTAACCGAGATATTTGCATTTTTATTAAATCAAGGCGGCTAACGGACGGGTGTCTTTCCCGCCAAAAGCTAGTTCGGCCGTTTCCTTAACTGCTCGACTCTCGTGAAATTTCTTTATTGTAAAACTTCACGTGGGACATCTGCTTAGTTTATGCAGCCCCTGCGTGACGGACTTTTCTTCATTGCGTTACGGAATTTCTATCGAGTTCTCGCGGGTTAACAACTGGATTCCGCCTACCTCGAGTATTAATTAATAAAAAGTTAGTTAGTTTTTGCTAAAGTTTCGGCAGACTTCATCACTTTTTACTAATTACTCCGAGCCTAATGAAGAATGGCCCTCTAGTTCCACCATATTGGATCGGTAAATCTCCCCTGGTTTACTAATCCGCCGGGCATTTATTAGATTTGCTCATGCTAGCATTTCAAATTAGCGTCTCTGAAGAGTTGGAGATTCCACTCAACTAATATTGCAACATTCCAAACCCGAGCTCGGGGCAGAACTTCTCTGTTATCAGTCAGATTATTGATGATGTTTCTGGTTTTGAAACTCATTACGAACTTCCCTGTTTTGCTGCGTCAGTTTTTTTTTTGCTGGCGAACTCTTCCTGACGTTGATGAGGTTGTCTGTACAGTTTAAAAATCGAGGATACCGTAAGTTCTGAATTAGTAGTCATTATGAAAGAATAATTTTCGACTGATGACTCTGAAAAGAAAAAAAAAGTCCGTCACGCAGGGGCTGCGTAAACTAAGCAGATTTCCCACGAGAAGTTTTACAATAGAGAAATTTCAGAATAGAGAGTCAAACAGTTACGGGAACGGCCCGAACTAACTCTTGACAGAAACTCACGACTAGACCCGAAGTTAGCCGATCTCATCTCAGAAGCTGAAAACATAAAAATGCAAATATCTACATGCATAAATGTATATAACATTATTTATAGCCAATTTAATTTTCAATAAGATTGGTTCAATATACTTACATACTTTTTCTATCCGACGTATAGTAACGGAGATATGTCGAATTTTTGAAAATCCCCCCTATAAACCCCCCTCCCACTGGTCCGATTTCAGCCATTAACGAACTTGATCTATATTTTTACATAAAACGTTAAAATACCGTGTATGGTAACAATCAAACGAAAATTGCGACAGCTTGAGCGTTAACAGACAAATATATATATATATATATATATATATATATATATATATATATATATATATATAAATTAAATTAAATTAAAGCTATTCATAAAAACATTGAAAATACACATTTAAAGCAAATGTCACAAACAAAAACACAAATACTCACGATTTTAATAATTTTGAAATTACATAATGAAATTGTTCGCCGAAACAAGTCAAAATGTGTTCAAAAAGGATAAAGCCGTTGAAACCTAAAAACTGAAAATTTTCCAAATTACAAAACTCACTTTACTTTTTGAAAGGAAGTAATTATTTAAATTGAAGAAAAATGCATAAAATCATAATGGTCGAGATAATTTATTTATTTAGGTGTTTCGCAATTTTAGAGATTCACACTTACTCATATTATAAAACTAAAAGTTGGTTTAGCCATCTTATAATAAAAGAAAAATATGTTAAAATACCTACAGTCTTAGGTAGGAAGCGGTTACATTTTCTCCAGTGGATATTAATGGTAGCAGATTATAATTTTTTAAGTCTAAGGTCCGATGAATGTAGTTGAAAAGATGTGTCTGTTGGAGGTGTCTGATGGTTGTCGCGATGTGTGGGCTGTTGTCGTGTAGTAGTTCTGATAGGTTGGTGGGTAAGTTTTTTTTTTGTTTTTTTTTGTCTGCAGTCTGTAAGTGTTTGATAGTTAGTTGTGTATTGCATAGAGTACATAAAGGAAGTTCAGTCCTAGTCATGAGGTGTCCGTGTGTTATCCGTGAAGGGCCAAGTCTCAAACGAGCAAGAACTACTTCTCTTCTAGTGTCCCGATTTGGTGGCAATTAGAGTTTGCAATCTGATAGGTTTTACAAAAATCTTCCATTCGTCCCACCACCTTCTTTGTCCTGATTTTGATAACAGCAAACGTAATCTGTCCTTTTAAGGCATTTACATACCGATTTCAGAAATTATCAACTAATAATTGTAGCATT